>CM062816.1:1329264145-1329864145 GCA_031772625.1 Pinus tabuliformis | reverse complement strand
CTCATGTTTGTCAGGGTGATGAATTCGATGTCATTTAATATTTTAACGAGTCTGACAAAGGTGTAACTCAGTATCTTTTTCATGTTTAGAGAGTTTGAAAAAGACACGTAAAATAAAACTCCACATGGTCCATTTTCGTACATTTGTGTCTCTCAGGCCCTAAAAGGTAGAAAACGATACTTGAGAGAACCAATTGACCATTTCAGTCGAGTACCTTTTTCGTAAATAGTGCCTCCCAGCCCGAAAAAGGGGTAAACTTATACTAGGTGCACGACGTTTCACATCCATTAACGAGTTCAAAACGACAAGGGCTCGGCCATCTTTTTGCTTTTAAAGGGTCGGAAAAGAGCTTGAAAGTGGACCCCCCATTTTATTCTCTTTTACGAGTCAAAAGGGAAAAATACTCAGCAATCTTTTCATATGAGCTTAACGAGTCGAGAAAAGCGTTGAAACGTGACTCGTCATCATCGTCGAACATCCATCACCTGTCGCTATGGAAAAATGTAAAGTTTATTATCCAATTCTTGAGGCAAAATAGGTTAAAATATTTACAAAAACAAAATATTTTTAGGAAAAATGAATAAAAAGGAGAAAAGTAAATATATTTTTACCATTTACCATTTTACCTTGCTATGAAAACTTTTTTACTCACTTTTGCCCCAATTGTTCTGAAGCAGATTGCGGGAGATCCGAGAGGTCATTTGCTGAGCCGCCAGTTACAGGTAAGAGCCAAAGCTCTGAGCTCCATTTTCATGTCCTTTATTCCTATTTTTAACCATTTTTTTTGGTTTTTTGAAGGGGTTTTGCAAAAAAATTCGCCCTCGGTCGCCGAGGATGATTAACAAATCTAGGAGCGTTGTCGGCACAACTATTTTTAAAACAGGCGCGTCAGTGATGTGAACAGGCAAAAACTCTATTTCCTCAAAAAATTGTCGTTAAAACTCAAAATTTATGGGCCAAGAATGATTGTTGACTCAAAATAATGGTTTTTGCATGAAAGAATCAGCGAAAATGGTGGAATGGAAAGAACGGGAACATGAGGATGTGGACACCCAGGCAATGAATGATCCAAATTGCTTGGAAGCTTTGAGGGCTCCTCAAATTCTTTCTCACGCCACGAATGTGGGCCCAACCCAAGTTGCTTCGATACCTGATTAGTATTTGGGACATTAATCAGGAAATATTTTTCATTAGTGACCAGGAGCTGGAGTTGGAAACTTCAGATATATACTTCATCACTGGACTGTCCTGAAGAGGGGAACCAATTAACTTGTACGATTCATGACCGATTGGGCAAGCATATCTTCATGTCTTGTTGAACACTGCCCTGAGGCCCTAAAATCCAAGAGTGGGAAGATTGATATTTCCAATGTTCGGTATCTGACACTGAGAGTGCTTTTGTTGACCATCAACAGAGTGACAGGGTCCGAGGCGGAACATGAGACCAACAAGTCGAAGTTCCTATATGCTATCGACTATACAACTCCTATGATCTTCAACTAGGTAGAGGCCATGAAGATCAACATAAAGCACCAACTGTCCAAAGCTAAGGCGGGGAATCTGAAGTCATTTTGCTTCAAATTTGTGCTCGTGACCTTCTTCTTGGAACGAGTGCCATTGTTCCAGTATCAGCTAACTGAGGTAGATCCTCCTATGCCACGCGACCTGTGAATGGCCCTCTAGAGTCGTTTGATGCCCAGGATCACTGGGGGTCAGCACATGTCGTACAAACTTGCATTCTTTTCATGGCTACGATGACAGAAGATCATCGTGTAGGATTGGCCATACAGTGGCACTGACTTCCGTGGATATCCAGATATGCCCTTACCAAATGGACAGGATTTCGATGATGAAGGTAAAAAATCAATTTTTTTTTTAATTTTGAGATTTTTTAATTGTTTTTGGTATATATGTGCTTATAAAATTTCTCTTGTTAATGCAGATGTTGGACCAGAGCGTCCTGTTAGGATGTCCCCGATAGCCAGCCAAGTCCCTCGCCTGATTGATGTTGTCGCTCCTTATCAGGAGGGGAGTGATAACGAGGAGGAGATCGCGATGAACCTTGAGGGGTTTACTCGTGGTATCCCGGAGTATGCCTGGGTAGGAGACATTCCTCGTCAATACCAGAGACACGCGGTGGGAGTCTAGGATCGGATCTGTCGATTGCTGACTCGTGTTGCACGAGCTGTATCATGCTACCACGATCATCACGCTGATTAGTTCCTAGGTCCATAACTTACATTTTTTACGCCTGTGTGCCACGGATATATGAGGCCTGCAAGCCGCCGAAGTTATTTTGGACACACATATTATTTTTTGGGGTTCTAATGTATCAAACATTATCACCATATATATATATATATATATATATATATATATATATATATATATATGTATTTTCTTGTCTACTATGGTACAAATGGTTTGTTTTATCTTTTCACATGTTTTGTAAATGTCTATCCAACACATAATTAGCTAATGCATCTGTCAATGTATTCATGCGTCTAGGAATATGATGATATGTAATGTAATCAAAATTTCTTTCCAGTAGATGAATATGGAGATACATTCTCAATATTTGAGGGTTTCTGATGGAATATTGCCCGTTGAGTTGAAGGACGACAAGATGTGAATCCAGGTTGACAACCAACTCTCTAATGTCAAGAGCAATGGCTTCTGACAACAATTCGATGACCGCACTGTATTCAGCAATGTTGTTAGTTGTGCGACCTAGACATATACCTTGAAGGTCAATCAACTCACCGTTAGGGTCATAAATAGCCCATGTCACGGATGATATGTTATGGGTACTACGGAAAGCACCATCAACGAAACCAATGTGGAGAGTCACAGACATATACAAAGCAAGAAAAGCATAGTAAATAGGAAAGTTGTTTGAAAAATAACACACAAAACCACATTGTACAAAAATGAGTCACAATAATCTACACAAGTAATCATGCAAGATGACCTAAGCATAGTACTTCTTGAGGTAAATCCTATTTCGAGGCTTATCTAGAGGATTTCCTTTATAATCAATAAACTCATAGGTGGCTTTCTGCAAAACATGTTTCAAAATGTAGGGCCCATGCCACATGGGTTTGAACTTACCTGCCCCTAGCTTATCGTTAGCTTGGTTGTATAATAAGACCAAATCAACCTCAAAGAACACGCGAGGGGAGACTGACTGATCGAAATGGGATTTGACCCATTTCTTTTGTGCTTTGATGACCAAGGTAGCGAGATGACGAGTCTCATCCAGTTGTTCTAAATATAAGAGTCGTTCCTCCTGAGGTGATGTTTCGGGGAGGAGTTCAACAACTAACTTGAGTGAAGGAATCTCGCATTCGATTGGCAATGTTGCTTCCAGACCATAGACCAGCTGGAACGGTTTGAAACCAATTGCGTCTTTGGTTGAGGTTTGGTAAGCCCACAGAGCTTAAAAAAGCATGAGATTCCAATTTGACTTGTGCATCCCAATAGTATGCTAAAGCATTGTGACCAAAACCTTGTTCACGGCTTCAACTTAGCCATTGGCCTGAGGGTAATATGGGGTTGAGCTATCGTGGCGCAATCCCAATGCGAATGTCATCTCAACCATCATGTAATCCTGAAATGGGATGCATGGTCTGTGACAATGGCTTGAGGTACGCCGAATCGGAAATAACATGGATGAAAAGGAATTCAATCATCGTCTTACCATCTACAGAGTATGTAGGCATTGCTTCGGCCCATTTGGTGAAATAATCCACAGCGACGATAATGTAGCCATGCCCCCCATCCGAACGAGGTTTACATGTCATATAATCAATGCCCCATTGTCAAAAGGACCAATGGTAATGACGGGTTGTAGGTGAACGGGTGGGGCACACATCTTGCGTTGGGAAATTTGGCATTCATGGCACTTGCGAATAGCAAGAATGCATTCTTTGAATATAGACGGCCAGAAATAACCAACGCAAAGGATTTTTTGAGTGATAGCGTAGCTAGACATATGATCATCACATGCCCCAGAGTGGTAACCATTGAGAACTCTTTCAGCATCCTCGATCGTAAGGCATCAACGAAGAACTGAATTGACACTGACATGGTATAAAGTATCACCAATAATACGGTAGGGATGGGAGTGATGTCGAATCCTTTGGCGATCATCATTATTCAATGCAAATCGGAACATGAACATCTGGAGATACATGATGATATCACTGTACCATGGATCAAGGGTGCTAATCAGGAAGAGAGTCTCATTTGGAGGTTGTTCATCTCCACCAGCAGGAAGAGACTTAGAGGGAAGGGAACAAATCAATTCGGCGAAAATGAGTGACTTCTTAGATTTGTCATTAGTAAATACCAAATCAAATTCTTGCAAGATCACAATCCATTTAGAATATTTTCCCCCTAGAAACTGACGAGTCGGGATATAGGTCATGGGGTTGCATTCAAAAATCACTTTATCGTGCGTAGAAGGATGTAGTGCCAAAAGCGTTGAACAGCCTAGACAGCAGCCAAAGCCAACTTCTCGACATGTGCATAACGCATTTCAATGTCAAGGAGATTATGACTAAGGTAGTAGATCACATGTTTGTTGCCTTCATCGTCGTCTTGGACCAAGACTGTAGCAATGGTGCTAGGGGCCGTGGCTAGGTAAAGGAAATAATCTCGATAATAATCCGGCGAGTGCAACAAAGGAGAATTTACAAGGACAACTTTGAGATCATAAAAATATTTTTGGGCTACCTCATCCCATAGAAAGGGCATTCCTTGTTTTAGCAACTGGGTAAATCTTGTAGCCAGCCCAACATAATTGGGTATAAAATGACGAAGAAAGTTGGCCTTTCCTTGTAGGATTTGGAGTTGGTGCAGTGAGGATGGAGGGGGTAAGTTTACAATGGCCTCAACTTTCAATGGATCAAGGAAAATACCATCCTTGGAAATGATGAATCCGAGGAGTCGTCCAGATTTTATGCAGAAAACACATTTGTGCGGGTTTAACCGAATGTTATAGTATCTACAGCGCATAAAAATCTGTCGAAGATGCTCTGGATATTGGCGCTTACGAGAATGAGCAGGAAGGTCATCTAAGTAAGGTTGGACAATGTTGTGAATATCATGAAATGCATAAGACATTGCCCACTGAAACACAGCCCCAGCATTTTTGAGGCCGAAATGGAGATTTTTGTACACGAACGTACCCCACGGACAGATAAAAGTTGTCTTTTCTTGATCAACCAGTGCAATGTTGATCTAGTTGTAACCAGAAAAACCGTCCATAAAGGAAAAGATCTCGCTCCCGGCACATTCATCAATGATTTGATCAATGAAGGGAGTAGGATAGTTATCTTTAGGACAAGCACGATTGAGATCTCGATAATCAACGCAAATGTGGATCATGCCCTGTTTTTTAGTCACTAGGACAATATTGGACACCCAGTCTATAAGAGGGATGGGATAGATGAACCCATCTTTGAGAAGATTTTCAACTTCACCCTTAATAGCAGCGACTTTCCTAGGGTGCACCGGTCGGAGCTGTTGCCGAACGGGCTTCGCATGCGGATAAGTTGGTATTTCGTGCACTACAATGCTAGGATCAATGTCGAGAATTTCTTCGTAGGACCATGCAAACACATCACAAAATTCCTGAAATAGATGAGTATAAGTCTTGATCTCATCCGGAGAACAAGATACCCCAATATGAACATGTTCAATGATACCAGGCTTGATAGAAATATCAATTGGCATCGTTTGGGTAATATTACCCAAATTTCCTTCCGACCATACTTCATGAATCGTGATCGGTGGTGGAAACAGAGAAGAGGACTCTTCGAAAGCGGTAGACATGATCATTGGACGAGGCAGGAACGAGGAGCGATGATGAGTATCGATCCAAGGTGGTTCCTCAAGAGACATGACTTCCATGATACCTTCATCAGCAAGGAAGGTCTTGGCTAAGGGATCGGGCGATTCCAAAGCGCCAAGCCACGGGGATTGAAAGTACGTATCGAGAGAGGACTTCAAAACAGAAGAATCAGAGAATCCAAAACTTGAAGCTGAAACAATTTCCACGTAATTGACTTCGGCGGGACTAAGCGGCATAACCTGGCCACATGTATCAACAAGATCTGGTGAAGGGTCATATTTAACTGAGATCATGTTGGCAGAGGCAACATGAGGAGGTGGGAGTGTAAAAATTCCCATTAAGGTAGAATCTCTAAAAAGACCTACCCCCACACTCTCATAGGGAGCACCAATGTGTTTGACGTATCGAACATTCCCATCCGAGGAGGAAGAGGCAAAGAAAGACAGTTGGTCGACAGTGACAAGCTTTCCTTGATGGGGAAAATGAATCACGCGAAATAGGGAGGAGGCTACGGCATGCATGGAATGGGTCCAACTCTGACCGAGTAGAAGATTATAATTAAGATTAGCGTCAACAATTTCTACCTTAACTTACACTGTCTTGCCTTCCAGAGTGATGGCAAGGTTAGGTAAGACACCGAAGGGTCGCGAATCGCGCCCATCGAAAGCTTCCAAAGTGTTCGGAGATTGGTTCAAAGCAGGAGAACCAATAGCCTTCCAACATGCGGTCGACATGATGCAGGTGGAAGCACCTTCATCGATGACAGTCCAGTGGATGGTCTTCTCATTGATGATTACCTGAATGAGAAAGGAAATTTGATGAGGGAGGTGTGGAACATGGTTCTCTAGATCAAAACATATCAAATTGGAATCAGTGGGATTGATGCCCCCAATAGCTGACAACAAATATTTCCACTGCGATGGGCAGCTTTGGAGCACCTCGAGAGCCGACATAGTTGACGTGCCTGAGCCAAATCCTCAACAATATTATAGTGCTAAGCGGCTCGGGTGTTAGGATTGTACGAGGATTTCCATAACACACCTCGAGAGGGTGGCCGTATAGCAGAATCAGGGTTAGGGCGCTCAATATGAAGAGGGCCAGAACTCGAGGTAGAAGAAGAAGGTGTGGCTTCTTTCTCTTTCCCAGTTGCCGAAGCAGGAGTTTGATAATCTTTCGATCTAGTAGCCACATTAATAGGCATAATCATCATGAACACTTGAGATCGTAAGGAAGCATATGATTGGGGTTGGTCTATCATTTAGGTCTACTGAGACAAAAATGGCTCTTTGAGGACAGCGGGGGTCCCTTTGAGCAAGCGACTGACTTCAGACCATCGGGGACAATCCTTAGTGTAATGATCTTCCTCGCAAATGAGGCAGTGATACTTAGGTTTCCGTTGCAAATATTTTCCAGCAGACGATTTCGGAGGACCCTGTTTTGCAGCATCGGCTTTACCCTTGCCTTTGCCTTTCTTCTTACCTTTCGAGGATTTTTCCACTGCGGTAGACTAGACAGCGCGGATCTCTAAGGTTTTACCAAGGCCAGGTGGATTCTAGGAAGAACTATTAGGAACAGTATTTGAGACCGACTTCTATTTGGAAGAAGATTTAGCAGGGGTTTGAGATACCGAACTAATAACTCCGTTGGAAGGAGGTACATCTTGTGACTTTGATGTTGCAGGATCGAATTATGGTCACGGAACATTGGATAATAACTCATACAAAGTGCTAGACTGAGAGTAAACTAGATCCAAGTACTGGGCACGAGCGATGGCTTGCTCTTCAGTAACGCATCCACCCATAGCTATATCGCGAGCAATTGGGGCCACGAATGATTTAGTGAACCATTTAGTGAGCAACTAATCAGTGATCTCAAATTTAATTAGGTGATGTCTATGTCTCCATTCATGGATGTGATCGGAGATGTGTGTCGCGGTATCTTTCTTAAGCGATGTGAGCAAATAGGTGCCAGTTTCATAGCGCATCAGCAACTAAAAATGCGTGAGGAAAGCCATGTTCAAAGGATTAAAGTCATGGTAAGTACTTCAAGGCAGCTTGATGTACCACTTGGTTGCAACACCAGTGAGGGTTCGTTGGAAAAGGCGGAGACGATAGAATCGTCAATGTATGAGTTCGAGGAGCACCAGAGGTGATATGTCATCACATGGGCCTGAGGATCTTCTTTAGGTTTCCCATCGAACTTGGGACAATCGCTTGGTATCTTGGACGGCACCGAAGGCCAGTATGGCGAATGAAGGATTAGATCATTTGTAAGGAGAGATACATATGGAAACTCAAGCGTGGCCAAGAATGGAAACTGGGTGTTAAAAGGCATGGGAGGTCGATAAGCAGGTCTGAACGGAGAAGCCCATCCCTGTTGGTAAGGATTTTGGCCACACAATGGGGGATTTTGGCCATATGGCATCTGAGGTTGCCCCCATTGTAGATTACCTTGACCAAAGGGAGAATTTTGACCTTGAATACCTTGGAACTATCTGGTTATAGGTTGTTTATAAGCAACATACGGGTTAAAAGGTTGTTGAGCCTGTTGACCTTGGACATATGGATATTGGACCTGTTGTCCTTAAACATATGGGTGATGAACCTGTTGTCCCTAAACAAGAGGATTTTGGACATGTTGTCCTTGGGCATAAGGTTGATACACTTGTTTCCCTTAGACATAGGGATTTTATACCTGTTGCCCTTGACTAAAAGGATTTTGAACTTGTTGTCCTATGGCATTAGGGTTTTGTACCTGATGCCCTTGGCCAGAAGGATTTTGGACCTGTTGACCTAGGACATTAGGATTTCGGGCTTGTTGCTGCAAGACTTGACCTTGGCCTTGCCCTTGCAAGGGTTGTCCCTATTGATATGTATACAAGGGTTTTTGTTGCCCTGTTTGGTTTTGTTGCTGCAAGGGTTGACCTTGCTGTTGCAAAATTTGTCCCTGAGGATGCAGAGGTTGGCCCTGTGAGAACATGGGCTAGGAGGTGTGCAGAGCATATTGCATCTGTTGTTGCACAGTTTTCTGCAGCTATTGCAAGGGTTGACCTTGCGGTTGTTGCAGTTGACCTTGCTGCGGGATCATTTGCCCTTGCGGTTGCGCAGATAGCCCTTGCTACAACAAAGGTTACCCTTGTGGTAACAAAGGTTGCCCTTGTTGTTGTAGGGGTTGTCCTTGCTATTGCAAGGGTACTTGAACCGTGCCCAGGAAATTTCCGAACTAAATTTGGCCATAGCCACCCGGAAGGTGGATGATCCAGGCTTAATGTACTGCCCAGACTGAAGGGTGTAAGGTTGATAAATCATTCCTTGAGAACCATATGGAACGTAAGGATTTTGGTATTGGACCTGAGCCCCATAGGGCTATTGATACTAAAAATTTCTCAATCCAGACGGACCAACGTGAACCTATTCGTACTGTACATTGCTTGATCTAGTAGGATCAGCAGGGTTATGAATAATACCAAAAGAAGGCTAGTTCATACCCACCATGTGAGCTTGTGAGCCACTCACATTGGTGGCACCTGACACCATATAAACATTCACGTCTTTCCCCCCAGGTGGCGCACAGCTTGGCCACTGACTAGAGGGATGGAAGAACTAACAAAGACATTCTTCGAAATTGTCGGTTGTACCTGATGGGTGACTAGGATTGATGATACAAGGGTATTCAGAATGGCAGGTTGCACCAGGACTGAGGTAACAGCCTGTTGGGAAGTCATGTTCACAACGAACAAACCTGAAGTAGGCATGGCACCTGATGCCCAAACAGGATTACGGTAAAGTGATGAGGCACTAGGTGTACCCAAAACCAGCTGTGCGAAAGACAAATAGTTGGGTGGCAAACTGGAGGGAATAACCTTGGTATAAGGGAAAACCTCAAGAGGAAAAGGTTCTCTTCATCCTCAACACTGTGTGGAGTAGAAACTTCAGACTCATCCGAAGAGGTGACTGGAGCATCGCCTTCAGGTTCCATATCCGGGAACAAACGACGATGAATGGTCAAAGAAGTACGAGGGGATAGTTCCAAAGGAACACCCGGCTGGTCGTACGAACTGTAAAGACACTGCGGTGATATCAAAACAGGGTCAAACAAAGAATTTAAAGGGTAGATAACCAGTCCAAGCTGACCGCCAGTGGTTGGCGAGTCCTCAGGAGTTTGAACAGGATTGTTCGGAGATTCCGGGCCAAGATCAGAAAATGACCCAATATTGAAAGTAGGCGGAGGGCAAGATGACAAAGGTTGAATGCTCAAAACGATTTCAAGTTCAATACCTTGGTCCTCAAGTGATTTTGGTTAACTTAGGAAATGGCTCCTCAAATAATCTTTGAAGCAAAGGAGAGGAAGATGAACTGGGTGAACCAAATGGTTCAGCCACGATGTCCTTGTCTTAGCCGACAGAAAAAGAAAAAAAGAAAAAAAAAACTTCAAGGCTTTAAAATGTTCTTTAAGGGAAACTCACGATTTGGTCTCAAAAAATACTAACAAGGTGTTATCAAATCATGGGCAATAAATTATTAAGATGCATAAAAGACTATTGCTCTTTCATTTTTTAAGAGTTGAGAAAGAAACAAAGATGACTCTATCGCTTTCTATTGGAAACGAGCTCGAAAGGACAAGTGCTCGAATGATATTTTAAGTTTGATGAGTCAAAGATATCAAATGACTGCTTTGGATGATCTAGGTATACAGGATTACCAGGCAACTGTGAACTACAGAATACCTCCCGGCGAACCGAAAAGTACGAGCAAGAAATCTCCCCGAATATTGTGTTCGATGTATCACATTTGCAAGGCGGCCGACTCAGCTTCCTAAGGATAAAGGATTGCAACCTAGGGGGGTCTACCATTATATACTCGATGGTACGGGGAGCACAAATCCATACGAGCGTTGTCTAGTGCTGAAGCTAATGACAGCTGCTAGGTTTAAAGACGTCAAAACATGTCTCTAGCCTAGATCTTCTAGATATGATCATTAAGTGTCAAATGTGCCTTAGGTTAATTGAATTCATTTTAAAGTTTATCTTGAGTTATGTTTCAATTTTTAGGTCTTAGCGATGCAACTCAGAAAACCTTAAATGCAACTAAATGAGACAAGACCCTTTCAATTCGATGAAATGCCTACACTAGAGAGATTAGAAACTACACAATCAAATGCAAACAACCAAGCAACTGAAAGCAAAATGACCTTTCACTACCTTACCTTTTCGAAAAATAAACTAATAAAAATGCATTCCAATTCCTAATTTCCTGACAAGCACATATCTAATAGTCCTTAGTCCTTTCGAAAGCAAAAGATTTCTTTTCCTTTTTCAAATGCCAATGCAATTCTAATCTTTAGTGATGCAAGCTATCATAGCACAATGATGCAACAAACTAGAATTTCATACTTTTTCATGAAACAACAAAATATACTTTTCGCATACAACACTTCAATGAAAAAGTTTTTGAGACAATTAGCTCTTCAAGAAAAAGAAAACATAAAGAGAGGCTCATTCAGACTAATGAAGCACTGACTTTACCAACAACAAGACAAGCAACATAATCCATGCCGAAAAAGAAATGTTTAGACAAGCAAACGAAAACTTTTCAAATTTGTGTAATAGAGGTCAAAGTCGTAAAAGGATCACAAACGAAATGCAAGGAGTAAGTACACCTACAACTCGACTTATTGAGTTCACAAATAGTTGAATGGATGACAACCTAGATGCCCTGGTGTCACTAACGACCCAATGACTCAAGAAATCAAGCAGAAGTATGATAAGCCAACAAGCAAACAAAACCAAATGAAAAGCAGCTTTCTACTCAGGGAGAAAACGGTCTAAAAGGCTTACGAGGTCAAAATCATAAGAGCATAACACACTGGCCAAGATTGGGTACAAACTCTAATATTCACTTTCGGGCATTGGCGTGACTACCTAACTGACAACAAGTGCCAGAGGCTGGTTGGCGCGACTATTTCTCAGCAAATCGCGATGATCGGTGCGACTGTCAACGGATTAAGCGTGCTGATCGAAGGAGCTAAGAGAAAAATAAAAATAAAAATGAAATAGAGACCAGATCTACTACTATGAATTTCAAACTCAAGCCAGTAAGCAGGAGAAAAGACACAGAACCAAAGGGAAAAAGTGGAACTAGCAAAGTTCACATGAAATCATGAAATCCAAGACAAACAAAAGGATTGGTTCCCCAGTATGGTCACCAATTTGTGGTGAAGTAAAATTATAAGTGCAGACACAAACAAATTCTTCTAGCCTGATAATGGGTCTAGCCACAATTGATACATTCTATAGAAGATTTCCTTAGGTTATAACCAATTAAGAGGGCCTACCTCTTAGCACACTTATCATGTTTGATGATGTCCTTGCTTGCTCGCTCCAGCTATCTCTCGCTTCCTTCTTCAAGCACCTGAAATAAGTAAACAACAGCAAATAACAACCATGATAATAGAAAATTTTTAATTCAACCTACTTAAAAAATAAAGAAACATTAAGCCATGAATATGTAAGATGAAAAATCATGTAGGAAATCAAGCGATGGTTGCATATATATTAAATCAAGAAGAGATTACAACCATTGTCTTGACGTTGTTGTTCTCCTCTAACAAGACCAGGTTCCCACACACTTCTGCTAGCATCCCATGATGGACTCAATCAACAATAGTTTTAAGGCTCTTCCCTTTAGGCTTCACTCCAAACCAAATCACACTTCTCCCTCACACAACTAGAGAGCTACAACTATGAATAGCTTGTTGTTTACTACAAACCAAAATAGCACTAACACACCAACATTAACACTAACTTGTGCTTGGGAAGAAGGGAGGTTTATATAAGATGAATGGATGGGAGATGAATCCTCTTCTCATGGGAGAAGGTCTTATCCCTTGGGGTAGTTCCATCATTATAGGGGAAAGGAGCCCAAACTGACATCCTCGACCCCATCCAGCCAAACCATTTACCAGACTTCTGTTACGAAGCTTCTAGAGCTGGAAGCTTCGGCTCTTAATTTAAAAAACTTTTCATAACAAGACTGGCGTGACTAGAACACAGCTCATTCACTTCAGTCAGCGCTAGGAATAGTGCTAATCTCTGCACATCGGTGCGGGAAAAGATAAGGGCCATTAGTGCTAGTCTTGTAAACTGGGAAAAATAGAAGTTTCAGGGGAAATGGTGCAAAAGGGAATTGATCTGCTCATGAAGAGGGACACAATGGGGGTTTCTTCATGAAGGGTAAGCATGTAGGGTTCACTATAGAGGTCCTCCAGGATCAAGGAACGAGGAGTACAGGGACAGTGACAAAATGTTGTGTAACAATGGGCAACCCACGATGCTTGGAGCATGCAAACACTCGATGAGATAGGCTCAGAAGGAGTAGGCGGTGGGACACAGTAAGCACCAAGAAAAGAGGAATCTTTATAGACTCTTGGAGAAACAGACGAGACAATCTTATTGTCGGCCACGGGAGAGATGTTGGTCTATGGCGAAGTATGGGATTTTGGACCATAATACATCAACAGATCGATGATGACAACCTTTCCATTATGGGGAAAGAACATCTTATGGTGAACCGTAGATGCCACAACCAACATGGCACAAAAATAATTACAACCCAAAAGGATGTTATAGTCAAGGCGAGCATCAATGACTTTGATGTCAATACAGACGGTCTTGCTAGCAACTGTGACTGGGTAGTTGCGATATAAGCCAAGGGGCTGTGAAGGATGACCATCCCATGCACGTAAAGTGATGGTGAATTGGGATAGATCAAGGGAAGCAAGTTGTTTCCAAACACTTGCAGCCATCACACAGGTGGATGTGCCTTCGTCAATGATACACCAATCGATAGTAGCGTTTCGAATGGAGTCTGGAATTTCGAAAGCAACGGATGAAGGTAAATGGGGATTATCCAACTTGTCAACATGGAAGACAATCATCTGAAAATATTGAGGATCTACGTGCCTAGAGAAGATAATAGATATTTTCATTGTGATGGGCACATTTGGAGGACTTCCAGCCTTAGCATGGTGGCAGGAGACTATGCCAAGTCATCTATTATGCTATATGTATGGGCGGCTTTGGCAGAAGCAACATTTCGACGTAAGGTACGTTTGGGGATCTTGGGTATGACCGAAAACTTAGGTTGAGGGATATGTAAGTTGTCGTTGGGTGTGGATAGAGGCTCGGTAAACACTTTGGGTTGGGATTTAGTGGAAAACTTCGCAAGTGGCTTGCCATACTGACGCGATCAAGTCTGGAGGTTGACTTGTTCGATGTTTACCTCATCAGAGTTCATCATGAGAATTTGATACTCGCGGTGACCAGATGGAGGAGTTGGTTGAGCAACCTGGCCTTGTGGAGGCTAGGAAATGATATACCCTTGTTAAGGAAAAGGGTTGGTAAGCACAGTGGGTTGAGATGAAGCAGGAGGGGAGGAGGAGCAGAAGGTTGCAATCCTTAAGAAGCTGCTTGAGCTTCCCATACCTGGTGCATCTGAGGTAATAAGGGACACTCATGAGTATAATGACCATAGACTCCACAACAAGCACAAGGATTGTTCGTACGAAGACCCTTGTTCTGCTTAGGCTGACTGCTGTGTTGTTGGGTTGAGGGGCTAAGTGGAGGACCCTGAGGGGCATTAGGTGGAGCACCCTGGTTGCCTTGATTACCTTGTTGCTGCTAGTTCTTATTTCCCTTCCCCTTATCCCTTTTCTTGGGATTCAGGGGATTTGAACTACTTTGTTGAGCGTACACTTGTCCTTGTGGAGGAGGTTCCTACTGTGATGGAGGGGGAGCATACATGAGGGGTTGAGTCGCTGGTGTCGAAGGAGCTGAAGAGCTAGGCTATGCGTATGGATAATATGGAGATGGGGAAACATTGGTATAAGCAGGCAGTGCAAACAGCTAGCCCTGACATCAATTGATGCAGACGGGGATATGCATATGATGTGTTAGGACCTATATAAGGAGTGCCCTAATAAGAATTGGGGGATGGATAATTGTATAGGGGATTGGTCCCTCCCTGAGGTTGACCATAAGTCATCTACGGAGGAGCATATGGTTGGGGGTGTGAAATACTTCGAACAATGCCATCTGTAGCATGAGATTCCCTTAGCGCATTAGGGGATGACAGTGTAAATGTAACTTGAATGGGGATAAATCAGGTCGAGTTTGAGAGCTATCTGGAGAGCTTCTTCCTCAGATTGAGGAAAATGGGAAGTGACATCTTTCGCAATGGGGGCCAATAGCAATATAAGAAACCAATCCATATGGACTCGGTCTTCGAATTTAGGAGCTCAACAAATGGTCCTCCTTCTACGCCATTCCTGAACATGGTCAGAAAGGTGAGTAGCAGACATTTGATGGAATGATGTTAAAAGTTCAGTACGGTATCATAACGGAGAGGTAACTGAAAATATGAAAGATAGGTTGTGGAAAGAGTTGTTAAAGTGGAATGGGTTACCCTGGGTTGGTCTACATACCACTTCACAGCAGCTCCAGTGAGCGTGCGTTGGAACAACCGAAGACAAATGGAGTCGTCGGTAATAGAATTGGATGAAAACCACATATGAAAGGAGCAAACATGATTGGTTGGGTCTTCTCCAGGATTACCCTCAAACTTTGGGATGTCTGAGGGGAGTTTGGTAGGCATTGTTGGCCATGTGGGATCGTGGAGAAGAGGATCATTGATGAGCTAGTTAAAATATGGGAGACTTAGACTAGTGACAAAAGGAAGTAAGGGAGTTGAAGTGACCACACTGGTTGAGGTTCCACTAATGGGGGTACCCTGGTTGGTACCTGGGTTACCACCCTGGGTTCCTGCACCTGCATTGGTGCCTGACATGATGGCAGTTTGAGGATGAGGGGATGCAGAATCGAAGGATGAATCAACAAAATCCGAATCGGAATCAGAATGATAACTAGATGAAGGACTAGGAGGATGATCCCGCTCCCGACGGGGAGGAGTGATATGGCCCAATAGGAACTGAGGGTGAAGCCCTCAAATTCAATGCAACAAATTCCTGGGAGGCACTATGATGTCTAGACTAAGTGATAATGATAGGAAGAAAAGAGAAACAAATAGAAAGCAAGCACCTAGTGTAGTGGTGCCAAGTGTAAACTAGTTATTTTAGTGATGTTACTCTAATGCACGCAAACACATCCTATCAAATAAAAAATACCTCTAACCTATAGGTGATCTGAATCCTCAAAGAATCCTAAATATACTATTTTAGATGACCTTCCAAATAACTTCTTACTTGATGTAATCTCATCCCCGCGAGTAGAGTTGTCTAGAGAAAGGTGGGGTAGAGGACCAAATGCTTCCTACAGCCAATCCTATAAGGTGTTTTCCTAAGATTGGTCACTATGGTAACCTTCGTCCCATGAGGGTGGTCAAGTCTTGAGCTTCTTGGTTGTCAACCACCACACGGAATTCCCTGCCATGGGTTGGTTAACCCCAAGGAGAATTGCTCGCCAGAGGACCTAGCCTAACCCCCTCTGAATCGGGTTTCTGACGCACTCCAGCTTTGACTGTGGGATGGTGAAGTATTTTAAGCTCCTTAATATGACAACTTCTATGTCTCAATGAAAAGTGACCAATGGTTGTTATTGGAAGCCTATCCCACTGACCCTACACTACAAATATTGTTTGGCGTTGATGCCCAAGGGGGATGAATCTATGTGTGTAGATTTATTAAGGTGTAGTATTTAATGTCTTCGCTTAGCAGTGTTAGCCAAGCTCTCATTTGCTTAAGGTGTGAGTGTGTGTAAAATATGTGTCAAGTGGATGAGTTAATGAAGCATGTTTCATGATGTCATATGCTGCTGAAAGTAAAATGCTGAAATATTATAAATGAATCTGAAATGACGGAAAATTAAACAGTCAATCAAGCATACACAACCCCACCCACCAGGGATACTAAGAAGCTAAGCAAGAGAAGGAAAACAGACTACACAAAGACACATAAAGAGGTCAAAAATATCTGAAGTCAAGGGACTCAGATCTAAAGGCCCTAAGCTGTTAAAAATGGTGCAGACAAACAACAAAAATCAGAAGTAAAAATTATTGTAAAGGACAGGTATGAAGTTATAAGACCTAGGATGCTCAAGGGGATCCTAAGGGGGAAAAGGCAAACCCAATCTCTAAATTGAGAAAAGGAAAAATAAACCTATCCAATGGATCTGAAAAGTGATGGATCAGATCTGAAAAGTAGAGGCAAAAAATGTTGAAAACCCTAGACTCCTCACTCAGCAAATGTCTTCTTACCAATGTAGAGGAGTACTCTAAACCCTAGGGGGACATTTCCTTCCTCAAAGAGACAAAACAAGTGGATCTAGTCCTAAGGGAGATCGCTTAACAGAATTGACAAAACCCAAACCAGTCTGCAGACAACAATTTCAAACCAAAAAAAAAAGTTAACAAATTTCTGAAAAACAGGGGATCACAGGCACTGACCTGTTTCCTGAGCTAGCACAAATTCTAGGTCAAAAAGTGTGTTCTAGACAAAGGGAGCACATTAAACAGCCAAAAAAATGTGCTTTTTTCCCACTTGTCTCAGCCGATAGATTTCAGACAAATTTTGTCGTCTCCTTCTCGAATGGTAACTGTGACCTGCGGAAAAGACCAGAAACCCTTAAGAATCTGAAAATAAGACAAAATGGGGCTTAAAATTGGAAATAAAATTGAGGCCTAAAAAATGGCTGAAGAAACCCTGAAATTTTTGAAACTTCAGTCACCCAAGAACTTGGTTATTAAACCAGTGGAGTCATCATTTGTTGGGCAAAAAATGTGCAACTAAAGGCCCAGTGGAGTCGTTATTTGTTAGTATGAAAACTCCTGGAAGGTGTACCAAAAATCCTCACTTAAGTCACTAGGTGACAAGTGACCCTAACAACAAGTTGATGGTTGTTGGTTCTAGATCTGCAACACAAATGGAAAATCTACAGTAAAAGAAAACAAGATCTAAAACAAATAGCAACAAAATGATGTATCGAGAATAATAACCCAGTGGAAAGACGATTTTAAACAAATAAATCTTTATTGATAACACCTGGTGAAGGAGATCTACAGATTGGTCTGTAAGTCCCTCTCCGTGGGATGGGTCCTTTGATAACCTTGATGCTTCAGAAAAAGAATTCCCTCTCTCAATCATGTGAAAAACTCAAACAAAGTGAAGAACTCAAATAGGAGCTCTAGAAAATGACGATAATATTGACGATGATAATGATCACGGTGAAGAATGAATGAAAAACCCTCCCTTGTATAGAAAAGTATGGAGTTAATCTCGAGAATGGAGAATAATAAAATATTATTCGAAATTCAGATCTAACTACTTGGAATACTTTATTATTTTTATTGGAGAGGGAAAAGGAATGTAAAATGATTAAATTCCTTTATTTAGAAATAATTAACAAATAAAATGATTTATTAATTATTTCATGAGAAACAAGAAAGGTTTGGAATCAAAATAATTATTAAATAGTGATTTAATAATTATTCTAATAACAAAAATAAGGAAATTCAAATAAATAATTATTTATTTAAATATTCCTAAGGGATTTAGTCAAATGTGACAAGGAATAATTATTAAAAATGATTTAATAATAATTCCTAGAGAAAATTAAATAAATAATGATTTATCTAATTATTTTCATGGGGTTTTTTATTTCAATCATAAAATAATTTTAATAAAAGTGGTTTATTAAATTATTTTCCACATTGGAAGTGATTTTACTATGGTAAAATTAAATCCACGTGGTGTATTTTGATCCACCTAGTTAGAAATGGCTAGATGATCATTTTTTGGTGATAACATCATATGTTGTGATTGTTGTCGTGGCAAATTTTGAAGCTAAATATTATCAAAAATTGTCTGGCATATTCAAAGAATTTCTACGATTGATGATTGGGCCCAACTATAAAATTTGGATAGAGCCCCCACATTAACATTAGACATGTTAGAAACTAGATCATGAAGAAAACCACAGGAACTTTGTTGCCTAAATTATATTGGCATTCATTATGAGGGTGGCTTTAGTAAGTTACATTTTTCCATTCTCAAAGTGCAATTTAAACTCCAATAATATTTTTTAAATTTTAAAATCTAAATTGCATTTTTATTTTTAACAAGATGTTTCCTATAATTAAATCCTTAGTTTGAAGGAAATGTTTTGCAAACATATTTTTATAATTATCACTTATTAGCTTCATATGCTAGTGTCTAAAATACATGCAACCGGGGTATCGGAGGTGGGAATTTGCTTTTGCCAACTCGACCGAGGGTTTTCACTTGGCCTTAACACCCTGCTTGGATGAAGTGTTTTCGTAAGGGACAAACCATGGTTTGGGCTCATGAAATGCATCTTGCTATAAAAATGGATGAAAGACCTATTCAAGTATTAATCAGTGGAGGATATAAAAGTTCCATAAAAAGGTTCTGTTCAAGTGTTATTCAATGGAGTATATAAAAGTTCAATAAAATGGTTAGATTGGGTTGAAAGTCACCCAATCACAAAAAGTTTATTGTAAGATATAAAATACAATTGTGGGTTGACCTATTATAAGACGCAACACACTTGTCTTAAAAAAATACACACTTGTCAAAAAAAATTGAGATGCATGGTGTGAAAACACCCATTCACAAATGTTGGTATATATTTGTATATTTTTTCTTAAAAAATAATATATTATTTAGTAACTCAAATTTATATTTTATTTGTTATATTTTCGAAATATAAAGGACGAAAATTAGCTATATTTTCTTTTCTATATTTTATAAAATGATGTGGTGTTTATATATATTTTTATATTTTTAATTTATAAATAATATTTCTTTATTAAATTAATTAAAAGTAAATCATTTTATTGAATTAAGGTTTTTTCGGTCCATACCAAGTTTATTGAGACGTTTTTTCGATGATAATCACATCAAAATTCATTTGACGACGTGTCTCGAACCAACGAGTGTGGTTAATCATCGAGACAAGATGAAGAACCAGATCATGGCAACAAGTTAAATAGAGAGACCGATCATTTACCGACTAGAAAAAATAGCTACTTTTAACCAAGGAAACAACTATAATGAACTGGGCAATTGAGTGGACCAAGAGATAGGAAAAGTTTATTAATTAGTTAATTAATTAGTTTGTTAGATCTGCTTATTTTCATTTAAATTTATTTATTAGTTTGTTAGATTTGTTTGTAACTAATTAATTAAATTTATTAATTTGTTATATATAGATTTAAATGAAAATAAATAGATCTAACAAACCAGCTAATTAATTAAATAATTAATAAACTTTGCCTATCTCTTGGTCTAGTCAATTGCCCAATTCATTGTAGTTAGTTCCTTGGTCAAAAATAGTTGTTTTTTCTAGCCGTTGAATGATGGGTCTCTCTATTTAACTTCTTGCGATGATGTGGTTCTTCATCTTGTCCTAACGATGAACCACACTTGTTCAAAACGTATCCACAAATGAATTTTAATGTGATTATTGCCAAAAACACATTTCAATAAAGTAAATCATTTTATTAACATTTTTTATATGACCCTAATACTATATAGAAATAAATAAAAATTTTGAAAAACACAAAATAATATAACCCAAAAACAAAAACATTCTGTACAAATAAATTATTATTGTGGATCAATTAAAAAGGTATAATAATTTTTTATATATGATTTTTCTTTTATTTATTATAAAAATATTTTGATTTTAAAAAATAAATAAATAATCTTCATGAAACTCATATAAAAAAAATTAATAATAAAAAATTTAAGTATTCAGGCTTATACATGTTGAAATTTTATAGAAAAACTTTACTAAAGAAATGAGGTTATTTAAAAAATTGATTTTATTACATTTTTTTACATTTACTTTTAATGTAATAGTGTTTATATATAATTTATATTTTTTTTAAATAATATATTTAATAATTCAAATTTATGTTTTATTTGTTATATTTTGAAAATGTTTTTTCGTTTTTAATATATAAATTGTAGTAGTGTTTATGTATATTTCTACATCTTTTTATTTATAAACCGTATTTTTTTATTAAATTAATTAAAATTTAATTATTTTATTAACATAACATATTTTTATATTAATTTCAATATTATATATAAAAACAAAAAAAATAAAAAAACAAAAACATGCTTAACAAAAATTATTATTGTTATTTAATAAAAAATACAATAAATTTTTACATGTGATTTTTCTTTTACTTATTAGAAAATTATTTTGATTTTAGTAAATAAATAAATAGTTTTTATCAAACTCACATATGGAAACAATTAATAATAAATGCTATAAATTCTTTTTTTTAAATAAAATTTTTAAGCATCGAGGCTTATACATGTTGAAATTTTATTGAAAAAACTCTACTCAAGAAGGGAGGTTACTTGAGTTCGAATGATTGTTTCAAACTAGAGTTGTCTTAAGAGTACTTTTAGATTGGCTCTCTTATATTAATAATTCAAATTTATAGTTTATTTAGGGAAAAAATGAAAATTCCATTTTATTATATTATTATTTTTTTCATATTCTTTTTTTTTTTTTCCGAAGGTGGCAAAACCTATCAAACTCAGGTGTCAAACCAACAGTGAGGACAGCCATCTCTGGCTGCTATCCGCGAATGTCGGTTTGACTCATCACCGTTATCAAGGAAAACCACGCCACCTGTAATAACCCGCTGGTGGTCCGTAAGGGAGCAGGCTTTCACTCCTGCCAGATGCCTCTGGGTCTTGGGCCGTTAACCTGTTTCCTTACGTCCGAGGAAGACGAGCTCTTAGCCAAGCAGAAGCAGTTTTACGGCATACTCCAGGCCGGTCATATTCTACATTTAATAGTGATTAAATATAATTTTAATTATTTTTTTAAATAATATATTTAATAATTCAAATTTATATTTTATTTGTTATATTTTTAAAATATAAAAGGATGAAAATTATTTTTATTGTATTTTTTCTTTTAGATACTTTAGATTGGCTCTCTTATATTAATAATTCAAATTTATATTTTATTTAGGGAAAAAATGAAAATTCCATTTTATTATATTTTTTTTTTTTTCATATTCTACATTTAATAGTGATTAAATATAATTTTAATTATTTTTTTAAATAATATATTTAATAATTCAAATTTATATTTTATTTAATAGTGATTAAATATAATTTTAATTATTTTTTAAATAATATATTTAATAATTCAAATTTATATTTTATTTGTTATATTTTTAAAATATAAAAGGATGAAAATTAGTTTTATTATAAATTTTTTTTAGATATTTTATAAAATGTATAGTGTTTCTATATATGATGATGGTGGTGGTGGTTAACGTCCACTGAGATCAAATTTTGGTCTATCGGACCTAAAGAAAACGAATTATTTAGTTTGATTTAAGGTTTTATTCCTATGCTCAAAAAGTTTGGAGAGAAGCCTCCCGAGCTCACTATAATTTTGACATCAAAGAAGGCTAGGAAAGTCAGTATTGCAACAAAGATTACGAAACTGAGATCTAATGTGGTTGTACGTGGGGCAGTCTAAGAGGAATTGATTTTCATCCTCGATGTTCATATTCTCACAGAGATGGCAGATCCTTTCCATCCATGGTGTTTTAGGAACTACCTAACGAACCGTTTCACTATGGAGCTCATGAGAGTTCGTTCTAATCTTGGCTATATTAATTTTCTTCTTTGCGCTAGTTAAAATCGAGAGATACTTTTGATCTTCTAGGGTGGGGTTTATGACCTCCTTATAATATCTTAATTTTCTTTTAGCTGCTAAATCTTTCTCACGCCACATTTTTTCTTTGAACTTAGAAGTAACAATATTTTTAATGTTATTAATGTTTTGCAATGAAACATTCTCATCGATCTCCCAATGGTTTAACCAGGCCCTGGTGTCTTTATTCCAACCTCGTTTGAGCCTTAGGTGGTTTTGGCTGGAATTTAAAGCTAGCTTAGAAAGTCTATGATCTCCTATGTTATTAAGTTTGTGCTTGTACAACAGAAACCTAGTCATAGCTAGGCTCTCGATAGGGGAAAGACCCACTTCTATAAGGAGAATAGAATAGGTTGTATTGCTTTGAATTTTGAGGTTATACGTTATAAAACGCTTCTGGATTTGCTCAATCTTTCTCCAGGATTCTCTAGAGATGCTGCAACGCCAAACCTCACATCCACATAAGATAACAGGAGTGACTAAAGTTTCAAAGAGGAATTTCTTTCTATCTCACATTACGAGGTTTGTCATTTTACAATTATTTTCAAGACCAAAATAAGCTTTCCACCCTCCACTAATCCTTTTCTCAATGCTATAGTGCCAGTTGAGCTTGTGATGAATATCAATTCCTAGGTACTTGTAAGAAGACACTTCCTCCAGATTACTATTGTCATACATAAAATTAGCATAAGTGTTCTTCTTGGATTTGATAATCATAACTTTTGTTTTGTCAGTGTTAACAGTCATACCCATGGTAGAGCAGAAATCCTTAAGAATTATAAGTTGCTTATCAAGATCAGATGGGCACCTTGCAAGAAGAACAATATCGTCAGCATAGAGAAGAAGGATGATGACTATCCCTGCTAAGATCGTGCCAGCATATCCTACTTCCTCTAAACAACCTTCTAGCTTGTTGATGTAAATGCCAAATAGGGTAGGGGAGAGGGGGAAACCTTGTTTGACTCCGATATTACACTTAATATCTTTCAACCACCCCTCATTGCTCTTTAACTTGGAAATTACATTCTCGTATAACCTTATAGCGGCAGCTCTCAACTCGAAAGGAACCTTTAGCTCTTCTAATCTATTCCATAGGTTGTTTCTAGGAACTATATCGAAAGCCTTTCTAAAGTCCACAAAGCAACAAAAGAGATTGGACTTATCATTGTGGCATTCCTCCACAATGATCCTAAGCATAACAAGGTGGTCTGTTGTTGAGTGATGCCTTTTAAAACCCGATTGGCATTTAGTCCGCTTACCTTCACTTTCAAGCCATATTCTCAACTTCTTTTCCAAATTAATACCATATAACTTGGCTAAGAGAGGGCTGATCATAATTGTCTGATAATTAGAGGGGTTATTTGTATCCCCACTTTTAAAAATAGGGATAATGAGGCTCTGAGTCCAAGGCTTAAGGAACCTTTGCTTGACCGCTTGATTGAAAAGCTTGTGGATGTGGGGGATGAGGACAACACCTCCAATTTTTAAGATTTCCACCTAGTAACCTTCAATGTCCTTAGCTTTCCCATTTTTCAGGCGTTTAACCCCAAAATCAATGTCTTCTAATGAGAAAACTTCTTTCATTGTGAGCAGGGTTTCAAAGTTTTCGGAGATTTGTAAAGCTTTTTAAAATGGGAATTACAGTCGTGTAAAGCAATTTTATTATTATCTTTAGTTTTCCTAGTTAGAATCTTCCTCCAGAATTTCTTAGGAGCTACCTTAGAGAGGTGTAAGAGATTCTCTTGTCTTTTACGAATATACTACCTTTTTTTCCTTTTAGTTAGGGCTTTGTATATTTTTATCTTGCCAATTTTAAGAGATTCATCAACAGCTTCCTTAATTTCTCTGCTCGCACTTTTACAATATTTGTCATACCATGGGTTGGTTTTGTTGTTCCTTTTATTACTTGAAACTTCAATTGAGAACTTGTTAATAGAATATGAGAGGGTTGTAGTAAAATTATGATAGAGGTCTTCTATGTTGTCTATACTAGATAAAGGAAGAAAATTAGTTTTTAATTCCTTTAGAAAGAGATCATTTTTCTTTCTATCAAAGATTAAGTTCTTTTTTCTATAAGGATTATATTCTATGGGATATCTATGCATGACAAAATTGAGAGTTATAAGTAAAGGCATACGATCAGAGTCAAGCTCGTGGTCGTTTAAGATGTCAAAATTTATCATTTTTTTGTATAAAGGGAGATCGGAAGTAACATAGTCTACCACGTTGCTACCAAGCCCATGGATGTAGGTCATCTGGCTAGAATTGGGCCACTTCTTTAGACCGTTGCAAATTATGAGATCCTGAGCACTACATAGCTTGAATAGCTCCAACCCAAACAAATTCTCCCTAAGGTCTTTAGAGCTCCTTTTACACCGGCTAGCCAAAGTAAGATCTTTGTCCAACCAAAGAGGATTGGGGTTTGAATGATTGCTTAGAAGAATAGTTTGGTTGCTTGAAGTTCGAGCATTAAAGTCACCCATTAGAAGGATATTACCTTCATTCCTTAGGCTATAAATATCATTCTCTAAACCATTGTAAGGACTATTTTTATCTAGATTCTTTTTCTTACAGAAGTTAGAATTGATTGGGGGGGAATAAAAAATTGTTATGTAGGTCTTGTTATCATTAATTTCAGTAATTTCTATCCAACTATATTGGTTGTAAGGGTTGTTTTTATAAATCCTAGCATGGGGGGAGATGTTATTCTTAATGTAACAAGCTATACCCCCAATGCCTCTACGGGAGGATTGCTTGTTCCAGTTTGACCATAGTGCAAAGCCATCTATGTTAGGGACCTTAGATTCTTCGTGCTCCCAAGTTTCAACAAGAAATATAATATCAAGATCATTCGAGATCCAACTTAGCTTGGGGCATTTGTTCCATGGAAATCCCTAACAATTCCAAGAAAGAATCTCGATCATGTTGAATTTCTATTTATTACTATATTTTTGGTTTCTATCTAGAATAACATCTTTTCTATTTCGAATTATTGCGCATTTTCCTTCCTTCCTAGCTTCTTTTACCTTTTGAACCTCCTTTCTTAATTCTGCTTGATCTTCTGGAATGAGATCTTCATTTATAAATATTCCCTTTCCTTTTAGACTTGAGGTTTTACTAATTATGTCATACTTATGGTTAGTAGAGCTCACCTTTATTCGGATCAGCCTTCCTTTATTCTCAGTTAATTTCCCCAACCTTGTTGCTTCTGTGAGACAAGTTGTTTCAATTTGTAATCTATTATGTAACTCCGTCTGGGCTATGGCTAAAGAATCATCATCTCCCTCCTCTTTCAAATTAAAGATTATAAGGTTCAAGGCCCTTTTGTTATGCTCATGGTCTAAATCTATCAATTTTTCCATTTCATCTTTAATTGGTTTGATATCTAATTTACCTGCCACTCTATTTAGGGTGAGGCAGCTATTAACTTTCTCTTATAGTTCTTTAATCATGTCCTTCATTTTAAGACTCTCTAAAGTATCAACATCTCCTTGCTGGGATGTTTGGTTAATATCTTGGTTTTGTTTTTCTATAACCTGCAACCTAGTCTCCATTGCCTCCATTTTATTCTCCAATAGTTCTATTTTATTTTCTATTTGTTTTTGGATCTTGTCTTCAAGAGATGTGAATTTATTTTCCAGCATGGCTTCTAACTCTGTTTGTAGCTTGACTTCTCTTTCTTCTCTACGTTTCTCTAAAGACTCTATATACTCATAAAGGCTCTGTAGAGTAACTATGCTAGGTCTACCTTTGGTAATCTTTGGTAGTTGTGGTGAATTATTCATACTTGAAAATATATGAGCAAATATGTATTAGAAAAAGATAAGGAAAGTGTGCACCTGATATCAGCAAACCGAACCACAGACCTGATTGGATCTGGAAAGATGAATGGTTGTTATTCGAGATCCTCAAATCCATTGCAGAGTATATATTGCTCCTAATTATACCCGTAGGCTGAGGGCGTGAATTAGGGTTTCTGGGCGCACCGCAAAGATGATGCAAACCGAGAGCCTCAGAGAAGTGTTTATGCAAATGGAAATCGTAGAAAATATACATATATTTATTTATTTATTTATTTATTTATTTTTATTTTATAAACAATAATTCGTTTTAGCATGTATATATATATATTTATATATATATATATATATATATATATATATATATATATATATATATCCCATAAGGAAAAATTGTAATTTCATTAAGAAAAGAAATTACATTCTGTAGATGCAGAGCATATTCAGATCACAACATGACAAAAAAACAAAATTTGTTGCCTTGATCCACGCAGGGAGGCAGCAATATATAAGGCTGTAGGCCAAACCGTATCATACTGTTTATCCAAACTGTTCAAAACTGTCAATATATATATACAAGAAAATATGTTATGTGGTTGTCCATAACAATACCAAATATATAACAAAAATTAAGCAAGAAATTCCATGAATGGTCGATGGAAGTATTGGTAGAAGGCTCCCTCATGGTATTCTCTAATCAACCAGATGCCCGGCTCCCCGAGCGTAGCCTCTTTGGATAAGCTGTCAGCAGCCCCGTTCTGCTCCCTGAAAATATGGTTACATGTAAAAGAATCAAAAGATGAAATTAATCTCAAAATTTCATCCAATATGTGATTCAAAGTATAAGTAGAACATCTAGTTTTCATGTTTAGCCAATCACATATGATTTCAAAATCCCCAAATAATTGTAAATCTCTGCAGTTTTTTTCCAATGCAAAATATATGAGGTGTTTTGCAGCAAGGAGCTCAGTAAAATTATTTGTGCCTTTGTTGAAGCCTATAAGCATCCTAAAAGAATGTTGATAATTTAAATTTAGTATAGCCCCCCTCCACAACCTCTCTCTTTCGCACCGTCAAAAAGTGCCCATGGTTTGTTATGATCTATTTGTACAGGTGTAAAGATGTGGGTGCTTCGTGGTGAAGGGTCATCCGATATGAGGGAGTAATCGCCCATGACTCTGGCAACCAAAGCAGACCAATTCAGTGCTGAATCCTGAAATATTAATCTGTTTCTGGCAATCCAAATAATCCAACAAATCAGTAGGGGTAGGTTGCGGAGTTTATGCGATGATGTTGTATTATACCAGGACTGCCAGGCCTCCGTTATAGTAATGCCAGTCCAAATTGCAGCTGGGGTGATAGAAGGGAGAATAAGGTCCCACAGTTTACGAGCTTCTGTGCATTCAAGAAATAAGTGGTAAACAGATTCGTTTTCACATTTGCAAAGGCTGCACCAATGGGGGCCGAAATGTGCGCACTTGAGGAGATTATCACCAGTCGGGATTTTGTTCTGGAGGATGGTCCACATTAATAGCCTTGATCTGGGAGGAGCTTTAAGCTTCCAAAGAGGTCTCCACCAGTCGGCAATAATCAAAGGCTTTCTCGATGCCGACAGGGCCAAATATCCTTCTTTGGGCGTATATCGGCCATTTTTTGATAGGGCCCATATGATCTCATCATCACCCTCAAGTATTCAAATGTGGGCTTCTATAAGGGCCAGAGTGTAGTCTTCCCAATGTTGTATCCATACGGGAGGAATGTTTAAATGATGAGCAAACTTCCACGCCTGTTGTAGAAAAGAGGTATTCTCCGAGTCTGCAATTTGTGCTATATATGTAATGTTTTGTTGTTGAAGATGTTGGATGAGTTCCATAGGGAGTCGATGCATATTCCCACATCCCACCCACGGGTCGAGTCCAATGCGAACCTTATTTCCTGAATGAATTCTCCATGTGATACCCTCTCTGATGGGATTCAAAGCCTTGAGGACAGCCTTCCAGATGATAGAAATCCCCGAAGTACCTAGGTGGGGTCTTCTAATCCAGTCCATAGTATGCATCGGGGCAATGTATTTTGCAGAGGTAACCCATGTCCAAAGGTTGTCTGCAGATACGAGGTGCCAACCAAGTTTTGCAACAAGTGCTAAGGAGAAATCTTCAAGCTTTTTGAGGCCCCATCCCCCCCATTTTTTAGGTAGATTCAGGGCCTCCCACCTGACCCAAGCAAATGTCCTGCCCTGTTTGTTCCCTTGCCAAAGAAATCTGCAATAGAGGGATTGAATTCTAGTGAGAATGCCTCTGGGAATCTAGGCCAGAGACATCCAGTAAACAGGAGTGGCTTCTAGGACACTTTTGATAAGAGTGAGGCAGCCCGCATGCGAGAGATATTTGAGATACCAGGTATTGAGTCTTTTTTCCATTTTGGAGATAAGCCAAGTCCAGTCAGCGATCTTATAACCTAAAGGCTTCAACTTGTATCCCAGATATTTTAAGCCTTCAGACAGCTACAACTGAGTAAAACGAAAACGTTGAAGAGAAAAATAGATCTCATGTGGAGTGCATTCAACTGCTGTCAAAGTGGATTTTCTGTCATTGATGAGCATGCCTGTAGCCACTTGAAAGAGTGAGAAAGTGGCTTTGATGTTACTAAGGTCTCCAATACTACCATTGAGAAATATAAGGATATCATCTACAAAGAGTAGATGGGTCAGGATGCAACCCTCTGTTATCTTTATGCCCTTTAATCTACCCCTTCTATGTTCTTCATTCATGAGATTGCTGAGACCTTCCATAACTAGAAGGAAGAGCAAAGGCGAAAGGGGACAACCTTGTCTCAAACCCCTTTCAGATGTAAAAAAGGGGGAAGCACTTCCATTCACCAGGATGTTGAAAGGGATGTTAGTTATACAACTCATGATCCATTTGATGAACAAGAATGGAAATCCTAAATGAGTTAAAAGCATTCTAATATATAACCAATTTACCCTGTCGAAAGCCTTTGATAAATCGACCTTCAAAATCATACCTTTGCCACGCCTAGTGTGTAGAGTATGTAATACCTCCTGTGTCGTACCCACAGCCTCATGTATTTGCCTATCCTGTAGGAAGGCGAATTGCTCTGGTGAGATGTGGTTGGAAAGGATAGGTCTCATCCTGTTGGCAATGATCTTGGCGATAATCTTGTATATACAGTTGCAGAGAGATATGGGGCGAAAATCCTCAAAGGAGGCCAGATTGTCTGTCTTCGGGATGAGTGCAATGAAGGTAGAAGTGATAGAAGTCTCAAGATACCCTCTGGTTCTTGAGTCTTCAACAATTTTAAGCAGGTCTCCACCTATAATGTCGAAGAAAGCCAAATAGAATTCTATCGACCATCCATCAGGCACGGGGCTTTTATCCTTTTTGAACCATTTTAAGGTGGCCTCCAATTCTTCAAGAGTAACTTCCTTTGTTAATTCATCCCCCTCCTCTTGTTCCACAAATCTAGGGAAGAGTTGTGCTACCTTGATGATTTCTGCCAGGTTAGTGTCCCTCGGGGCACTGTATGTGCGCTTGAAGTGTGATGTTGCAAGCTCAGCCAATTGTGGGAAGGTATTGACAATCTGCCCCTGATCATTTTGTAGCTGCCATATGGTGTTGATCGCCTTTCTTCCATTTGCAAATTTATGATAGAAATTTGTATTTTCATCCCCTTCATGCATCCAAATGGCCCTACTTCTTAGTCTCCATATTTCTTCCCTATCTTTAAGTATTTTTGTCCTGGCAGAGTATTGCGTTGCCATCTTCTCCTTATGTTCCTCAGATATGAATATTCCTCCTTGATCATTTTCAAATGCAGCTAAATCAACTTCAATCTTTCTGAGGGTGTGTTCCTCCTGTAATCTTTTATTGTGAGCCCATTGTTTGGACATTTTCTTCAATACTGTAAGATTGTGTATAAATCCTTTGATGTTGTCATCCCTCGCCCCAGGAGGGTTTGCTTTCCAGAAATCAGTGACCATACTGATGTAGGATTCTTCCTTTAGCCAGGCAGAGTAGAATTTGAAAGGTCCTTTAGTTTTACTCACCCACCATCAATCTCCAAATAAATGGGGAGATGATCAAAGATCCCCCCTGTTCCGACCCATTGTTGGATATGAAAACCTAAATCAAGGACCTTTTCTTTGACATGGAAGCGATCAAGCCTACGAAGCAAACTATCTTCCCCAGTCCTGTTATTCCTCCAGGTCGCTTGTATTTTAGCAGATGGAATGTCAATCAAATGGTGAGAGTCCAATACAGATAGGAAGCAATCCGATAGGAAGTCTCGTTGAGCTCTGTGTCCCCAGGACTCAGCATGTCCTATGGAAAAGTTGAGGTCCTCGCCAATGATTAGGTGGTCTTCCATAAATAAATCAAAACCCAGGAGGTTTTGCTAGAAAGCAGGTCTGTTATGGCAGGGCCCATAAACATTAAAAATCATGAAATTCATTCCAAGATCTGCAGATCTGATGTCTGCACCGATGTGACCTTATCCTCCCAGCAATTGAGCAACTTGATAGAACGAGTATTGTATCCCAAGGCTAATCCCCCAAATATCCCATGTGCATCAAGCCCAATAAATGTCCACCCAGGAAGCATATTTTGTAGAGATTGTGTAATGTCAATTTCTAGTCCCACGGTCTCTTGTAGGAAGATAATATCCAGTGATACAAATGTAAGTAAACGGCAGAGTGCTAGTTTTTTATCTGACCTAGCCAGCCCTCTACAATTAAATGAGAAGATCTTCATGGAGGGGGTACAGAAGGGGATTCTCTAGCTCTAAGGGTCCCGGGAATAGTAGATTGAATAACCAATGCGATCTCATCTCCTGACATAAATTGGGCTTTTGATAGGGAAGAGGATCTGCCCCTGTGCAGCATAGGGGGATGGGGGGAGTATATAATATCAAGCCCGACATGGTCCTAGGCTTGTCGCTTGGATTTTGAGTGAGTTATGTACCCCGTAGAAGGGGGGGCCTGATAGGTAGATGAAGATGGAGGGAGGGGGGATGGCGAAGGCGAGGATGGAGCAAGAGAGTAAATGGGGCAATCCATAACCTGGCATGAGAGCGGAGCGGAGGCAGCAAGTTCTAAGATCGGACCCATACCCAAGGGAACACTAGATGGGTTCATGGAGTGAAGACCAGAAGATGATCCAGATATAATGCAGTCAAATAGAGATGAGAAACAAGTGGAAGTGAAGATTAAGGGAGGATTCATACGGAGCAAGGGGGAGCCCTCGGATGGCGCCTGTGGACGATCTGGTGGAGGCGAATGAGGACGGTGAGGCGGCTAGCCTCGCTTCTTCGGTTGTAGGGGTGTCGTGGACTTTCCTAATGGAGACTTCTGCTTTTCGGCCAGATCCTCAGTTGCAGCCATATTTTGTGGTTCAATGGATGCATGATTCCGAGGTTGATCGTCCTGTGAGATGGGTGGATGGGACACCGCTTCCTGTACTAGGGACTGTTTATGAGACTTGCTTAATAGAGGACAATCTTTGTAGAGGTGTCCTACCTTGTGGCACCACCGATAACGGAATGGCACACCCTCATAATCCAGCATCTGTCTCCTGGTGTTGTTCTACCACCAAATGTCAATGTGTTCTAGTAAACCCTCCAAGAGATCCAGGTGTACCAAAATCCTGGCATAAGCCATTCGCCCCGTGGACTAAAATGAGCCATCATATGTAAGGTAAATGCCTACGGAATTTCCAATCCACATGAAAACGTCCTCCGTCCAAAAATGTAGGGGAGGCCCGAGAAGGCGAACCCATATTGGACCTGCATCAACCCGCTCCCGCTCTGGGTCAAACAGAGGTGTCCATCTTCGAAGTAAAACAGGGGCCTGGTCGATGTGCCAGACCGTGGATAATACCCAGTTGGTATGCGCAAGACAACTGAAGTGTAAGGAAAACCACCCTTTTACAAATGTTTGTACCTTCGGGATGTCTTTCAGATGTTCTCCCCAAACCTCCAAGGCCCATTGTTGTAGCTTCTCCACACTATAATGTCGGCCACGAACCTGGCCCACAAGTACCTTCTCAGTTGTGTCCATAGAGTCCAGAAGTTGTGTGTCTTCTGTGAGGTCAAGGAACACCGCACTGGTTCGAAGCTTCAAATACCTTTTTTCCTTGAAATCCCAAAATTCCTCGCAGCCGATGATTCCGAAGCCGAGGTAGGTTGAGCAGATTCTGGAGAAGGTGAAACCCTAATATTCTCGGCCGTCGTCGATGGAATGGATGCAAAGAACCCCGAGATAGGTCCAATGCTAGTATAATTCCCCAGAGGAAGAGCTGCAGGGTTCAGGGGAGTAGATAGAACTGGGCCAAGAACTGCAAAGCCCAAGGGTCTTTCAGATGAGGGGATGCTAGCCACAGACGAGGGAGGGTTTAGGGTAGGTTCTCCTTCGAGCGTTTGGCCGATAGGGTTAGACAGAAGGTCGGTGAAAGCCAGAGAGTGCAGCGAGAGAGGTTGTGTGATGTACTCAGGAGGAGAAGAGGCGTCCTCCAGTGGGGATACAGGCAGTATGCGGGAGCGTGAAAAGGGAGGGAGGGCATCAATCTCGTCGGTTAAATCAGACATGAACGGAAATAAGCTTGCTGCAGTGGTCCTGGTGGGTGTCCAAATGGGCACATCCTCTGAAGGATCCGCGAAATCACCCAGCTCATCCATAACTATCAAAATATACCAATGACAGCTGCCAGAAGGGGACAGTTTGTAACTGCAAATGGTGAGGGTCAGTGGCATGGCTGAGGAGGTAAAACATAGAAGGTAAAGAGTAAACCGCAGCAACAGGGTTAAGTTGAAGGTGAAACCCAAATCCAAGGAGTAAAAGGGGTGAAGCAGAAAGAAGTTACCCGTAAAGGATTACGAGGGCAAGTGCAGACGAGCTACAATGGTTGTAGAGCACAGGTCTGCGCAGCTTCGAAAACCTAATCCAGTCACCATCGTTCCTCCATCCCCTTTTAGCATGTATATTATTTAATTAATAAATAAAATTTAATTATTTTATTAACATCTTTTTATATTAGTTGTAATACTATATATAAAATAAATTTAAACTCTATATATATATATATAAACCCAAAAACAAAAACATTGTACAAATAAATTATTATGGTTAATCAATAAATAAAAAATATAGTAAATTTTTATATATGAATTTTTTTATTATAAAGATCTTTTGATTTTGAAAAATAAATAAATAATTCTTGTGAAAGTAATATATAAAAAATTAATAATAAAAGTTATAAACTCTTGTTTTTTTTACTAAAATTTTAAGTATTCAAGGTTAACATGTTGAAACTTTATGCAAAAATTTTACTTTTCTTACTTATGTTGAATTAATATTTTTTACCCATACATATCTATTAACCAAGAGTTTTGTCATTTTACTTGAGTTCGATTTATTGCTTCAAGTTAGAGTTGTGTTTAAACTTAATGCAAAAATTTTTCTCAAGAAGTATGGTTAGTTATTTTGAATTAATATTTTTTAGCCATACATATCTATCAACCAAGAGTTTTGTCATTTTACTTGAGTTCGAATTATTGCTTCTAAGTTAGAGTTGCGTTGAGTACCTTTAAATTGGCTCTCTTATATTTAATAATTCAAATTTATATTTTATTTATTTCATTTTTAATATATAGGGAAAAATGATGTTTTGATTTTATTATATTATTTTTTCTTTCATATTCTACATAAAATGTAATAGTGTTTATATATAATTTAGGGAATTAGGGAATGTTTATATTTCGTTATTTAATTGTTATTAGGCTTGGTTTCCAAGCTCAGAAAGATCTTATTTTGTCCACAAAATAAGATTTGTTCATATAACAATTTGGTAACTCTATTGAGAAATGATTAAGTTTTTCAGTAGCTTCCTTTGCCGAATATGGCCTTCAAGTATCTTTAGGGTTTTGTTTTGACTCGTAAAATCCACTTTTTAGAGGCCTTTGAAGAGTTTTTAGTTTTTTCTTTGTGTGTTTGTCTGTCGCATTGTGCTTTTAGCAACAGAGCGACACTTGCACACTTTACCTTCATAAACATAGGAGCATTGCACTGGTGTCAACTATGTAAGTGCAACAACCTTTAAAAAATTCACATAATTAGGGTTTTATCCTTTATATCTGAAATTTTTTACTTGGTGTGGTTTTTTGAGTCTATGATCATCACGGAAAAGTCAACCTTAGCTTGAATTATCGATTCGTGGAGTGTTTTTTGAAAAAAAATCTTATTCCTTTCCGTTCAATATTTGCTTTTCAAAAGGAAAAATTGTGTATTGTTGTTCATTGGTGAAGCATTTTTTAGTTTGGATTTTAAGCAAAGTTGCATTTCAAAAAAAAAAAAATGATTTCCATTTAAAAAATGGTTCATGTTTCTTTCTTTGAATGTTGGACTTGTTTCTTTGCTTGATACCGCCCATTCTTTACTGTAGATATGATTCCTTGAATTAAAGAGATTATAATTTTATATTCGTTGCATTAGTTTGGAATTGAGTTACTATACCATTTAGTCATTATATACATTCAATTACCTATAATGAAAAGTGAAACAATAAAATCAATCAAAATATGTGAAGGAATTAATTAATCACATCATATTTAGTGTGATACTAGGTTAGAAGACATTTTTCAGCATCTATAAACATAGGAGTTGTCATTAATTGTTTGTATTACATTCTGTGGGTGGTTAGTATTCCACATACAAAGAGTATATCAGAATGTGTCCCATCATATAATTATGCATTAAACAACACTATTACAAATTGATCTTCCACGTACCCTTGTGTATATCAAAAGACCCCATCTAGGTTGCAAACCAACCATAGGTAACTGAGTCAACCACTTTGTTGTTTGTGATACACCAAACACAAACTTACTTTAGATTCCCTACACGTACGTAATGGTATATTGCAGTTCACAACAACTTGGTACCCTTTTATACCTAGTATCTTACCTTTTACTGCTTTTGCTTATTTTGGTTGATACCCATTATGAATTTAATCATCATACATTGTTAAAAATTTTAACTAAAATTCACTTTTTAGTAGACCTAGGGTTGAATCTAATGGCAACAGTTCCGGAATTTACCAACCACAGAACCCATTTTAACAGGGATCCTAGTCCTTTTCCTTTCATCGGAAATGTTGGTCCTCCTTACATGGCTACATTTTCTCTTCTTGGATTCACGATAGGTTTATCGATGTGTTTGTTTTCAACCTCATTGGCTTCAAATACCTAAGTTGCTTCACCTCAACAAGATATTTCTCCTAAACCTCAACATCAACCTGATACTTCTCCGAACACACACACACATATATATGGAAGCGTCAAAAGATAAATTTCATATATGTGTAGCTTCAATATATGATTGTTGTATATCTACATCTTCTATAACATAGATATGAAAGCATGCATATACAGAAGGTGGCTTCCATATCTATGTGCATATACAGAGACCATATTTTGTATATGCCCACTTCTATCTATATACACATAGATTTAAAAGGGTACATATACAAAAGTCACACATATGTGGAAGCCATCTTCCATATCTATGTGCATATATAGAAGTTGAACATATACGAAATTCATCTTCTGTATATGTGTAGCTTATGTATATGTGCAAATGCATATACGAAATTTGACTTTACCCTTATGTGTTCACATATCTATGCACATACACATAATCCATCTTACTTATACCCTTCCATATGTGTAATTACCCATCACTCTAGGTTACATGTATATATGAAAGTCGACTTATGTATATGCGCTTGCATATATATGTGCATATACAAAATTTTCACATATATTGAATGATCATATTGACTCCCAATTCTTATATATACATATGTTGAAGGTCATGTATATGAAATCCAACATTTGTATATGTGCAACGTTCTTAGTTGCACACAAATATAAAAGAATGCATATCTAGAAATCACAAATGTAGAATTGGAAGCACATATAGGAAAATATTTATAAAAATTTACTGTAATATTTGTCGTTCTCCTAATACTTCAAAATTTTATAGGTATTCTATAAATGGGAAAGTGGAATAAAATTATGGAGTTGGACACTAAAGACCCAAAAGAGATGATAGAATTTTCTGCTAACTTGATCTAACATGGACAAATATTGAAAGGGATCAAATTGTTATCATTCCTTACAGTCGACTGGAAGATTTTATAAATGGAGAGTAATCAAATGAAGATTCTCCCACTCAATTTGTTGTTAAGGTAAATCAATCTAAAAAGGTGGAGGATATTGTATGTGCCTAAATTAACACATATATCGAATATACCATGTAAGTCTTTATTTGTTGAATTATACATATACATCTCATCCAAGTTCATTGTACAAGAAATGTGTAGACATATTTTGTAGTTTGCTATCATTGTTTTTATTTAGTTATTGGTGTGCATATGGTCCTGAGTTGAAGGATCAACAATAAAAATACGCACTCCACAAAAAAAGCATCAAATTTGGTTGTATATGTCACTTCATCATGCATCGAATTTATTTGTGTTCAAACGATGCTATTCTAACATACATTGAGTGTACACATATTGACAAATATGGTGTTGTGAAGTAGGTAGACCTCAAATATTCAACTGCACACCACATATATCATTTGATTTACGAGCCAGTGTCAAAAGGATGATTGAAGATGGGTTTAATGTCACAATGATTTGGGACAAATTAATCTTTGATGTGGAGAACCAATCTGGCGAGGTATTCATAGGAATAAGTCAAGACACTTTAATGACAAGGATGGATATTTCTAGCATACCATAATATTAAAAAAATATGAAGGATGACATTGATCCAAAAAGTGTCAAGTGTTGGTACAATCAGTTTCTAGACAATTTCTTTTTCTATCAAAAACAAGATATTGTGTAAAACATACCATTTATTATAAGAATACAAACACATTGGATGTGTTCCATGATTGTGACACTTTCACACAACAACGTTATTCCCATGAATTCTACATTCAGTGCAAATAAGTACGGGGTGCGTATTATCAATCTTTTGATTTCTATAATGATAAAAATGAATTCTTTTGTGTTGAATATAATACTTGTAATTGTGTGTTTTGAACGTAGTATCAACTTCATACCTTAAAGGTATTCGACAAACATCATAATGGTGTCCTGGTGGCTTGGGTGATTTCATCGTGCAATACCACATATGATATTCAGAAATGGTTGGCAACTTTATTTAAATCAGGAATGAAAAAAGTCTAGATTGGCATGTCAAAGCATTTATCATTGATGATGTTGTTATTGAGATTCAAGCATTAAGGTACCATATTTGTGTATTCAAATGAAACATGAAAAAATTATTACATTCATAATTTTCTCTGTTCTATTGTTGTACCATTCAGAAGTTTAACCAAATCCTCCATCCTATTATGTGTATGGCACGTCCATCAAGCATGAGTGAAAAATGTTGGAAACAAAGTCAAAGTTAAAGAAAACAAAGCATGCATTTTAGGTGCTTTAGTGAAAACCATGCACTCATGCAAAGATGATGAGTCTGTACGAAAAGTTTTTGCAAGAATATTATGAAATTAGTGAAGATGAATAATTTTTTAAATGTTTTGACACAACTTGGCTATTTAATGTAAAATATGTAAGCGTTATGTAATATCATATCATGACTATTTCTCTATAATTGAATGTTTTTAGTCATTACCTTTTAATTGATAATAATTTTTAGTCATTGCTTTTTCCAGATATATGGGAAAAAGCTTATTGGAAATTTCCACATTCTAATCAAGACACCAACAATGCAATTGAGTCCTACCATATGTATCTAAAATATAGGTACTCATATGCAGAAAATAATGTCTGCCATAAATGTGTGGACTAATTAATATTTGTGTTATTGAAAAAAGTTGAACTATATTATGTTCACAACCAATGTTTAAAATAAGCGAGAGCTACAAGGCCTACAAAGTGCAAGAAATAGGAGACTCTCTCAAAGTGTAGAGAAAATCAGATACAAGATGAAGATTGTGTGCATGACCCTAAGAGTATAAATGAATTTATGGTTCGTATCCAAAATAAGGATATTCCTAATACCTGGTATAATGTTATATACACGGGGTTCGAGTTTAACTTTTGTAGTTGTGACTGGGAATTGAATGGAAATGTTTGTAAGCATATCCTAAAGTTCAAATGTGGGCCAGGGAACATGATTTGGATGTTAACATATTGCCAAATATTTCTAGTCCAATTACTAAAAGTCCTATATTTTTAGTTGATTCAAATCAAACAAGTACAATGGGCCCGCTACTAGAAGACCAATCAAGCATTCACCATGTACCTATTTTATTAGACCCTTTTGATTTTCAAACTATGACATTAAACAATTCAATCTTAGAGATTGATCGATCAAAATTTGTATGTGCAACGATCAAAAAAATTAAGGGATATATTAAACAACTTGCCTACAAATTTGGAGCATTTAGAAGCAATTGATGATATGTGTAGCACATTTGGTGAAGAGATAAACAAAAGAAATTCCATTGTGATGTCTTCATCTAGAATTTTGACTTAGAGGAAACATAATTTTTTGATCCCACAAAGTAAAAAGATACGACATGGTCATGAAATAAATTCAATTAAGGAAAAACAACAATTTCAAAAGGTTGAACGAGTTTGCTCAAAGTCAAGGAAGAGCATGGACAAGCAAATGAAAGTACTTTCTTTAAAAGAACATAGGAATATTGAGGGATCTACATCTTGGAATGAACAAAGGCATGTTCGACATTGTCAACTTCAATTATTTTCTGATGATATTGTCAAAGGTCCAACATGTACACATTTATAAATTATTATTGTCTATTTATATAATTGAATGAATGCTTGTCTAATTAAATATTTAGTGCACTATCTCATGCAATCAACTCTAACTTTATTTTTCTTTAATGATCTCTCATAGAAGCTCAACCAAATAATGTAACAATTCAAGAAATTGGCACAAACATGTCGACAAGACCATTGATTCCAAATTTGAACATGTAAAGTTTGACGAAAGGTAAACTTAATATCAAAGTTAATAATTTTAGTGCAAGGATATAATAATCATGGACAAATGTCAAATTCCTCTAGCCACATTTACATAATGTTAGTTGGGAGAAAATGTTACCCCTTTTGTTATTTTTTTCTATAATGAGTAGCTCTATAAGAATTCCTTCTATTTCATATGTTTCCAGTTCAACTTTGCTTGTAAGAATACATATTGTAGTTCCTAATGATTTCAAATTTATGATTGTATATTTGGTACTTAATGATTGCAATGCATATAAAATGCAACAATAAATCTTCTTCATGTAACTTTCGCACTTGCAAACACTTAATTCGAAAAAAATAAAAAATAAAAATAATATATATATATATATAGATTCACTCATATGCATCCTTATTTAATACATAGATATTTTATTCCTTATTTAATACATAAGTATTTTTGCATATAAGTTCTCATTTTGCTTCAAATGTTTGAAATAAAGAATGTATCCCTTTGATATGGTTATGTTACAATGGAAATGTGAATCCTCTTGATATTTTTATGGTTGTGTTTTTATTGACTTCCATTCCTATCAATTGAATTCTATCTATTATTCTTTCTTATATCTTTAGGTTTCAATTATATTGACGATATATTTTATATATATTTTTATAAATTTTTGTTTTGTGTTATTTGTTTCAATTCTATATATATATATATATATATATATATATATATACACATTCTTTTCTTTCCTCATTGACATACAAATATGAAAAATACCCATTTTTTCCTTTCCTCATTGACATACAAATATGAAAAATAATGATATTGGAGATTACATCTCAACAATTCGTTCTATGGTTGAAGCTATAAGTTTTGTTACATACATTCAAAATAATATTGATAGAAAACTTGGGTATCATGCTCATTTTTTTTATGACCACTTACAGGTTCTAACCGAAATGAATTCACATGTCAAATATTTATTGCATGTGCATCAAAGAGAATTTTGAAGAAAATGAACAAGAGATTGGTTAGAAAGGAAAAAGGGTCATGATCATTACAATGTAGATTTGAATTGGTGTTGTTTTTGTCATCAATCTGGTTGCATTTTGGAATAGGTTGTTTAATATTTAGCTAGTGATTAAGTATTTAAACTTTATTTTTGGAAATTTGATTTGTTGATGTAAAGAAAAAAAATATTTTTTGAAGTAAAATTCTCCTTTTGCTTTTAACCTTTGTACTATTGATTGTTTCCCCTTCATATGGTTATGTTAAATTTTATATATGAATAACATTGATATTTATATGGTTGTGTTTTTATTAAATTTCAATGCTATCAATTGAATTCTAGTTAATTTTTCATGTTACAAGCTTATGTTTTAATTACGTTGAATTTATGTTTGAGTTTGATATGTGGTTATGTTATAATTGTATTTTAAATGCAAACATGGAAAGAAACCATATTCAAATATCTTGATAGACAGAGAGAATGTATTTGTTTTATTCAATAATTGTATTGAATATGTGATTGCATATTTTTACATTAAATTTATCATAGGAATGGCATATATCCATTTGATTGAAAAATTTGATCTTCACACAATCAATACTAACATTTAAAGATGGAAACTTTATTGGAAAGTCACTCCAATAATACACACACACACACACACACACTAAGAATTCCTTTATTTATCTATCAATAGAGCATAAAAAGTATGTATGGTGAGAATACAGAGAAGAAATATGCATGCATAGTGAGAGTGCACCAAAGAAAATGTACACTAGTAAAAACACAAAACATGCATGGTAAGTGTGGTAGCTTTAGAATTTATTTGATTTTTTTTTAACTTGAGCATAAATATAATGTTAAGTGTTGTAATTGTGATAAGAAACAATAGGTTGCTCTAGAAAGTTTTGTCACTCATAACACAAGCTATCTTAAAGTAAAATCAAATTGAATTGGTCCAAATTTTATTATAAATATTTTTTTATTTGTTCCCATTAAAAAATTATTGTAATTTCAAATTTATGGATGTACTTCTTTTGCCTTAATTGTTAATGCAACAATTAACAATTAACACAACCATATCATGCAATATCAAACAAATTATCCTTAAGTATCAAGCACATCATCCTTAGATATCGAACATGTCATCTTTAAATATCTAACAAATCATCCTTATTAAATTACCATAATAAAAAGATAATCGTAAGATTCTATATCTTGATCTTTTATTGACCTTCATAAGCCATGAGTAAGTTATTGGGCAAGTAATTATGTCAAAACTAAGTTGTTTTCTGAGATCAAACTAAGTTTTCCATCTTCCATTAATTTTTTTTCCAATATTATAAGTCAAGTTAAATCTATGATCAATATCAACTCCAAAATATTTATATGAAAGAAAAATACAATCATGTACATGATAAAGATCATATACACGAATTAAATAATAGTTTTAAAAACAAACTTATATTAATTTTCCAAAAACAATATAACTTTAAAAAAAATTAAGGTAAACCAATTTATATAACTAAATTGAGATTTTGTATATATAAAACATTAAAACAAACAATGTGATCTGAATTGGATCATTATATTGTTTGTCACCCATCTTGATGCATTTGGAGTAGAAAAAGTGGAAGAATCAGCTCACGGGACTGTTTTTAACTAGCGAGACCCAGTTTGGCGAAACGAGGTCTGAAACCTTCCTGGAGCGTTTTGAGGCATCAAATGACGTCTTTTTAGGGTAAAAATTTCCTGTTAAAGTGCCGCATCCTTTTATGCTATTCTACACACAAAAATCTTTCCAACGGCACAAGAATCGTGTCAGTCGGAGTCCGCATGCAAAATTAATGCCACTCATAAATTGACCTTCTTGTTTTCACACCTATAGTTCAGGAGGATGTCGCGTTAGCCCCATTATTCATGGAAAAGGGGCTAGCCACTTGTTGTTGATGTAGAAGGCTCTAGAAGAGTCTATTTTGTAACTCTAGTGAAGAGTTGGTGTAATAGAACTTAACCATTAGTAGGCTATCGGGCTAGTAGGAAGAGGCATTCCATTCTTTCGAGAGAATTTTGTTCCATAGTTGAACAAAGATAGCCATGAGAGATAGGAGGTAGAGCACACACAGAGGATTTGTGCATTGTAGCATCCCACGGGCCATAGACACTTCTTTGTATCTGCAGCCATATTTCCAGATAGAGAAAGAGAGCAAAGCGGCCTCACCTTCCAGCTGGGTTTTCTCCCAAAAGGGTTTCCCAGAGAGCATATCTTACGTATTATGTGTGTGTGAACTTATTTTTTCGTTCTCTACTTTTCTGCTAGATTTACTTTTACATGATTGCACTAATTACAATGAATTTTACAGATCTAGAAATTAAATGAAACTATAGTAGTGTACAATCTCATATTTTTAATATAATATTATCAGATATATTGTGATGAATTGTCTAGTGGAATATCCACGGTAGTTTTACGGATCACAATGTTCGCCTTTGTCTTAATGTATAACAAAACTTAAAAATTAATATCACTCTACCTTAACTCAAATGTATAAAATAATTATGATATTGAGTCTTTACAAGCTAAATTTTAATATGACAATTTTGTTTAGGTGACAAGTTACATCAATGAACTTCACAAAAATCAATAAGCTTGAAATTGACATGCTATACTTACTAGCTCAATTTCTATAGGACAATTCTAATTAGATGGCAAGACAATTCTAATTAGGCCTAAAAAAACAAAAAAACAAAACAAAAAACATTAAATAATTCAAAATAAAACTTATAAATATTATGTGAAAAGTGATATCATTTTAATTAGGTTTGAATTATATATATATAATTCAAAATAAATTTTATAAAAGATTGGGTGAAAAGTCATATCATTAAACATTTAAAAGAAAACATTAAATTCACACGACTTCTATATAAATGCATCCTTTGTATCACATGTTTTTTGTATATGCGCATATACAGAACTTTACATATACAAATGTTGTATGTATACAGAGGTTGAAGTTGTGCACAAATTTTGTATATACACATATATGGAAGTTGTACATATAAGGTAAATGCACATATACGAAAGTTGTGCATACATGGAAGATGCAAAATATAAATAATTTATGTGCAACTTCAGCCACTGTATATGCGCAGCCTTTGTATATGCACATCTTCCATATATGTGCATATACGGAAGTTGTGCTTATACAAAGGTTGATGTTCTGCACAACTTTCATATACGCACATAATTTCCTTATATGCACGACTTATGTATATGCACATATCTTTTGTATATGTGAAACTTCCGCATATGCACATATTTTTCATATATAGCAACTTATGTATATGCACATATACGGAAGCTACGCATATGCAAAAGCAGTGTGCACCTTTCGTATAATACATATACGACAGCCTCCATATATGTACAATTTCTGTATATGTGCACATTTTTTTATATGCGCATATCTTTCATATATGTTCATATACGAATGATATACGCATATATGTATATGCACATATCTTTTGTATATGTTCATATGCGAATGATATACGCATATACAAAAGATGTACATATATGGGATTCGAACAGCTTCTATATATGCGCATATTATGTATCGCATATCTTTTGCAAATGTGCAACTTTCATATATGCACAATTTTTATATATGTGTATATTATTTGTATATGCACATATATGGAAGTTCCACATATATAAAATATATATGCATATACAAAATTTGTGCATATATGAGAACTATACATATATGGAGGTTGTCATATATGCATATTACAGAAGTTGCACACTACTTTAGTATATGTAAAAATTTTGTATATGTGCATATACATAAGTTGCACATATATGAAAGTTGTACACATACGGAAGATATGTGCATATACAGAAGTTGTGTATATACAGAGGTTGAAGTTGTGCACAAGTATGTACATATACAAAAGATGCGAATATACAACAGTTGTAAATATATGGAAGATATGCGCGTATATAGAAGTTGCACATATACGAAAGCTCTGCATATACAGAAGATATGCGCATATACAAAAGCTGCACATATATAAAAGATATGTGCGGATACGAAAGTTGTGCATATATGAAAGATATGTGCATATACGAAATATATGTGTATATATGGAAGATATGCACATGTATGAAAGATGTGCATATACAAAAGTCGCACAACTTTTATGTATGTGCATCTTTTGTATCGCATATCTTCTATATATGCACAGCTTTTGTATATGCGCATATACGGAAGTTGTTCACACACGGAAATTGTGCATATATGGAAGATATGTGCATATACATAAGATATGAAATTAGTTGAATCACATATATTTCTCTTCTCTTTGAGCACTGAGTCACTTTTAGTGTGTAACACCCTCCTCCCACATTTATCCAAGTTGTCGGCTTACCGGGGTAAACATGTGATGAAGAGTTTACTATGATATGATTCAACCTCTTATATCACATTAAGGAAGTGGAATCAACAAACCAAAACCCTTAATGACTTCCCTATTAGGTGCTATAGGACACCCAAGGGCTAAACCACCCTTCCAAGAGCCTAGGCATTGAATTAAACCTCGTTTTTTAGTGCCCTGATCTCCCAAATGCTAGCACTCAACTGCTTGATTTCGAATGAAACCCTCCAGTCACATGCATGATGCCTACAAGGGAGCGACTGCAGCATTTTTCACCCAGTTCTGTGTCTGCGACCGTGGGATTTAAGCCACTTTTCCAAGCTATGATCCAGACTCCTGCCCAGAACTTAATGAAACTTTCTAGAACCATGAATGACACAAGGACAAAGCCTTCCATACAAATATTAGACAAGAACTTGACCTAACAAAGCATAGCCATGACATACATTCCGTCAAACATATCATGAACATGAAATCTATAGGTCATAAATACACATTTGAACATAGGGGTCTGATACTCATCTTAAAATCACCAAGAAGGTCTAATGTCTTCTCATAATAGCTATAAGAACATCTATTAGTTCATACATTCATCATTCATTCATTCATTAATCAAAACATGGTAAGATCCATGATTAAGATCCATCATAAAACCAAACTTATAACCATCATATAACCAACATAGTAACAATAATAGAACAACCATTAAAGTCTCATAATAACAAATACATGTACACATAAATCACAAGAGAAAAAGAGCTCTTATTAACATATGAAAATCCAACCAAGTCAGGGACTTACACATACCACCCAACCATAGATTGGGTTGATCCAAATATTTCTTTCAACCAATCACCCCCGTGCCATATTCTAAGCATGAATGTGAGACTCACAACAAAACCAATCCAGGTTTCCTTAGGCTTTACCGCAATCCCCACCAGATCACTAGGACCTAACAAGCATGGGTGCCTCCGGATCTCTCCACCTACACTATGAGGAATTTTCTTGTCTCCTAGTCTCTAGGCTTTACTATATATTACTATACTAGACAAGGATTCCTAGGCCTAATCAAGACTCCACCCTCTAGGTTTTACCGTATATCCTACCATTCACCAGTCAAGGATCCCTAGGCCTGATCAAGGGCACACACCTCTAGTCTTTACCATATATCCCGCCATTCACTAGTTGAGGATTCCTAGGCCCACTAAGGTACACTAATTTCACCTTTACCACAATCCAAGGAAAATTTTAAGAACCATCCTAAATTTATATGTATAATAAATGGGCGAATCCCCATGATACGTAGGAAAAATGGAAGGTGATTTTATCAATAATATAATATGTATATATAATTTTTTTGGTGAATCTCTCACCAGATTATATTATCTTCTAAAATCAAGGCGATTATTTCATGGAATTATAAAATTTTGTGAGAACTTGGCGAATCTCACTAAATAATAAAGACTTTGTAAAGGGCTAACAAAATTTATAATGAGTATTTCTTGTAATGACTTCAAGCCTTGTTAAGCAATCCATAAAAAACCAAAACAAGTATATTCCTAGGTCAAAACCCTAGCAATAGAAGGGTTTTAGGTTTCCATAATACTAGTAATAGAAGAATAAGGATGGGGTTTGTTTATTTGTTTTTTCATGTTGGTATATCATCCTGTTGCTATTATTTCTAAACAACGAATGAATTCAAAATAATTGGATAGGTACAAACCAATTCACTTTAGCTTTAAAATATCTCATCTATTAATTTTATTCTTTCACATTTTTTATCTTCTAACAAATAATATAAAATAAAAAAACGTTGAGTATTAAACTTGTTTTTCGTAAAATAATAAAGCCTTGAGTATTAAACTTGTTTTTCATTTTCAACATATCATTCATGAATAACAAATTTGTCATGTGCTTGTTACATATTCTTGCTCCATGCTTTTATTTATTGCTTACGTAGTTTTCATTCTTGATCACTCTCTACCTCAAGTGAAGAAGAGTTAATTAGGAAAAAAATTCCATGTAATGGCACTCATGACAAACTGAAACATGTAAATCCATATGTTATCATGGTTGGCAGAAGTAATATTGTTATGGGACCTTCATTCTAGAGCCTAGAGGAAAGTAGCAAAACAAACTCATCCTCTTATTGTTTCTTTTGCAAGGATCGTCTCCTTGGGGTCATATGAATTTCTCTCCCTCTAATCATTCTAAACATTTTGTATTTTCCAACCAACACTAGATATCAATGTTGACTATGTAACTAGCTATTCAACCAAAAAACTCTTTTTTCTCTCATACATGCAATCCCTATTTATGCATTGCTTTCCAATGAACTTTTAATGCACTGGATTATAATTCAAAAATTAAGCAAGAAAAAACGATTTTGTAAAGTGCAAAAGGGATTAACTATTACTTGTTTTATTTATACTAGGTGCATGGATTGTCTAGTTAAGCAAGCGTTGCATAATTCATGTCAATTGGAAATACTTATGTCAAATATTTATGACATTGATGATAAAATTTTGATCAATTGATCTTAGTTTTAAACAAAAAATCATATTGCAATTCCCACTAAGGAAGTGGGGAGCTTTTTATAAGGAAGGATGATAGATCCTCCATCTTTATATATCAATAGGTGTCTATCGCATTAAGTGTGCAACTTTTTAACAACTAACTTAATAATCACCATTGTAACTTCACCTTTCTTTTGTGCTTCTTTCTTTCTAATTGCCCAAGGTGGCCATCGAATTCATAACAAAACTAATGTGTGACCACTTAAAAAGGTGTTTCCATTGTTGCCTAGTAATTTAAATGTGGTATGTATGACTAATGTGCAAGCATATAAAAATATATTTCAAATATATACAAGTCCAAGAGGTTAACTCAACTAGTTGTTTCCAATATTGTTGGACATTTGGCTAGTTCTATGCCAATAGGTACCAAAATCAAATCTTCCTAAATGAAACACATTAATCAATGTTACAAGTTTATTAGTTGTATCATCCACAAATATGGTGGTGTCACTTGGATATGTTCATGTGAATTTCCTCAAAAAATAAATCAAATATATATCCAATTCCAAATTAAAAAACACTTGTATACATCCACTATACATCATTGGTGCCTTGATTCACTCTACTGTTTAACCAATTTTAATATTTGCTCTCTTGGCCTTTTTGTCTAAGCTTTAAATTGTATTGTGATTCATCTAGAACAATATTATTTCCCACTTCAATACCATTAAGAAAATACTTCACTTAATAAAAGTAATGAGATTACTACCATTCCATTTTATACTTTTTAAGAAAATGAGCATGCATACCTAACCTATCCTGACACTTGGTCCTTAAAGAATAATTTTTCCCATAAGTTCCCATTCCTTTATTTGGCATCTAGTTGTCCAAAAACACCCTCACCACCCAAAAATGTGAACACAAGTGTGGTGAGAATGCACTTTTGTGTTGCAATGCTCACCTTCTCTTAAGCTTTAGAGGCAACATGTTTTTTAGCTTTCGTGAAATGGAAGGTTCATTTTGTTTGAAATTTCCACAAAAATAAGGTCTTCCACAAATAGACTATTAAATTATTTTAGTTAAACTTTTCAGTAAAATTTCATAAACATTCTTAAAAAGTGTATTAGTATTTCATAGGCTTGCACATGGTCCTTGTTCTCCCTCCTTTTTAAAATGATCTACCCATCCCAACTTTAAGTCTTTTTGTTAAGATGTTAAAATTTATAACCTTAGATGAAAATGATATTTTAATAGAACAAGAATACAAGTGCAATTAGTATTAGCTTTATTTTCCTCTTTAATACTTTCATATCAAGAGTCTAAAATACAATGACCTTAAATGAACTATAACTTATTGCATTAACTTATTAAAAAATATTAATATTATGTTTTACATTTTAACTTCCACACACTATAGTTGTGTTGATTTATAGTTTCAAATACATGATAGTGAAGGCATGCACGATATTGGCCTTTATAAAATTCAAGACTTACATGCTCTTTTATTTTCTCAAACTTTCCTATCAAGTGTTGTAAATGGAAATTATGCATGACTAAGTCACTAGGTTGGAAGAATTTCAAGATTGAAGTTCGAAATTCACCACATAATGGAAAAAATTAAGATACATACAAAATGTGAGCCTGAAAATATAAATACTTCTTCATCATTTTGTCAATCAAACCTTTGCTTAACTACCAGGTTTCTTTATTCATTTCAATTCACCACATAACGGAAAAAAATTAAGATACATACATGTATGCCTAAAAATATAAATACTTCTTCATCATTTTTTCAATTAACCTTTGCTTAACTACCAGGTTTCCCAGGCTTTAAGATATACTCTAATCATTACAAGGAAGACGAACAACCAAATGTAATTGTCTTGCGATGAACTAACTTGATAAGATTTCCTAGTTTGCAATTGAGTGCAATTAGCTTCCTTAGCTTGAAATTGAGCACAATTAACTTCCTTAGTTTGTAATTAAGTGCAATTATCCTCCCTAGTTTGTAATTTAACACAATTAGCCTCCCTAGTTTGTAATTTAACACAATTAGCCTCCCTAGTTTGCAATGTATTCTAATTAACCTTCCTACCTTACAATGTAGTGCAAGGGTCCTTCCTTGCTCGCAATGTATCATAATGATGTTTGTTTCCTGGCATTGTAGTACTAAGATTGTTGCTTCCATGAAATTTGTTGAGAGCTCTCCTTACTTGCGATGTAGCACAAGGATTGTTCCTGACATTCTACTTGTACTAGAGATTTCACATCTAGAGGCATCTTCCATGGTCATTTACAACTATCACATCGAATACGCATAAAGAAGCAAATAATGTCAATATTGTTGCAACTTTCCATATAGATTCCATACTTCAAGAAGAATGAATCTATTTTTCACCCCCATTTTATTAATTCAACGTCATTTTACGGACGTCAAACCATATTCACATACTAGACAATTTGGCATTTCCAATTGGTGTACAAGTGAGAATAATCTCACAATTTTCACATATTTTAGTATAATTTCAACTATCAAGTTCACTTTTGAATGGATATCAAACTAGTTCCAATTACATCCTGAATTTAATGCCCACTCAATAGGTGCAACATGCTCTCAAAGAAGGATTATATAACCTCCTACAGTCTTACTGAGTCATACAAAATCATCAGCCTCCTAAAAATCCATAGAATTATATAGGGATAACATTGCAAGTAGCTATGAGGCCGAAAGCATTTCACTTTCTCTAGTAGACGTGTAAATGGGAATCTTGAGTCAATCTGTTTTAGGCAGGGTGCAAATCAGAATTATATTCTAATGGTTAAAAGTGGAAAAACTATCATTATGGAGCATTTAGAATTTCAATGGTTGGATTCTATGCAACTAAGGACTCCAAGGAAAACAACTCAAAATCTAGAGTTGTACAAAGGTAGCTCCCAAAAATATTGAAACTAATACAAATCTACCACCAATTGTCTCTTTTAAAACACAATCATACAAAAGACAATAGGGTATCACAAAAGCATCAGTAACATGTAGATCAAAGGAATAGATGGTTTCTTGTATTATAGTTTAAAGGGAGTTACAATATAAGTAATTATTAAGATAACTCAAACTACTTAGAATCATACACAACTATTGACACTTTCCCATTTAATATGTCAAAATATGTTGTACATAACCAACCTAACTAGTCTACTTACAACAACAATGGAATCGACTTTCTTTAACACCAAGGACTAAATTACGAACATGCTTATGTACAGAGGGGTGATTGAATATTTTAAGTGAAATTTTGAAAGAAGTCTGCATGGAATGTTTCTTTGCCAGAGGAATATCAAGAGTTGGGTGAGTCCTGGGAAAGTTGTCCCATATGGTTTGCACTATCACACATGATTCATTATCCCACCATTCCCTAGCTCTAGGTTTTTCCTCTGGCTGTGATATTTTGAGGCACTGTCAGTTAATTTTATTCACTGATGTTTTTTTCATAAATCTTCTCTTACAAGTGATAACCATGGAAAATCCTAGAAGTTTTGTGAATGAGAATATGTTGAAATATGGCAACAAGAATATTCCAATTTAATTTTTCCTTGAATTAAAAATTGAATTTATTCTTAACAGCTACTTGGAAATAATTAATTTATTTATTTTAAATTAATTAGTTGGATAAATTCAAGTTAGAAGTCTTTCTGAAGTCATGCAAGAGTTATCCCTTAAATTAAGGAGATAAGATTGAGTTATATTTGAGTTGTAATCAGTTAACTCGGTTTACTGAGTTAAGTCCAGTTAAATTAGTTCCAAACTATTTGAGGAACTAATAGTGAGTTAACAGTCAGTTGATGCATTAATGCACTCAACTAGTGCTACTTTAGTTAACTGAAGATTCCCTCATCAGAAACTCATGCATGTCTATTCTGAGAAAGACCCAGTTGAGATTAATGTTGAAGGACAGTTACTATCAGTTGCATGTGTTTTCTCATGGAGAAAACTCATGCATGCATTCAAGGATTCATCCTTGATGATTGCGCAGTTTTGAAGGCTTGTTTTTCCTCTTGGTAATAGGCTAATCATCCATAAGGAACAACACAAGGAAATAGGAGCTTGGAGGGCAGAGAGGAAGGTTGGAGAGAAGCCAAGATTGCCCGTGAACATATGTGAGGATTGTTCTGAGAGCTAAGGCTTTATATAATTCCTATGTATTTCCACCATGTATGATAATACAATAGTGTGAGGTTTTTATCTGAGGATTTCCCCAAAGTATTTTCATGTGTATTGTGCCATTGATTCTTCTTCTTCTGGTTATATCGTTCAGTTAGATCTTTAAGCTTCCGCAAATTGATAGTAGAAGTAGGTTATAGTATTCTTCTTTGATTCATATTGCATTATTGGGTTAACCTATCATAGGTTTTCTAGATGGTATCAGAGTTGTGAATAGTATACTGAGAAGAGAATTCGAAGTTTGAAGTTCGGGGTTGTAGGTGCAAATTGAATTCATATCATACTTCAAGGTTGGCTAATGCAGTTCTACGGCTTGAGACTCAAGTATGCCTTGGAAGGTAGCTTGAATTACATAGCATGGAAAGATAGAATGGAGGTTGTATTAAAAGACAATGGCTTGAAGGAATTCATTGATCAAGAAATCCCAAAGCCAACTTCAACTAATGCACAAGAGTTGCCTGAGTGGAAGAAGTGTGTGGCAAAGGCGAGACGGATCATCCTTGAGGGAGTTCGAGACCATATTGTCTCGAGTCTCCATGGGAAGGATACTCCATTTTCAATGTGGGAGACATTGAAGGACCTCTACCAAAACAGTAGCGACCAGAGGAAATTGGTGCTCAAGGATAAGCTTCGAAGAAACAAGATGGATAAGGGCGATACTATTTCCACATATCTGAACAAGCTCACCACCTGCGGAGATGAGCTTAGCAGTGTGGGAATAACTACTGTCGATGATGATATGGTGAGCCTCACTCTCCTTGGCCTTCCAAAGAGTTAGAATAGCTACCAGGACTCTATGAATGGAAGGGAGAAACTACCAGATTGGGAACGACTATGGTCGGATCTTATGCAGGAGGAGATCAGGAGGAGCACACGAGATGGTTCTTCATCCAAGAATGATGATGAAGAAAATTTGGCCTTAGCAAGTAAGGTAAGGAAAGGGAAGGGGAAGGCTTCCCATTTCAAATCGAATTCTTCTCATGGAGGGAAGAAGGGTGACATGTCTAAAGTAAGATGCTTTAATTGTCACAAGATGGGACATTATGCGACTAATTGCCCATCGAAGAAGTCCAAGAAGGGATCCTTAGAAGGATTGGAAGGTGAGGCATTAGCCTCTCAGTTCAAAATGGACTTTACCCTCATCGCATGCATGGTGTCATCGATGATGGGTTGTGTCTGGTATCTTGACAATGGAGCCTCATTCCACACGACCAGTGATAAAAATTTATTCAATGCCTTGGAGGAGAAAGACCTCAAGATGCACATAGAGATGGATGACGATGGAAGGTATAGTGTTTCAGGAGTGGGCACGGTTGCTTTTCAGAGGGAGCATGGAGCTCCTCTCACCTTGACAGATGTGATGTATGTGCCTGGACTGAAGAAAAACTTGGTATCGGTCATGATGTTGGAGGAAAAAGGCTACGATGTTGTCTTCAATAAAGGAAGGTGTTCTAAGACACATAGCCAAGGGTCAGACCAAGAGGATAGGGATTCGAGTGAAGAATCTCTATAAACTAGAGGTAGATGATTGTCCAACATTGAGTACGAAAGTATAATTGGTGCAAAGCCAAGACATTGGCGAGTTGTGGCATAGATGGTTGGGCCATTTGCATCATGGGGCTTTGAAGATAATGCAGCGGATATCTACAGGACTTCCCAAAGGTAAACTTGAGCAAGTTGACACATGCAAAGGTTGTACCTTGGGAAATTACACCAATTTTCCTTTCATGATCAAGACAGTCGAGCAGAGGCTATCTTAGAGCGAGTTCATACTGATATGTGTGGACCATTCTCGACAGCATCCACATCGAAGCAAAGGTATTATGTGATTTTCAGTGATGACTATTCTCGTAAATGTTGGATTTATTTCATGCAAAAGAAGGACAAAACTTTCACAAAGTTTTGTGAGTTCAAAGCTTTGGTCGAGAAAGATTCATGAAAGAAGATCAAGGCCTTGAGAAGCGACAATGATGGATAATATGTCTCTCAAGAGTTTAGGGACTTCTGTGCAGCGGAAGGAATTAAACGAGAGTTGACGGCACCTCATAACCCACAGCAGAATGCGATGGCCGAGAGGAAGAACAGAACTATTGTAGGGGCAGCACGGGCAATGCTGCATGACCAAGGCCTACCACTTCACTTGTGGGATGAGGCATGCAACACAACGATTTATTTGCAGAATAGAAGCCTGCATCGCATACTTGGGATGAAGACACCAAAGGAAGCTTTCTCTGGTAAGAGACCAAATGTGGGTCACTTCAAGATCTTTGGCTCATTGGTATATTGCCATGTGACAAAGGATGCATGGAAGAAGCTTGAGCCAACAGCAAGGTTGGCGATATTTGTGGGGTACACTGATACACCTCGCAACTATCGGGTGTACTTGCCTACCAGTCGGAGGATAGTGGTTCGCAAAGATATCAAGTTTGATGAGCAGAAGTCCATGCGAGTTTCCCTTGAGAGGGAGCTCCAACTACAAGTTGTGGAGGAACTGTTGGTTCCTAAGGAGGAGGAGCCTCGGACTGATGTGGAGCAGTCGCATGCAGAGGTTCCAAGAGTGGAGACATCCACTCAAGCAGAGTCTTCCAGAGATGGACAAAAGCACACAATAGAAGCTGACAAATTGTTGGAGGATGCGATAGAATGTGTGAGCACCATCTTCTCAGCGCAGACAGAGGAGGTCACTTGAGAGGTACACTGGATACATGGCTCTTACTAGGGACTGTGTTAATACCGAGCCATATTCCTTTGAGGAAGTAGTGCAGCAGCCGATTTGGGTTGATGCTATGGTGGAGGAGTATGACTCCATAGTTCGTAACAGTGTTTGGGACGTGGTTCCGAGACCGGAGAACAATTCAGTTGTGAATTCCCGTTGGATTTACAAGGTAAAGCAAGCTTTTGATCGTAGTGTGGAGAAGCATAAGGCAAGATTTGTTTCTCATGGATTTTCACAAGCGAGGAGGATCATGTTGCTGCAATATATTTCGAAAAAAGAGCAAGATGCTGACATTTTGACAAAGGTATTGTCAAAGTGTAAATTCGAGTTCCATAGAGAAAGGATCGGGATGGCAGATAATCCCTTTCTTGTTGAGAGGGAGTGCTGAAATATGGCAACAAGAATATTCCAATTTAATATGTCCTTGAATTAAATTGTGAATTAAAATCGAATATAGTCTTAACAGCTACTTGGAAATAATTAATTAATTTATTTTAAATTAATTAGTTGGAGAAATTCAAGTTAGAAGTCTTTCTAAAGTCATGCAAGAGTTATCCCTTAAATTAAGGAGATAAGATTGAGTTATATTTGAGTTGTAATTAGTTAACTCGGTTTACTGAGTTAAGTCTAGATAAATTAGTTCCAAACTATTTGAGGAAATAATAGTGAGTTAACAGCCAGTTGATGCATTAATGCACTCAACTAGTGCTACTCCAGTTAACTGAAGATTCCCTCATCAGAAACTCTTGCATGTCTATTCTGAGAAAGACCCAGTTGAGATTAATGTTCAAGGATAGTGTACTATCAGTTGCATGTGTTTTCTCATGGAGAAAACTCATGCATGCAGTCAAGGATTCATCCTTGAGGATTGCGCAGTTTTGAAGGCTTGTTTTTCCTCTTGGTAATAGGCTAATCATCCACAACGAACAGCGCAAGGAAATAGGAACTTGGAGGGCAGAAAGGAAGGTTGGACAGAAGCCAAGATTGTCTGTGAGCATCTGTGAGGATTGTACTGAGATCTGGCTAGTTGTGAGAGCTAAGGCTTTATATAATTCCTATGTATTTCCACCATGTATGATAATACAATAGTGTGGGGTTTTTATCTAAGGATTTCCCCAAAGTATTTTCATGTGTATTGTGCCATTGATTCTTCTTCTTCTAGTTATATTGTTCAGCTCGATCTTTAAGCTTCCGCAAATTGATAGTAGAAGTAGGTTATAGTATTCTTCTTTGATTTATATTGCACTATCGGGTTAAACTATCACAGATTTTCTACAGAATAGGGACCATTGAAAGTTGCTGACACCAACTCTCAAGGAAAACGAGTTTCATCATTCACAAACCAAGATTCTCATTGTTTTGAAGTTCAAATATGTAAGGAAGGCACAGCTCGAGTTTCATTGTGTTCTTGTGCTGGAGAAGTGGTCTTTGTTAAGTCAGATTTTATCCTTGGAGGGGCAGCTCGAGCTCTTGGTAAAAACCTTAAGTTTCTTTACAGGTGGACGAACCATATTTTCTTGGGTTGTGTATAGGTGGGCTGCGTTAAACATATCATTTATGGGGCCTATTCTCTTTGTAGCTAGACTCCACACTCATCTGCTGGACATGGGGCCTGTACCTAGTGTGTTGATGTCAATTAATCTAGTTCTGAAGGTTCGTGGGCCTTATTTGATACTTTGGTAAGTTGTATTACCATAGTTGGACATATTTGTGATTTACACTATTGCGTGGAGGACATATGGACCCTTTTTATTTAAGGTAGCAAAAGCCAATCACTTTAGGGAACATGCACCTAAACTCAAAGGAGAAACTCTTCAGGGAATATGCACCTAACCACAAAGCAACTAAGATGGTCAATGATGTTAAAACTTCACACAACCTGATCGTAACCAAAACAACTTTAGCAAGAAGACATGTCAATCACCAATGAAACAATGGAAGAACCTAAATTCAGGCATAATTTCTTACATAAACAAGAGAATGCTACATCCCTGGTGGAAAAACAATGATCAACTACTTAGCCAACCTCTTCTAAAGAAGCACAAGATCACATGAAGCAATGAGTAGGGATCATCTCCATCATTAATCCAAAGAGCTCAATAATTCAGTGATACCCATGAGCAATCAACACCAACAATGAGATATTCATGTAGATCAAGATAATCATAGAGTTACTTCATCATCAATGCAAACATATGGCGCATGAAATCCATTGAAGAAAAGACATCAATATCATAGAAGATACCCTTATTCTCAACAAGGCACACCTAGCATTCATTCAACAAGGAATACAATGTCACTAAAAGCCTTTGTAAAACCATCAAGAACAAGCAGGTTTAAATTTTGAAATATAACTAGAAAAAAACTATGCCTCCGAGTCAAAAAACGTGCTTCAAAAACAGAGTCGCTAATATATATCATATTGCAAATTTTAACAAGACTTCTTGCTTAGAAACAAACATCATTATATACAACATTTCACCTTTTTCTATGGGCTGGACTTTTGAGAAAAGTTTCATGGTTAGAATCCAAAATAAGCATTCTCTTTCATGGTTCACCATTGGAACCTTACATGATTCAAAGCAAGGGTTCCATCACCTTTGAGATGTTATCATCAAAACCAGCATAAAAACCTCTTGAATATCATATCCTCTACACATCACCATAACAAGTAAATACTCGCACTATAAAACATAGAAAACCAGAATGCACAATATTATAAAATACCCTGTTAGTAACAACAGATGGCAAAGAATTTCAAATGATCAGTCATATTTGACAATCATAAACAACTTAATTTTCAAATAAAGTTTTGTTCAATAGTCTTGAAGAACTAGAACCACCACAATCCAGCTACACCAATGGTGCAAATCCTTAACAAATGTGGCAAAATATTTTTTTTTTAAACATGGTATACTTGATCATGTTACTTATACAGGTTTCCATCTATTTTACCAGTCTCCAAAGAGCAACTCACTGGTGAGATGATGTAGGCTACACTACAACAGGCCAATAATCTTTTTATCCCCATAGCTAATATACAGGTCAGGGTACAAAACCTAGATCTTTGAAATACTCGTGCTCCTGAGCACTACGAGCAGTGATGCATCTACTGGGCTCCATGCACAGCATTTTCTGGGAGGGAACATGGTGGCAGAAAAACAAAGAAACAAACAGCAAAGTTGTCAGCATTAAGAAAAATTGTTACTTGACATCCTTTAATCATATTCCAAAGAACAAAGATAATGTTTGTCATCAACAAGAGAAGATCAATTCCTACTGGCTCAAGACCTGGAACCACAGTTGCCAAATCCTGTTGAATGCAAAACAAGTGAAGAAAGTTTTAAATCATGCATCAATATCACCATGTCTCCCATATGTATTTCAAATGGAAATAAAACTTGAACGTCCACTTAGTTCAATAGAAAAAAAGTAAATGTTATTGATGGGATGATCTATGCAATAATAATCGTAGAACTAATTAAGATCAACGATTCTTGGCCAAATTAAGATCCCTTCCGAGTATGCAATACAATGGAACCCAAACTTCCCTCTCTTCAAGCCCATAACTTCACCCCAACTTCCCTCACTTCTAAAGATCTTGCAATTTCACCTTGTATAAGGCCCAAAACATGACACATAGTCTTAATCATTAATCCTATCAAGAAGCCCTCTTCTAACCTCCTCTAACAAGGGACTGGAAAATAATTTAGGAAATCATCATTTAATGTAGTGTAGAAATTCCATTATTTGCATTCAAAAGGGAGAACATGCAACTCACAGATGCATCAAACATGGAAAATAATACTGGGAGCAACAGACTTGTGTAAAGTTTAAATGAACTAGAAGCCCAACATGTCCCTCATAGTCATTGCTCTATTTATGGAAAAATTTACTAGTAGAATAGTATTTCGTTTGTCACTTGCAACCGACATTGAAATTCAAGTGGATGGATAAGCTCTTCTAGGACTCCTGGACTGCACCTTTTTGAAAAGCGGTAAGGTGGGGCTTCCTAGAGAAGTTTTAAGTTAGTAAGACTTTGATTTGTTTGGCTAGTGTACTAAGGGCCATCTACCATTATTGAACTATTTTTTAAGATCCTTTAAAGTTTCAAGTAAAAAGGAAAAAGAAACGGTTGCTCTTTTCCATTATACTGGAAAACAGCCAAAATAAGAGCAATATCTGACTGTCCAAAAACACCAAAAAACTCATTTCCAAAATTCCTACACCTTTATCTAACTACAAACACATTTGATGTCAATTAGGTCTAGCTCCACTGGTTAGGTGGAATGATTGTTATCCTCCCTACAATGGTTCTATTCCCGCCAATGACATGTTGATATGGCCTTTGGCCCTGTTGTAGCCATCAACAACCCCCCCTTTTTTAAGTGTTCTCCACAATATTTAAAAATAGGGACCCTTCTAAAAAAAATAAAAACTTAGCATTTAACATTTCCTTTTGTTCTTAATAAAACAAGACTTTCAAAAATTAAGATTCCTATCTTTTCTTGCTTTATGTGCATAGAATTATAAGTATTAAGCCTCTCTATAAAGAATTCAATATAGGCATAAAAGCTAAGAAAACATTCGCAAGCACAAAGTCTTGAGTATTAGGTCAAGTCTTAATAAGCTTGTTCTCTTAATGATAAACATCGCGTCAAAAAAGGTAACGGCGGGCATACATTTGAAAGAGACTTTCGAAAATGCAAAAAAGCGATAAAGCAAGATCGCATGCCCAACAAACTCATCACATATCGCAAATTCCATATACCGCACTGCTACTTAAAACAATAGCCAAGAAATTGCGAAATGCGATAAAGTCTCTTGCAAATCGCATCTCGCAGTTCCACGATGAAACAGACGGCTTTTAACGAAGATAGGTTTTGCGATATTGCGATCTACGATATTACAAAGCAAATCGCAAAATCACAGATCTAAGGGCTCACAGTTCGATAAATTATTTCCCATCATTCAATGCTAAGTTATGAACATTAATGTCAACTTAACAGTCCATTGATGGTTATTTATGAAAAATGATTTAGATCTGGTCAAAAGGACTATCTCACGCAAGGTGATATCTTTGATATGATTTTAAAATTAAAAGCTTTCCCGTCACCTTATTATTGATCATTATTCATTATCTTCCTTATTGTGTCTTCTTTTGCTATTTGTGAATTTGCAGGAGTAGTACACAGAACATAATGGGAAAGAAAGGAAAAGCTCCGGTATCTAAAAAATCAGAGATGACTCCACTATTCACGGACACCACTTGTACCAGAGAAGCAGGGATATCTACTTGGGAAGGCATGTATCAACTGCTAGAAGGAGAAAACCCGAGAGTCATGGAGGTTACAGTTACAGCAGATGGTCATGGGTCATCTGAAGCATCACTAACAGAGCTTGCATGCTCGTTTCTACACCGTGTCGCAGTGAGGCCAAAGATAATTCCTTACACGGATATGGTAAAATGGGTGATAGACCAAGCTAATATATCAGACAGAAAATTCAAGACGCGAAACCAGGAAGTCATGGGGTCATTTACCCCACAAAATTTCAGGTGCATGTATCACTTGCCAGAGCCTCAGGCTAGCTATAACAAATAGTTCATGGAAAAATTTGCCAAAAAGACTGAGGATTTGGCAGAATGCACTAAAAACTGGTCAGCGAAGGAGGAGCCATTAAAAAGGGATAAAAATGGTATGTACGCTACCGGGTCCCTCTCTTCTCCCTATTGTTTTGCTGCTGCAATGTTGTGTAGACTATTCGGAAAGCCTAATATCAATAGGTTTCCGTCTGAGTGGTTACCTTTACTGGATGCGGCCACCAATGCCACCATAATGGATTGGGCCCAAATTTTGTCTGATAATTTAGCTTTTGCCATTCTGAATTATCGAACTAAAAGAAGTTTTGCTCAGAGGTTTTACCCTCCCTTCTTTCTAGCTGCCTACGTCATGGATGCTATTTGTTTTGTATCTGATTTTCCCATTATGGGATGGAAATGGACAATACAGAACCCGCTACCTATTTAAGTCCACCATAAAGAATTGTGGGAATCCAATTTCATCCCACATTTCTATAAAATCTATCATGGAGTAATGCTACCTATTCATAAGATGTTATATAACACAGACGCCCCAAGATTCTCCCCAGAAGCCAAAATTGACATTCTCCTTGTGGGAAGGTGGTTTGGGGGAGAATTATTCAGCTACATTAGGGTATTTGGGAGCATTGCCTCACCTCATATGCTTCCTTTGTATGTTCCTAACAAACTTATGGCCCGAGAGATAGCCTACCAGACCTGTGGTGTTGGGGGGATGAGCAGAGAACTCAAAGATAAGAAGAAGGCCATCTGGCCACAATTCCCTGTGGTCTATGGGGCTTTCGCTTTGTTTGATTTAGGTCACACTTTCAAGGAAGTAGATAACATGCTGTGTCTACGGCTACCTAAGTTCCCAGGGAGACAGTATGATCCCTTTGATGTTATAAAGAATTTTACAACGACAGTCAAAATAAAAGTGTTCACTAAAGAGGATGATCTCTTCGACGATGTTTTTCAGCAGAAAAGCTCACTTATAGAAATCTTACATCTAGCCCAAATTCAGTTTAGTCCAGCAGAACTCCAAGATTTTAATCACTACAGAGAACGGAGATTGGCAAATGTCCCACTGGACAAATTGCATATAAAACCAATAAGGGATCCCACTCGCAGCATTAGCATAAGTGGAAGCTCAGGACAAGGAAAATCTAAATCTAAATCTGAAAAAGAATCGGCTAAAAGGTCTAAACAGTTAGGGAGCGAACACAGCAAAAGTGAAGGATCAGTCAGAGATATAGCCCAGTCCAAGGAGAACCCCGAGCAGCAAGTTTTGTCTCTGAAACAGGTTGAGACTCCCACTCCCCTCACAAAGCCAACAAAGCCATCGATAATAGATCTGGAGAAGGAGTGGGAAAACTTTAATGAGCTTATTAGCACAGAAGAGCAGAACATAGAGACATCAAGGAATCTAGTACAGACAAACACTGAAATGATAATTTAAGGAGTTGTTAATACTCCAGAAACTGAGCACATTCTTGTAGCTCCTTCATCTAAAATTATACTGAAAATAGAGGAGATCCCTCCTCTGGATGTGTTTTACAGTCCGCAGCACAAAGTTGTTGTCAGGAGACAGAGAAAGAAGCAGAAAATAGACAGTGTGCTCTCACCTGAGGCGAAGCCTTTGGACGTCCTTTGGCAAGACCCAACTACTGATCCATCAGAGAATATGACCAGACTCTCTCAAATCGCAGGAGCTTATGCTTCTACTACAATGGATAAAGCATCTGAAGTTCAGATGTTACTTAAAGATAGAGAGGATAAAATCCTATTTTTATAGCAACAGCTACAGCAAGCCAGCGTCAGCTAGGAAGCAAAGAAGAAATTGTCAAAGTTACAACAGGACTTCCAGAAAATGCAGTTGGGTTATCAAAATAGTCTGGCCAAAAAATAACAACAGTTACAGGCCACAATAGAGCTGCATAAGGATGACCCTAAAATCGAAGAATTTGTCACAGAAGCCCTTGCCCTGAACGGCCAACTCTTGCAACAGCAGGAAATGCTTTGCCAAAGAATATCGCAATGGAATTCCCACTGCGAGAAAAGCGACAATATTATAAATCAAGTCGTAGACTTATGACTTGATTATGACTTGATTCTTAAGAAAGTGTCTGAATTTTTGAATTGGTAGGAACCAGAGGAAGGAAAGAAAGTAGGATTGCCCAAGATAGATGAATCCCACAAAGAAATGCTATTTGATAAATGGGATGCACAACTCAAAGAAGCAGAACAGGCAGTGGAGGAAGCGGCGACAACAACAAGCAATATCATTGACTGTATCAATGAAAATCTGCATAAAGCCAATCTAATAGCAGAAACCACTCCAAGTTCCCTTCCAAAAGCACAGCAATTGCAAACAAGATGGAAACAGACAGCAGGAAAAAAAAAAAAGCAGAGTCAATTAAGAGGATAACAAAGTTAAATTGGGACACTTACTCGCAGCATTTGGTAAAACCACACAGTCAGTGTATGACTCTGAAGTGCCTCACAACCTCCGCCGAGAAGATAGCTCCAGCACTTGCTGATTTCATTTTTGCAGGTCAATTGAAATCCGAGGTCAGTCAACTGAAACTCCTGAAGCCAATGTTGGACATTTGCGACTTAAGGAAACAGATGCATAATTGATCATAGATACAGTTCTAGTTTAATTTCAGTTTATTTTTGCTTTGAATGAGGATGGCCATTTAAACCTCCTCCTACATTTTTGTAATAACTATTTTTAGTCTTTAGTTAGTAGTATTTAAACCCCTCTCATGCATTTAGAGAGGGGTCTAGAAATTTGTCAAAAACAATTCTTCAGAACATGCACTTTTGCCGTCTTTGAGGAGGTTTTGATAAATGAATGGAATGAGATTTATTTATATCTGTGTTTAATGTCTGCTACTGAAATGCACTTCTGTACTCTTAGTGGATATTGAATTATTTGAAGATAAATCTAAATTGTCGAAGCTCATGAGCAGGACTTATTATCAATGGTACTTTTATCTCTTAATAATTTTTGTTTATGTGTCAAGCGATATGTTATTTTCAGTTGTTTATATATGAAAGCCTGAATGTCCAGTTATCATTTTTGCACTTTTGTATGATGGTAACTACTCTTTTTATGCTAAGTGTATGAATGACTTATTATGTGATACGTTTATCATAATTGTTTCGGCTAATTTCTTATACGAAACAATTCATTTCTAAATGGATTCTTTTCTTGTAGTAATTGAATGATCTTTATTATCGATTGTTGTTGGAAACTATTTTAGATCGCATAAGTAAAGAGTTAATCTCGAGATAGTTTTAGAATTAGATGTTTCCTTTCATTAGAATAAAATTGCATATGTTAGACTAGATTTAGATTAAAGCATTCTCTTCATAAACCATTAGAACAAAGAAAACATCACTCCCCTAATCTCATCATAAACCAAATTGGGAAACTAGTCCCATTACCCCCAGTCGGAGCCACTACCCCAAACGGAAAAGGAGTTGCTTTCAAGGTCCAGACTGGGTGGTTATCCCCCTTGTTGTAGACCCTATTTTCGGGGCTTCAACATATTTGGCGCTAGAAGGAGGGCCCGAACTATGAATGGCTAGTAAATTTAAATCCAAAACCCATTCTAAGAGTAAATTGCCCTCAACATCTCCCCCGACTTCTCCATCACATTCTGAGTATTTAAACCTTAAGCGAGAAGTTGAGAAAACAACAACCACTGCCCCAAACCCGAACATTTCAGATAAATCCATTGTCGAACCTCCTGAAGTTCAGTCTTTGATTCAAAAGCTTCAAGGATTTTCTATATCACCACAGAAATTTGAATTATCTCAAGGTAGTGTGACTTCACAATACATTCCTTCCCATCCTCTTACCAGACTACAGAGTGAAAAGCTTGGTATTGAACCTACAGAATTCCCTCTGCCTAAAAGGAAAAGAGCAAGGAAGACACCTGAAGGGTCTGATAGTGAGACTCTTTCATCATCATCATCCATTTCATCTAATCCATTGCAAAGTCAACCATCCACTCCTCCACTTCATATTGTTGTTCAACAGGGTACTGGAACTTCAACATATTCTTCCCAACCATAAGGAACTCCATCTGTGCTTACCTCTGTTAGTAGCTCAACAATGGCTCAAAACCCATGGAACAATCCAGGGGTAGTCACAATGCCTGCACCCTTGAGTCAGTTGCCAGCTCATCCCGAAAAATGGCTACCAAAGTTTAACCCTGAAACAGGCATGCTAGCAGAAGAACTTATAAATAACTTTATGTTGTCAGTAAACTTAAAAGGAGTAACAGAAGAAGATGTGGTTATCAGGCTTTTCCCATATACTTTCCAAGGAGCCACTGGATCCTGGTATTTTTCATTACCATTAGGATCTGTTGCTAGTTGGAACATTTTCCAAGAGCAGTTCTTGACTAAGTTCGATGATGATAGGTCTACAGCGACATTAATCAATGACCTCTCAAATCTTAAAACCGAATCGAGAGAACCTATCAAAGATTTCAACTCGTGATTCAATAAACTCTTAAATAAAATCCCTACCGCATCCAAGCCTAGCGAAGAAGTTAGAAGTGAATGGTATATATCTGCCTTGCCTTTGAACATAGCAATCTTTGTAGATAGGGCTGCAAAGCCAACATTGGTTGAAAATATGAAAGAAGCGGTAGTGGTAGAAAAACGTATCTTAGCCTTAGAAAAGAAAAACGATGTTGATGAAAGAAAATCTAAGAAAGTTGCTTTTTAGAGATAACCCTAAGAAAAAGAAATCAAAGGACCCGTTTGACTTGGAGGGATTACAGAAAGTTTTAAAAACCATGTCTAACGAAATGGTTAATATTAAAAAACAAGTGGCAGATACTTCTTCTAAGAAACCCTATAAGCCTTTCAAGAAAAATCCTTCAACCGATCCAAAGCCTCCCAACGCTATAACAAATGCAGAATCTGAAGGAGAAGAAGAGAAGTTTCTAATGAAGAACATACTGTTGAAGATGAGGTTATAGAATTACAGGGAATGTGGGACTTCATCCTTCCAGATGAAGAGGATCAAGATGCATTACCAGTCAATACCAGAAGCAGAAATCAAATCGATCCTCCACAGTCCAGTTCTAAACAGAATAACGCAAGCTCAGCTTCCAAAGATAAAGTCGCAGGTAAGAAATCGTTACCAAAAGTGACTCAGACAAACCCAGTGCGATCTGATTCATCGACTCCATCTAAAACACTTATCATTTACGATGAAATGGAGTATAATATTGTTAAAGACATGAAGAAGACTAGGGCCAACATTAATTTTCATGAGCTGAGTAAATTAAAGCATCAACAGAAACTACTTCTGAAAGAGCTGCATGCAATACCTGTTGCACCTCTTCCTGCTGCTTTAATCTCGCAAGCTTCTCATGAAATGGGGATACCTCCAAATATTATGTCAAATAAAGTTGACCCAAATGACATTGCCTTAATTGGAGGTAGGTCAAAATCCCATACTCCTCCATTCCTCCTCACCTTTGAAGTTTTTAATAAAAATTTGCATAACTATTTGGTAGACTCTGGTGCTTCATCTAATATTTTGCCAAAAACAATTTGTGCAAAGTTAAATATCCAACCTCAAAAGTCTGCAGCACGCGTAATGCAGCTCGACTGGTCGCAAGTTGAAGTCATTGGTGAACTAAATCAAGTGACCATAAGGCTCTCATCGAACCCAAAGGTATGTCAAGTCATTGATATTCTAGTTGCAGACATTCCTGAATTTTATGGTTTAATTCTTAGCAGGGATTGGTCTGAAAAGCTTCACGGTTACTTTGCGACCGACTGGTCACACATGTGGCTCCCTTACAGTGGTAAACCAAATCAGATAAAGATCGAGCGAGAAAGACACCAAAAGTACATAGTAACTGAGTTGGAAGGAGAAAATGAACCTATAGAGTATAGCAACAATATAATTGGGAACTATTCTGTTGACTCGTTCTTAGGTAATTTCAATGCTCATACTTCGCCTTTTCTAGAAAAATTTGTTTTATCTCAGGTAGAAAAATTTTCTCAAATGGATAGTTCTAAATGCATTAATTTTGTAGATACTCCTGTAAATAAATCTTTGTTTTGGAAATTATTTTTCAACGGATCTAAGTCTAATGATGGAGCAGGAGCAGGTTGTGTATTAATTAGTCCAGAAGGAAATAAAACCATGCTAACTTGCAGACTCGAGTTTGATTGCACAAACAACACTGCAGAATACGAAGCTCTAGTGCAAGGGTTATACAAGGCAATCGGACTTGACATCAAGTATCTACAAGTCTTTGGTGATTCTGAGATTGTTATTAAGCAGGTACGAAATACTATACATTGTCTATCAGGTCATTTAAAGCATTATCAATCTTTAGTACAAGACCTGACTGCACACTTCATAGCATTTAATATTTCATCCATTCCCAGGCTCCAAAATGTTAGTGCTGACTTACTGGCTAATGTAGCTTCCAAGCTCATTCCCTTAGAAGACTATAGTCCAGACAGATTTTCAATCAAATTGATCTTTAGACCCTCCATCCCGGATAATGTGACCAACTGGAGATTTTTTAACGATGACCCTGATATTGAAAGTTTCCTGACTTCAGAAAGCTCTTACAATAATCAGATAATTGATGAGGACCAACACAACAAGCAATTACAACAAGAAAGCACCAATAATGCCATACCCAAATCTGTAGTCAAATTGGAAGACCTATATGATTTGAAAGATAGATTCAAAAGGTCCACCAATTCAAAACTTCAGAGTTCAACTCTGAGATATGAATTAGTGAATCTAGGAACTAACATAAAGCCGCAGAATACCAACTTAGGTCTTGGTCTATATCTGGAAGAAAAATCATCCTTTATTCGACTTTTGAAGCAATATAAAAACATCTTTGCTTGGAATTACGATGACCTCAAAACTTATAACACTTCAATCATACAACATACAATTCTGATGATCTCTGATGAGAAACCAGTCCAGCGAAAGCTGAGGAAAATCCATCCTAATATGGAAAGTCAGATTAATTCTGAACTAAATAAATTGTTGAAAGCTAAAATTATCTTTCCTGTTAGACATTCTAGATGGGTTTCCAATCTGGTACCGGTCAGAAAGAAAAATGGAGACATTCGAATTTGTATTGACTTTCTAAATCTTAATAAGGCCTTCCAAAAGGACATTTTACCATTACCACCTATGGAACAGATATTACAATCAGTCGCAGGATCTAAATTGATGTCCTTTTTAGATGGTTTCTCGGGATATAACCAAATTTTAGTCCATCCAGAAGACCAATTGAAAACAACATTCAAAACCAAATGGGGCACATATTCATATCAAAAGATGCCATTCAGACTGATTAATGCTGGAGCCACTTTTCAAAGGGCTATGGATATTGCATTTAAAGGATTGGTGAATAAGCCAGTGGTGATTTACTTAGATGACATAACAGTGTATTCTAAAAAAACGTAGTAATCACCTCAGAGATTTAAAGCAAATCTTTCAACGCTATCAAAAGTATGAGATCTCCCTTAATCCAAAAAAGTCCTTTTTTGCATTAAGTGAAGGAAATCTTCTCGGATTTATAGTTTCTAAATCTAGAATCCACATTGATCCAGACAGGATTAAGGAGATTTCTGAAATATCCTTACCCCGCAACAAGAAAGCCATGCAATCCTTCCTTGATCAAATTAATTTCGTTAAAAGGTTTTTCCCCGACTTCTGAAGAATTGTGTCACCGTTACAAGCAATGATCAAGAAAAATTCACTCTTCAAATGGGGTCAGGCACAACATGAAACGTTCAATCTAATTGAGCAAGCAATTATAAATGCCCCATCCATAGCGACTCCAAACTTTTCTGATCCTTTCATTTTGTATACATTTGCCTCTGAGAAATCGTATGTTGCAATACTCACGCAGGCTAATCAAGATAAATCAGAAGCCCCAATTTCCTTTTTCAGTTCAAACTTGCAAGGGGCCAAATTAAACTACTCTGACGTTGAGAAACAAGCTTATGCTATTTTCAAAGCGATCAAACATTTTAGACCCTTTCTTCTCAAGACCCATACAAAAATAATAGTGTCATTTCCAGCGGTAAGAAATTTGTTGGTACAAAAAGACGTGGGTGAAAAGAGAGCAAATTGGGTCATGGCCTTACAGCAATATGACACTCAGATTAAGCCAGCAAATATTGTAAAAGGTCAAGGTTTTTGCAGAATGTTGGCTGGAGCATCGCATATATCAGAAATACCTTCCCCCAATCATGAGGTACAAATGTATGAGGTAAGCCTAAATGATGTTGAATCAAGATATGCTGATATCATGTTTTATTTAAAAAATGGATATGCTCCTTCACATCTGAATCATACAAAGAAAAGAGCCCCAAGAGTGAAAGCTAAGCAATATCAACTTGTAAACGATGTAGTCTTTAGGATGAATTATGATTATGTTCTTCTTCGATATCTTGAGAAATCTGAAGCTGAAAAAGTGTTGCAAGAACTTCATGATGGACCAGCAGGCGGACATTACGCAGGAGATGCAACAGCACACAAAATCTTACGCGCAGGCTACTACTAGCCAACTTTATTCAAGGATGCACATAGCTATGTAAGAAAATGTCAGATTTGTCAAACTACTGTTGGAAGACAAGGAAACCATCATTGTCGTTACAACCACTTAATATCAACCAACCATTTGAGCAATGGGGATTGGATATAATAGGCGAGATCGTTCCTCACTCTTCTAAACAACATAATTACATCCTAGCAGCTACTGATTATTTTACTAAATGGGTAGAAGCAGTTCCTCTCAAAACAACCAACTCTGAAAATATCATCAATTTCATAGATCAGTTCATAATTACCAGGTTTGGCTTACCTCCCGCTTTAATGTTTGATAATGCATCATATTTTTTTGGCAATGCTATGACTAAATTTGCACTCAAGAAAGGTTTTCAACTTAAGTATTCTGCCAATTATTACCCGCAAGGGAACGGATTAGCCAAATCAACAAATAAAAACTTGATCAGAATTATTAAACGTACTATTGATCAGAGTCATAGAAATTGGCACAAATCTTTGATGTATGCTCTATGGGTAGATCGAAAAACTCAAAAAGATTCCATTGGCACTTCTCCCTTTAATTTAGTTTATGGGAAAGAAGCAGTTCTCCCAACACGTCTAGCTATTCCTTCTTTAGCCTTAGTCCAATTCATTGAATAAGCTCCTTCTTCATCTTTGCAACCAAGACAATTGCAAATCCTTAAGCTAGAAGAGCAACGAGAACGGGCCAAAATTACCCGTGCGCATCATCAAGCACTAGTAAAGGCTTCTTTTGATTGAAACATGGTATCCAAAAGGGATTTTCAAATTGGAGATCTAGTATTGAAATGGGATAAAGCTCATGAAGAAAAAGGCAAACATTCTAAATTCCAACGGATGTGGCTTGGACCATTCCAAATTGTCGAAATCATAGGTTCATCGACTTTCATGTTGCAAGATTTAGCAGGGACAAGAGAATCTTTACCTGTTAATGGATAAATCCTTAAAAAATACTTTCCATAGAAGATGACCTCTTATATTTTTGTAAACTATTATTTTTGGCTTTATTTTGATAATAAAAGGGTTGAAAATGTTTACCTTTGGTTTCCACGAAAAAATTAGTGTCTCTGGTGAATTTTATTTTTTCATTTGTATAAATGGAACTAATTAGGAAAATTAATCTTTATTTTTGAAAAATATGGTCAAGTGCTACAAACCTGAAAGCTTTACTTGTTTCAGCTTTACAAAGTTTTGATTAAAAACAACCTTTAGTAGGAATTTGCTTTATATCAGTCAAGAAAAGCATCAATAACAAAACAAAGATTCTCTGTATAAAAGATACTTTCAAAAAAACTCTACAATTGTCATCCAGAGTAACTCTTAAGGAACCAATGACTTCCTCCCCACTTTAGGAAATTACAAGTTTCAAAGAGTAATCCAGTTACACACTATAAACTTAAAGAATAAGAGGTCTCATCAAGAGCTGGTTTATCATGATCATAAAGATTATAACTAGCTGACACTGCCAAACTGCATACCAAAATAGGGCAATGACTCAAGATTGCTTCAATCAAAAGACAAGGGGTCTCATCACAAGCCAACTTGTTTAGTAAAGTTATCAATCAAGTGAATGGCACTGTCAAAATTTGGCCACCAAACTAAGACATTGTTCTTAAAGAATTAAAAGAAAACAAAAGCAATAAGTGTGACTATGGATTTATCTTTGAAAACTGTATCCTTCTTAAAAGTAGGACACTGGATCATTGTTGGGTAACAGGTAACCCTGTCAAGGCTATGAACGCCTGCTGGTAGTAGAGGCTCTACCTATGACAAATGAGTATACTTAAAACTGATCTACAGAGATGTCTTTGTTTTTATCTTTATAAACCAAGTAATGGTTGATGTAAGTATAATGACTAGCTTTGGGAAAAAAATAATCAAAATTAGGATGGATGAAACAAAATATTGTTGTTGGAAAATAACACTATGCACCTTATAGTTCTGCAATAAAGTTTGATTTTCCAAAACCATTTCTATTTCGAAAGTTTTAGAAAATTCAAAAACTATCAGAGATAACTGGTTCTTTCAAGTGAATCGCCAATTGTTGTAGCCATCAACAACCCCCCCCCCTTTTTTAAGTGTTCTCCACAACATTTAAAAATAGGGACCCTTCTAAAAAAAATAAAAACTTAGCATTTAACATTTTCTTCTGTTCTTAATAAAACAAGACTTTCAAAAATTAAGATTCCTATCTTTTCTTGCTTTATTTGCATAGAATTATAAGTATTAAGCTTCTCTATAAAGAATGCAATATACGCATAAAAGCTAGGAAAACATTCACAAGCATAAAGTCTTGAGTATTAGGTCAAGTCTTAATAAGCTCGTTCTCTTAACGATAAACATCGCGTCGCAAAAGGTAACAGCGGGCATACATTTCAAAGAGACTTTCTAAAATGCGAAAAAGTGATAAAGTGATATTGCATGCCCCACAAACTCATCGCATATCGCAAATTCCATATACCGCGCCGCTACTTAAAACAAATGCCGAGAAATTGCAAAATGCAATAAAGTCTCTCGCAAATCGCATCTCGCAGATCCACGATGAAACGGATGGCTTTTAATGAAGATAGGTTTTGTGATATTGTGAAGCAAATCGCAAAATCGTTTCATCACAGATCTAAGGGCTCACAGTTCGATAAAGTATTTCCCATCATTCAATGTTGAGTTATGAACATTAATGTCAACTTAACGGTCCATTGATGGTTATTAATGAGAAATGATTTAGATCTGGTCAAAAGGACTATCTCACGCAAGGTGATATCTTTAATATGATTTTAAAATTAAAAGCTTTCCCATCACCTTATTATTGATCATTATTCGTTATCTTCCTTATTGTGTCTTCGTTCGCTATTTGTGAATTTGCAGGAGCAGTACGCAGAACAATACACAGAGCAGTACGCAGAACGTAATGGGAAAGAAAGGAAAAGCTCCGGTATCTGAAAAATCAGAGATGACTCCACTATTCACGGACACCACTTGTACCAGAGAAGTAGGGATATCTACTTGGGAAGGCATGTATCAACTGCTAGAAGGAGAAAACCTGAGAGTCATGGAGGTTACAGTTACAGAAGATGGTCGTGGGTCATCCGAAGCATCACTAACAGAGCTTGCATGCTCGTTTCTGCACCGTGTCGCAGGGAGGCCAAAGATACTTCCTTACACGGATATGGTAAAATGGGTGATAGACCATGTTGATATATCAAACAGGCAATTCAAGACACGAAACCAGGAAGTCATGGGGTCATTTACCCCACAAAATTTAAGGTGCATGTATCACTTGCCAGAGCCTCAGGCTAGCTATAACAAACAGTTCGTGGAAAAATTCGCCAAAGATAACGAGGATTTGGCAGAATGCACTAAAAAATGGTCAGCAAAGGAGGAGCCATTAAAAAAGGATAAAAATGGTATGTACGCTACCGGGCCCCTCTCTTCTCCCTATTGTTTTATTGCTGCAATGTTGTGTAGGCTATTCAGAAAGCCTGATATCAATAATTTTTCGTCTGAGTGGTTACCTTTACTGGATGCGGCCACCAATGCCACCATAATGGATTGGGCCCAAATTTATTTTGATAATTTAGCTTCTGCTGCTCTGAATTATTGAAAACTAAAAGAAGCTTTGCTCAAAGGTTTTGCCCTCCCTTCTTTCTAGCTGCCTACATCATGGATGTTATTTGTTTTGTATCTGATTTTCCCATTATGGGATAGAAATGGACAATACAGAACCCGCTACCTATTCAAGTCTACCATAAAGAACTGTGGGAATCCAATTTCATCCCACATTTCTATAAAATTTGTCATGGAGTAATGCTACCTATTCATAAGATGTTATATAACACAAACGCCCCAAGATTCTCCCCAGAAGCCGAAATTGACATTCTCCCTGTGGGAAGGTGGTTTGGGGTTGGGGAAGAATTATTCAGCTACATTAGGGTATTTGGGAGAATTGCCTCACCTCATATGCTTCCTGTATGTTCCTAACAAACTTATGGCCCGAGAGATAGCCTACCAGACCTGTGGTGTTGGGGGGATGAGCAGAGAACTCAAAGATAAGAAGAAGGCCATCTGGCCGCAATTCCCTGTGGTCTTTGGGGCTTTCGCATTGTTCGATTTAGGTCACACTTTTAAGGAAGTAGATAACATGTTGTGTATACGGCTACCTAAGTTCCCAAGGAGACAGTATGATCCCTTTGATGTTATAAAGAATTTTACAACGACAGTCAAAATAAAAGTGTTCACTAAAGAGGATGATCTCTTCGATGATGTTTTTCAGCAAAAAATCTCACTTATAGAAATCTTACATCTAGCCCAAATTCAGTTTAGTCCAGTAGAACTCCAAGAGTTAAATCACTACAAATAACGGAGATTGGAAAATGTCTAATTGGACAAAATGCGTATAGAACCAATAAGGGAGCCCACTCCTAGCATTAGCATAAGTGGAAGCTCGGGACAAGGAAAATCTAAATCAAAATCTGAAAAAGAATCGGCTAAAAGGTCTAAACAGTTAGGGAGTGAACACAGCAAAAGCGAGGGATCAGTCAGAGATACAGCCCAGTCCAAGGAGAACCCTAAGCAGCAAGTTTTGTCTCTGAAATAGGTTGAGACTCCCGCTCCCCTCACAAAGCCAACAAAGCCATTGATAATAGATCTGGAGAAGGAGTGGGAAAACTTTAATGAGTTGATTAGCACAAAAGAGCATAACATAGAGACATCAAGGAATTCAGTACGGACAACCACTGAAATGATAATTGAAGGGGTTGTTAATACTCCAGAAACTTAGCACATTCCTGTAGCTCCTTCATCTAAAATTTTACTGAAAATAGAGGAGATCCTTCCTCTGGATATGTTTTACAGTCTGCAACACAAAGCTGTTGTCAGGAGACAGAGAAAGAAGCAGAAAATATACAGTGTGCTCTCACCTGAGGCGGAGCCTTTGGACATCCTTTGGCAAGACCCAACTACTAATCCGTCAAAGAATCTAACCAGACTCTCTCAAATCATAGGAGCTTATGCTTCTGCTACAATTGATAAAGCATCTAAAGTTCAGATGTTACTTAAAGATAGAGAGGATAAAATCGTATTTTTGCAGCAACAGCTACAGCAGGCTAGCATCAGCTGAGAAGCAGAGGAGAAATTGTCAAAGTTACAACAGGACTTCCAGCAAATGCAGTTGGGTTATCAAAACAGTCTAGACAAAAAAGAACAGTAGTTATAGGCCACAATAGCGCTGCACAAGGACGACCCTAAAATCGAATAATTTGTCACAGAAGCCCTTGCCCTGAACGACCAACTCTTGCAACAGCAGGAAATGCTTTGCCAAAGAATATCGCAATGGAATTCCCACTGCGAGAAAAGCGACAATATTACAAATCAAGTCGTAGACTTACGACTTGATTATGACTTGATTCTTAAGAAAGTGTCTGAATTTTTAAATTGGTAGGAATCAGAGGAAGGAAAGAAAGTAGGCCCAAGATAGATGAATCCCACAAAGAAATGCTATTTGATAAATGGGATGCACAGCTCAAAGAAGCAGAATAGGCAGTGGAGGAAGCGGCGACAGCGGCAAGCAATATCATTGACTGTATCAATGAAAATCTGCATAGAGCCAATCTAATAACAGAAACCACTCTAGGGTCCCTTCCCAAAGCACAACAATTGCAAACGATATGGAAACAGACAGCAGAAGAAAAAGAAGAGTCAATTAAGAGGATAACAAAGTTAAATTGGGACACTTACTAGCAGCATTTGGTAAAACCACACAGTCGGTGTATGACTCTGAAGTGCCTCACAACCTCCGCCGAGAAGATAGCTCTAGCACTTGCTCATTTCGTTTTCGCAGGTCAATTGAAATCCGAGGTCGGTCAACCGACACTCCTGAAGCCAATGTTGGGCATTTGCGACTTAAGGGAACAGATGCATAATTGATCATAGATACAGTTCTAGTTTAATTTTAGTTTATTTTTGCTTTGAATGAGGACGGTCATTTAAACCTCCTCCTACATTTTTGTAATAACTATTTTTAGTCTTTAGTTAGTAGTATTTAAACCCCTCTCATGCATTTAGAGATGGGTCCAGAAATTTGTCAAAAACAATTCTTCAAAACATGCACTTTTGCACTCTTTGAGGAGGTTTTGATAAATGAATGGAATGAGATTTATTTATATCTGTGTTTAATGTCTGCTACTGAAATGCACTTCTGTACTCTTAGTGGATATTGAATTATTTGAAGATAAATCTAAATTGTTGAGCTCATGAGCAGGACTTATTATCAATGGTACTTTTATCTCTTAATAATTTTTGCTTATGTGTCAAGTGATATGTTATTTTCAGTTGTTTATATATGAAAGCCTGAATGTCCAGTTATCATTTTTGCACTTTTGTATGATGGTAACTACTCTTTTTATGCTAAGTGTATGAATGACTTATTATGCGATACGTTTATCATAATTTTTTCGGCTAATTTCTTATATGAAAAAATTCATTTCTAAATGGATTCTTTTCTCGTAGTAATTGAATGATCTTTATTATCGATTGTTGTTGGAAACTATTTTAGATCGCATAAGTAAAGAGTTAATCTCGAGATAGTTTTAGAATTAGATGTTTCCTTTCATTAGAATAAAATTGCATATGTTAGACTAGATTTAGATTAAAGCATTATCTTCAGAAACCATTAGAAAAAATAAAACATCACTCCCCTAATCTCATCATAAACCAAATTGGGAAACTGGTCCCATTACCCACAGTCGAAGCCACTATCCCAAATGGAAAAGGAGCTGCTTTCAAGGTCCGGACTGGGTGGTTATCCCCCTTATTGTAGACCCAATTTTCGGGGCTTCAATAGGCCCTAAGGAATTTGCTTAAGCCTGGGTTCCATCCTCAGAATGAGGCAAAGTTCCCTGGGTTTTCTCGAGATATATTTTGCAAAAAGCATTTTAGTCAATTGGGTCTAGCCCAGGCAATTGAGGAGGAATGTTATCCCTCCACACCCAAGACCAATTCTCACATGTGACATGTTGACCTCTTAATGAATGTATTGTTGATTGCCCTGAGCCCCAAATAATTTGGGTTTACCCTCGATACAATCCTCAGAATGAGAGGAAGTGCCAAGATATATATTCCAACCAAAAAATTGTAAATTGGGGCTAGGTTGGGTGTTTGTGAGGAGTGTTAACCTTCCAACCCAAGAGAAATTCCCACGAGTGACACGTTCAGCTCTTGATGACCATATTATTGTCACAATCTTTACTATTGTGTTGACAAAGCCTCAAACTTCTGCAGAATTAGGTTTTTCCTCACCTCATGGGGTTTCAAGCTCCTACTTTTTGTATAAGCATAAATTTTCTCTTTTATAGGTTTTCTGGTTTTTTATTTCAATTTCTTGCTGGTTTTTATAATTTTTCCCTGATTTTCTTTTTTCAGGCCCTTCTTGAGTTATTGTTAAGTACAACTTTTGCAACACTGGTGCAAAATATTTTATGATGTATATTAATGAATTTTAGTTGTACCTTGTCAAATACAAGGCAAAAGATCTTGGAACATTTCTGAATTCTACATTAAGAAAACTATAAGAAAGGCCCATTGTTGCAAACTTTTCTACATAGCTCAAGGTGTCTACTATAGTTGTAATATCATTGCTTTCCAATTTTTTATAAATGGAAAACATCAATGCCCTATTTTTGTAAATCTACATCAGTCTAAAAAAATCAAAACATTGAAATAAACTCATTTCTAATATACCTCAAATGTTTCCAATGGAGAAATTAGTGCCAACTTCTCTTCATCTTTAATATGAAAAGTATTTATATGCCTATCTAGGGTGAATTTTATGGATTAGTCTTTCAAGCTATTTATGACATCACATTGTACCTGAAGTGTGGAAGGTGAGTATTATGAAAGGCTACTTGCATTACGACTAGAATGGAGCAACATTTCTCGGTTTAAGCCTATTTTCTTCCCAGGATATGTTTCAAACGACACCTATAGCAGCATCACATATTATTCCAGTAGTGAGGCCCCATGAACAATACTCTGTGACAGCTTTGTGAAAGTGAATTTGAAGGTGACATTGGCATGATAAATCACTTATATTCGTTAAAGTTACTAGCAGTATTCCCTAATCTTATATAGTAGCTCAGCCCTCCACATGAGCACCAAGTGATCTACTTTCAAATGATGACTATGTAGTGGTTTGAGAATTGGATTATGGAAACACTTTGGAAACTCTTTTCAGGAGATAGAAACAACTACTAACAACACTAAGGAAGCCATATGTATACCTCACTTTGGGACCTTCTCTAAGAAATTTTTGTAATTATACTTCAACCAACATAAAAGGTATCATGCCAGCATTTTAAGCAATTCTAGTTATGGGCTTAGATCTATTGACAATGGCAAAAAAAGCGCCTATTTGTGAGTAGTTGCAGCAATCCACTTGGAATAGTCTATATTGTGTAAGGATGCTCTCATTTTAAGAAACACTCATGTAGCAGCCAAAATTTGTTCCACTTTGATAGGTGTTATTCACATCGCTTTGAAAAATGTTCTTGGACTAGACGAGATCTGGTGGCTAGAGAACAAAAGCTAATCAAAGAAAAATGTTCTTGGACTAGAGTGTGTGAGAGAGAAAGGGATCAAACTGAAGTAGAATCTTCTCTACATGGCGAACTAACTGCCTTTCTACATGATTGTAACTCACCCATCACCTCCCTCACCCCCTTGATACTCTTCCTTTCTCCAAGATAAACAAACTTAATTGCATGCTAGAAGTATGAAATCTGCTCAAAATACCCTCATGTGGAGTGCACCTCTTCTCACATTGTTGTTTTTATCTTGCATGTGTTAACCATGGTCCAAGTCGATTTTACAATGATAGTATCATTCTATGCATGCTCTAAACCAATTGGCAGTAAACTAAAACAACCTCTATTAGAGCGCAACCTTTCTAAAGTATCGGCTTCTTTCTAGTTATGATCACAAACCTGTTGGCAATTACCTACACTGATTTCCAATCATAATTACAACCGCGGGCTGAAAGTAGGCTCTTCTAAAGCACATCCTTCCCTCATAATTGTTGTTTTCCTTTAATAACCAGAGAAATCTGTTGATAAACATCTTGATTAGAGGGTAGAGCACTATTCCTCCATGGATGTCACTTATTTCCCTTTTTAATAAAGTGAATAGATGCATAAGATAAACAATGAAATCTCGTGGGAAGACAAGTTGCACTCATGTTGATTTTACTTGAGTAGGAGGGTGAACTCCAATATTATGTTACATGCATTCTACTTAACGGAAACCTCCAATATTAGGATATACATGCAATGAAATATATGTGGGAGATTATTGTTTGAATTAGAATGGCAGCTTGGGCTGAGAACAACATGAGGTAAGTTTGTAAAACTAGCAAGAAACCTATTCTAGATACAGTGTTCCACCCTAGCCTAGGAATGACATTTTTAAGGGTTCACATGTGTGCATAAAAAGCACCTCACCTCACCTGAAGCCTCACGCTCCACTATCTGAGTAGATCTTCCATGAGGTCAAGTAGTAAGGGTAATTAGCTCTAGGGGAAATTATAATTCCCCCCTACACAACTCATCTGAAGTTGTAGAGGTATAAAGTCACAAGTAAGCACTATCCATAGCAACATATCGCAAGGTTCCATAGGGATTTGAGTCATCATTTTTTAGTGAGATGTGTGTCCAATCATTTCTTTGCAATTATTCAATCTAGCTTTTATAGTACTTGGACCATTGAATATAGCTTCATCGAATATCCCTAACCCTAACCCTAATGCACCTAGTGGATATCACCATCATGTGTGGATAACGCTGCTTCAAATTCAAGACCCAGTAGGGTAGACTGAACGCATGAACTCATGCACCCAACACACTTAGAAAACTACACCATTCACAAAATAGACATTCATGTATGCCCTCCCCTGGATGGGTAATTGTGACTTCCTAATTGAAGACAATACATTCATACATGTGCCTCATCCAGTGATCCTACTAAACTACTGCACCTCCATTAGAGGATCTCTTATGGGCCCTCTACTAAACATCAACTTTCCTCTGTACAAGTTGGAATGTATTGGTTGAAGGATGATGTTGTTGCCGAAGGAGAACAAACAATGAGAAATAGGTAAAATCTAAGACAACCTCCACTCTTGTATCAAATAAAATTAAAATTGTTGTCAAATTAAGCAATATTGTTAAGGAATTTTTCTCTTTGTATATTCAGCGAGCCAAAAATGAAAAAGGATAATTGTAATTTTCTTTCACCAGACTAAATAAAGAATGTAGAACTGATTTCAAAGTGTTACAGTTATGTGGGTAATATATTATATCATATGTGGGTACATGGAGCAGTTAAAAATCAGTCTACTACCATAGACTGAAATGGAGTACAACCCTATTACAAGGCCTATGGTACCAAGTGCAACATCTAGTTTAATCATAGTAATATTCATTGGCTTGTAGCAATCTTCTTCTGGAAAGCAACTAAAAGAGCTTTATTACGCTTTGAATTTCAAATGCTTGTTAAAGGATCAAGTGGTGGTTGCAAAGAACAACTCAAACTGGGTGATCTCATAACAAAATAATTTAGTATTTCCAAGACAAAATAACATTATTGATGTATCTCTGAATTCCATGAAAACATAACAATTTGATGTATTGAAATGATATTAGGAGATTAGTAAAGAGGATCAAATTAAGTGATGTTATGGCCATACCATTGTATCCGTTGACGCTTCGAGCGAAGAGACTCGGCAACACCAAGAACATCGAGTGCCCTCCAAGCATTGGTCATCCAAGACAATGTAGTCCTTGTGGTTTGTAGAGAGTCTTCTCACTCTAACATCGGGCTCTTCAAACCAACTCTGCACAAGGTCATTACAAATGTAAAAAATCAGCAAGACACAAATTTGGTAGTAAATATGACAAAAAGAAGAACTAGTGCAAACAATTTTCACAATCTTGCTTTTGAAACCAACATTATAATCTCCTTAGTATTATGATCAGTTGTCACTGTTCTTCCCAAGTCAGCAAACTCATCTCCACCTTGACAAAGTGTAATTGCATAAAAGGAATGTCGGTCTCATGCCAATAGGTCTCCTACGATGAATGCGTAGGAACCTAGTACATAGACCATTTTTCTCTTCACTTAGCTACCCAGGGCTTATTTCCCTTTCCAAATATCAATAATTATTTTCCAAGAAAACATAAAATAAGAATAATATTTTACTATATTCTAAAAGGTGAAGATGTTGAAATCATGCCACAAAGTGAAAGGAAATCAAATATCTTTCCTCAAACCACCAAATATATAAAGAAAACAACAATAATTATAAAAATAAAACTAGATCTATCGATCTATGCATGAAATGAGTCAAGAGACTAAAAAAATTGACCAAAACAAACCGAAAATTTCAAACTTGACAAAATCATCTAAACAAGCAGCAAACAAATTGCTAAAATTTTCTAAGATATCAGAGCTAGACATCAACGCAATTCCATGTACTTGAATAAGCCCATTGTTGTTTAACGTTAGACTTCTTAAATTAGTTATTTATCATTTGATACTAGGACACTGTCTATGTGAAAAGAAATAGGTCCCAGCTTCATCAACTCTGACTTCATTTCCAATCAAAGATCAAATCCAAAGGACACTAACTCGTTACTCTAGGATGGTGCTAAAGTTAAATACACAAAACAACAAAAACTAAAGACTAGAGAGATTTATAGAATGTGGTAGTTAGTAGTGTGTGTCTATTGTGCAATTAGTGGTATGGTGGAGAGACCTACCAAGAAGAGACGTTGGTCTCGGGAAAGTATAGTAGGGAGATCCATAGAGAATTTATGTAAAAGGAAGATGAGAAGTGTTGTCTTCAAGTTGGGTTATGTTATGGTAGAATTTTGTTGGTGATAAGTGGTAACAAAACACTTACATCAATATGTAAAAAGTAAATTTGGCCTTAATGGTCCTAAGGACATGTGGGGACCCGAACAACTTAGTACCTGAAAGACTTGAAAACATGGCTAACAAATGACTGACAAGAAATGGCTAACAAATGACTTGAAAGTATTGTTAAATTTGTTATTTATCATTTAATAATAGTCTGACACTATCTATGTGAAAAGAAATAGGTCCCAACCTCACCAAATCCAGCTTTATTTCTTGTCACAAATAAGAAACGAACAATGTAATGATTAAATATGAAACATCAATCTTAAAATAACACGCATCAAAGTAATGTTGCTGCAATGTTACAATGAAAAATACAAATATAGAACCTATTTTTACCTAAATTTGGCATATCGTAATCTTGCAAGATCAATGGAACATGTATACCAAAATACGAGTCCTAGGGTATTTCAATTTCCCAGTTCTCATCTTGGTCCTCATTTTCTAAATTGTGAGAATGATCTTCTCTAAATGAACTATCAGTATGAGCCTCCAAAACATTATGTTCTATATCAAGTTCATTAGAGAGATTTGTTATATTGTTTTCTCCCCTTCTATCACAATCTGATCGCCAAAGAGTTAGCGCTCTTTCCTATGGAAAATTGTCAATGTCATACTTTGTTACATATAATCTTAAACATGTATCCACATTTTTATCAAGCTTGTTCCTCAACTTCAACTTCAATAATGATAATGCACTAAACTTTCTCTCATCCTCCACTGATCCCAAAATCATGGTTTGACACAAATCCGCTAATTTGAAATATTCTGATATGTTTTCTTATAGGTATTGGCTAGCACTTAAAGTAGTCCATAATCTTGTTATAGCACCATTTTCATTAGGATTCTCCAAAAAAGGATATTGCTTCCACATTGTTTCAGCGAAGCATCCACCTTGTTGATACAATTTTGATGAATCTAAAATACCTTCAATTTGTTCTCCATGTATTGAGACTTTCTTGCAAAAAATGGTCTACTAAACATTTTATTCTTTTTTGAAAATCGGCTTTTAAAGTTCTTGGACATTGACAATTGTTCCAATATTGAGGATATACCACACACATGGCCTCCAACAATTCATCTCAAGGAAATCGTTCTCTTATCTCTAATGACAGTGATCTTGCAATTTCTATCAAATTTTGTCTCACTGAAATCACAATATTATCAAATTGGTCTCTAGACACAAGGCAATCTTTGGTGATTCGTCCCGTCTTACTAATATAATAAAAGGGAACCATATACCCACGCACTACGATACATAGTATCCCTTTTTCATCAAACTTCAAAAAAAATTCAGTATTTTCTATATTGATGATCTTAGTCCAACTTTTAAACTCTGGACCAGTAACAGAGTCTGGCATCATATACAAATTATCCAATGCAAGACATGCTGACTTTCTCGCATTTGTGTATTCCGCAATATACATTGTGCAATTCTGAGACATTTTCACAAGGACATTCATTTCATGTAGCATCGGAAGAATTCCAACCAATGTCAATAATGTCTCTATATTAGTTAGTCAAGAAAGAAGATCTTGAGCTTTGTCTACATTGTAGCGATTTTCATACATCAACCCTACCAAAGATTTGAACTAACTAAATAGTCTTTGAGCTGGTCCATTTAATGAGATCCGTCTTGAATCAACACCTTTCAGTAGTTTTTTTCCATCCATAATACCATCTGCAAATTGTTGAAACTCTAAATATCGTTTGGGACTACAAGAAAAGTATGCATGAGTCTCATGTACAAGATCTTCAACTTTTGAAACTAATGGAAACTTGCTTACTATTTTAAATGTAAGATTCATCCTATGAGCCATACAATGAATATTAAGCATATACTGATCGAAACTTGCTTATTATTTTAAATGTAAGATTCATCCTATGAGCCATACAATGAATATTAAGCATATATGGTGAAGTTGATAGTTGTAGCCTAACACAAAGGCCATTCCTTTGTCCTTGCATTACCGATGCTCCATCTGCTCCAACACATACCAACTTTTTTGCAATCATTAATTGATCCATACCACTTTCCTTCAAACCATTAAGAACAAGTTCATAAATATTTTCAGCTGTAGAAGTCTCTCTCATCTTTTCAATCCCAAGTAGAGAGGAATACCTAATATGGTCATTAACCATATAAATGCTCATGCAAATCCATGAAGTATTATCTATAGTCATAACCTCATCCAAAGACAATGCCAAAAACCTAGCATTTGCAATCTTCTCTTTCAAATCATCATTTTCTACTTGAGCTAGATATCCTGCCCATCCCCAACCACTGGTTAAAAACCAATGAGAATATGGAAAGTTTGGCACTTGAAGAAAAGATAGCAATTTCATGTGATCTGGATAATTTGTCATAGGACAACCTTTAGATAAGATGTGAAATACAGTGCTCAATTGTATCGTCTTGGATAACAAACTTCTTTCCATCGTCTTTTCAAATAGAAATATGATGGTTCCTCTACTTACCTCAAGTTTCTTCTTACTTATTAAATATTTTTTATATTCTTCTGCATATTCAACATGTTAACATTCCTCAGAAGATTTCCATCTAACAATAGATTTCTCTTTACCATTTACAATTTTCTTTTCATACACCTTTCTTGCATGCTTTTGTACCGTATCTAGCTTAATCTGAAATTTCACTACCTTTTGAGTTTTCCAACTACATGCAATACATATAACTTGTCAGAAAACCTCATTCTCATTTGTAGGAGGTATTTCTTCAATAAATGGAAAATTTGAGACCCAATTTTCTTGGAATCGTCTCCCTATGGTCCACTAACCTCTTTTCCTTTTCCGCGAATGGATTGTGTCACCTTCCAAGGAAAAATCTTTAACATTTTCATCACCAATTTCTATTGAAACTACATTTATCTCACCCTGATCACTTGAGGAACCTATTATTTCATCCATCGTATGGATATCAAATGCATTTCCACAAGAGTTAACCTCTCTCTCAGTAACAGATTGTTCAAAGGAGCTTGAATCATGAAGAGAATGTGTATTTTTGGATGGAGCCTTTTGAAAGTATGATAATACATCCATTTGCCTTGATGGTTTCTTCCCATGATTATCTTTTGACATCTCACTGAATATTCCACAAGTAAAATTTCAAATCGATCTACAAACTTGCTTCAACAGTTTCCAAGCATTGAGATTCACTTGTTCATAGAAAATAGAATTGTACTTTGCAAAAGAATTGTTGAGTCAACATTGAAAGAACATATATCAGAAATTGAATTTTGAGGCAAAATGGAATTTCACAAAAATTATTTAACAATGATAATGGGAAACTATTAACTTTTAAGACATAAAATATAATAATTCATTTGTATAACATTGAAACAACATCATCCTTGCAGGTCTATCCTAGTCCTTTTGGTTTACTAGTTTGGCTTGGGTCGATATACATGTTAGATATCTATGGGTGGGCTTTGAATCATTCCCATTCCATGCAGTCGGATTTTTGGAAAAATTCTATTAGACAAATTAGTGACTCTTTGAATTTTTTGCAGAAAATAGAATATTAATCCTCATGGATTTGAATGTAGGCATGATCTAGCATGAAATCCATTGTTAAATGAGTAAATTTCATATGGATTTGTTGTAGAATTCCCTTGTTGTTTTACATTTGTGTAGCCATCTATCATGCTAAGAAGTGGGTGAATCAATGAAATTTGCATGTGTTAAATGGGAATTCTATGTGAGCATTTGTAATTCCATCTGCAGTTTGCATCACGAATCCCATCTCTTCAATAGCGCTAACACTTTTATTGGTTCTTACTAGATTAACGCACTTCTCTCTATCTCGATGATTTGGGGTTTCTTGGGGCCATAATGAGCGGGGTCTATCACACAGCTTTTGCTCCCTTAATCCAGATATATATCACTTTTTCTCCCTAAATTAGATATATATCATCTTTCACTCCCTTAATCCAGATATATAAGAGCAGGGATGGACAGATGTGAATGTCAAACGAAAATTTTGTTGTACACGTAGTTGTCTTTGTTTTTGGATGTGAAGAATAATTTGATTTATATCTCACTATAGCAATTTCAACTATGGCTCGACTTTACAAAATGCGTGCAAGAAGGAAGAAGTTATGTCATGTATAATATCCCCTTTGACCTTAAATGCGTGAATAATATCTCCAACCTTCCTGCACGCATTTAAGGTCAGGTATAATATCTCCAACCTTCTTCGACCTTAGCTCTGATACCATGTTGAGAAATCAATGCTTATGTGAATTAGGGTTTGATTCCTCTTTCTTGATAATTACTTGTGAATTATGTTGGCTTCTCTTACTTCTTAATTTTTTTATCTTTCATCAATAAATTACCAAATTATATGTATATGAGGATCATAAGAATAAGAGACACAATATGTAGGCACTTGGCTAGGGAAAACTCACTATAAGGGGAAAACCCGGTCAAAAACTCTTCCTTCAGTAGATTCAAATAAAGATGAGACACTTCTAGACTTCTTAGACCTAGACAAAGACCTCCTCCAATCACCAAGTCAACCCTTCCCTTCAATAGATGCTCCTTATCAAAGTATTCAAATAACAACCTCCCAGAAACAACTTCTGTCTAGAATTTTGCACCCCCAGCAGCAGAACTTCGGCCCCCAACAACAAAATTTTGGATATGCAGTAGACACAAATTTTCAGCCCCAACAACTTCCTAGAAACTTCACATGTGTGAGAGATATATGGAACACAAACTTGAATCAGGTCTTCCCAGCAAACTTTGTCCTTCTCCAGCTACTTGGCTCTATTTCTGCTTCTCTTCCTTGAAGATTGAACTTGATGAGTGAATGTGAAAAATGAATCGAACTGCCTCTCATTATATAGCCTTTTCACTGGGTTGAGGTAGACTTCATGGGGACAGGGACGACTTGGTGTGGAGGTGAGAAATTACCTTTTTGACTCAAAAATAATTCTTTTTGCATGATACAAAATCCCATCAAGGGTCTAACAAAAATGTCAATGACTCTCTAATGACTCAAGAAAAAACCTAGAAGCCTTCAATGGAGGCTTTGACCTAGAAAACTTTGACCCAAGCATGAAACACATGCTTTAATAAGTCATTTTCTTTAATAATAAATTTTATTTTGAGAAGTACAATTTATGAATAATGAATCTAGTTACATTCTTCAACACAACAAACCATTAATCCATTAACCCTAGATTAGAAAAGTAATGTAGCTTTTTAATTGGAAATACAAACCATGGGATGAACCACCATGTGCCATAAAACCACGAAAAGAAAAAACTTTGCTATAACACACTGAAAATCAATTCAAAAAACTACCCAATGTTTTTTAAGGGTGTTTCCCCTGCACCTCTGTTTAGGTAGAGATAGCAACCCCCCCTCCCCACACAAATCTCTCGGGTAAGGGCCCCCTATGCCTCACCTATGACCCCTTTGAATGGGTGGGATTCCACCCCCCATAGACCCCCCCCCGCGCTATCTCTAAGAATGAATTGTGAATGGGGATAGTCATAAAAATAATATATAATAATATATAACATACCTAACACTTGGTTTTTCCTTTTGGATGAGTAGAGATAGACTAGGAAGATTCAAAACTTGAGGATTTAACCCGAGGTTACTTTCATTTTTCATTAGTTGCTTGTTTTAGTGAGGGATATTTAATATCATTAGGTAGTTGATATTTAACAAAGGAATTGACTAAGGTAATGGCAGGGCTAGTGGTTTCTTATGTTTGCTTGGCCAATTGGCAATCTCAAAGGTAGGCCTTTTTCAACTTTCTCCTCGTCCATCATCACAAGGTTTATCTGAGGTTGAGGGATGTCAATTATGCTAAGGTGAGGCTACAAGGGGGAATACTCAAGTTTCAATTTCAATTGTAAATCATTATTTATAATAGAATCATGACAGATAACATGCCCAATTGATTCCTACAAAATATGTGTTTGGTATATTATTGTTTGCATGTGATGTTTCCTCTTTACCAACAATTTTGACAAGGTTCTACATGGACATCATAATGGAAATGAACAATAGAGAGAAATAATGTACAAGAACATCAATTTTAGTGATGGTAAACCAATTATATAACACTTGAAATCTTAATATCAAGTGGTATGAGTGAAAGGAAGGAAGATATGTATATACATCCCACTTATAAAACAAAAAAAATACAAGTATTATACATAACCAACTGAATATGGTTATAATATGAAAAATACCAATATCCTCAATTAACAGGTAAAAGAGACATGCATTGGAGCTAAACTTGGATACAAGGAAAATAAGGTATGCTACAAGCAGAGGAAAGTAATGAATGGAAAATCCCTATTTTATTTTTATTTTCCTTTCAATTCCCTTAGTGATGAGGCATACAAATATATAATATGGATGCAAGAGAACGGATGAAACAATTTTGAGCCATCAAAACTTCAATAATGAATAAAAATATACATATTGTGATCTACATCTACAATTAGAAAACATAATTGGCATACCACGACATTAGACACTCGAAAATCCTACTAAATTCATGTTACCAATCTTATAGTATCTCAGCTCTTTAAATTTCCCTCTAAACTGGTTGTAAAATATTAGTATTCACTGGAATCCACACTGAAAACTAAGCCTGAGAGCAAGGTGACCTCCTAACTCCACTATCAAATCTTAAATGCCTACAAATTAACAGACAATACTCACACATAACTTCTTCCTTCCTGCCGACAAATTAACAAACAATACTCTTTGACCTTAAAAAAATCATTATTAATAGATTAAATCGAACACTAATATCGATCTGTGAATTGAATTTCACTTGCAAAAAAACAAGAACAAGGTTGCGGCTTACCTGGAATGCCAAACCCCTTCAGATTCTGATTCACAAATCGCCAAGAAATGCAGGATTCCGCACAAAATGTATACCTGGCGCTGGTTGCAACAAGTCGCAAAGAAATGGAGGATTCCACACAAAATGTACACCCTGGTCCCTATGAGGCTTATTTCTCTCTAGCCTACTCTCTGTTTAAGTCACTTCACCTGCTACTAGTCAAGGTTTGAGGTCTTTTTTGGCCTCCTCTAGGGCTTCGGCCCCCACAAACTCTTGCGCAAGTCCTGAGGCCTTTTGGCTTCCTACAGTGGGCAGATATGAGGCTGTTAGGCCACTTTCTACTCAGAATACCTTGATTCAATCGAACCACTATTCAGTCGAACACTTTAGGCTCTTGTTGAGTGATGAAAGTGAATATGAGCACCGAAACTAGATCAAAGTGATGAGTTACAAAGTAGATTCGATCATGATGCTTGCCTAATTCAAGGTCCTGGCTGGCACGCTCCTACTACTACTGTGTGTAGACGAACGCGTGTTTTTGCTCGGTTAAATGCTTGTATCTCTACCTAAGTGTATGTCAGGTGCGACAGAGGCAGAGATTCAAGTAGGCAGGAACCCTCAACTATGTCACTTTGCCTGTATCCCAACTATGTCACTTTGAGACGTGTATTCAGCCAAGTGCTTACTTCTTTGCCTTAGTCCCAGCTTCTCTGCTGCAATCCTATGCGAGTGATTAGTACTGGTATGATGGGTAGGATTTGTGAACAGAAATCTGAGGACCGAAACTATACACCATGAACATTGAAAACCCGATTTGAAAGAGTCGGATTTGTGAACAAAAATCTGAGGACCGAAACTATACACCATGAACATTGAAAACCTGATTTGAAAACAATTTTATACACCATGAATCTATGAAAACAGGGAGTCGCCCTCCATTTGAAAACAAATCTAAACTTCGCCCTCCATTTGAAAACAAATCTAACCTCCCAGGACCAAATTGAAGCTCACACACCACTCCCAAACCAAAAAAACCAAAAACAGGGCCATTACAAATGAATTTAACATTGTAAATCAGAAATCTGGCGATTTTAAGGGAATACAATCTCCCAAACCAGGTTGAAATATGAAAATCTGTCGATTTTAAAGGAATACAATTTCCCAAACCAGGCGAATCGGGCCAAATGAAGCTTCGTTTGGTTTATCCGCCATTTTTTATTTTGGACTAAAATCAAAAAATTAATTTTTTTTAAATAAAATTCGGGCTAACTATATGAAAAGGGTTTTTAATAAAAAAATTTCCTTTGGGCTAAAATTCTCCCCTAAAATTTACCATGCCGCAATCCCACCTTCTCCAATCTAGGGATTCCTAGGCCATGTGTTATTCTTCAAAGACCACCCCACTCAGCTTCGATACCATCCTGAAATCTGGCTCAACCAAGTAAAAGAGAACCCATCACACCATGGCTTTCCGGAAATTGCAAGGCAAGGTTGAAAATCATTGTCACACCTGGAAAAACCCATGCCAATGATACTAAGAGAACCAAATGCACACATGCATGTACCATGCATGCCAAATCTAGCAAGTAAATCACACGTGCAAATCGATACCTGCAAGTAATCATGTTGTAGCCGCTTGATCTTGTTCTTCCTTGTTTGATCTTTGCTTCCCTTTGCCTTCTTTGTCCTTCCTTTGCTTTCCTTGATCCAAAGCTAGAGTGCTCCAAGAATGTCTGTGTGAGAGAGAGAATGGAGAGAGAGCTCCACTCATAAATTGTCAAAAAGCTCGTGAACTGATCCTCAGAAACCTTTTGGTTAATGAGGCCTCTATTTTCTTCATTTTCCATTATTATCCTTCAATTTTATCCTCACATGCAACCTGTGACCTTTCACCTTCCTTTTCTCCTGATTTCCTTTATTTTCATAATAAAATGTCAATTAATGTCATTTTTCATTTTCAAAGCCTTTACCATTGTCTTTTCCAATTTCCTTTAGCCATAATAACCAAATTGAACACCCACTTGGATGTTTTTCACAACATTCACCTTGGAATATGTGTCCTATGACCTTGGTTATTATTTTACCTTTATTAACTTTATTACATGGAATTTTGACCAAGGTTGTTACAGAACCCTCCCCCTTAGGGGAACATCATCCTCGGTGTTCAATGAAACCTACAACCAACAAGACCGTTTAAAAGAAAAACATACTACCCATGGAGCTCTGTAACTTAGCTCGTTCCAGTATTTACAATGACCTCTGCTAAAATCATGAAAATCATGCCATGTACTGAGTTGTATAACACAACTCATTATGGTATTTACAATAACAACCACATATACTCTCGTGCACATTTGCTTCAACCATCAAATAATCATATTGTTTATGGAGCTTTATAAATCCAGCTCAATACAATAGTTACAATATATACACATATGCACATTTGCTCAACCAGAAAATAAAACGATATGATGTCTACATCCGTAAAAAGGGAATCCAGCAGCTCACACCTCCACCCTCAAGAGTAGTACCAGGATTAACCTCCTTCCTAGGAAGTCCAGAATCCAATGCAAAAGTCAAAACTTCATTCAATGTCTAGTGCTACAATCCTGCGATACTTTTCCTCTTAGTGAACAGTTACCAGCTCATTGTTCTAAGGCACACTCCCAATGTGCATTTGATTCCATTTAACAATTCTAATGACCAAAACAAATTTATTTCCCGAACTTCCCTTCTCTACTACACAATCCATTTGTAAATTTGGTCATCCCCTTATGTGCAGTCACTTACCTTCCAAGTTCCTCGACATCCCCTTTCTTGGGCGATCCATCCCTTAGCAAGGCTTCCTCACATGGGAAGATCCAAAACCAAGGCATATCTCTACCTCAAAACCATCATACCAATCATAGAATTCTCATGGAAATCAATTGACACTATTGGGTACCAATGCCGCACAATGGCCTTGCTCCTAAAGTGCTTTACTAGCATACTGCTGCCTATTCCAATTCCTTTTGTTGCTACTGCTAATTCTTGCAATCAATTTCAACCACCCAAATCAAGAATTTCCATGTTTTCCTGTACCAAGCACATAATTTTCATTAGATTCAAAACGCATTGAAATAAATTCAATTCATACCTCATTAGTGGCTCGTCAATAAGGTACACTTGAAATTATGTTCACTTCCTGTCACAACAAGTCAAACTAGTTGTTTGATCAAATCATCATGTATAAATATATCACATCTGGTTAGCTCAAAACTCAACCATCATAAATCATAATCATAAATCACATGCAATCATCATAAACCATAATCATAGATCACATGTAACCATCATAAACCAGAATCATAGATCACCTGCATAATAAAACTGAAATAAAATATTGGTACTTATCCTTCAATCAATCCTTCGCTTCTACCTTTATCCTTTGTAATTTTCGTACACCCACCAAATTGGTTGCCACACCCAGCAAACACAAGGTGCCTTTTTATTTTCTTCAATCATGTACACATACACAATGTACATCGCAACACATACATCCACACACAGCGTACAACATCACACAATGCATACACCTAAACCTAATATGCATCATGAGACACATACACCTACACCCGGTGTACAACACAACACAATACATACTCCTACATGTGGTTTACAACACAATACACATACATACACATAATACAACACAACGAATACACATTTCATGATGCCACGACTACACAATGCACATACGTAGTACCACATGTACACAACACATCATGTACAACATGCACATAATACCACATGTACTCAATACCACTTGTACATAGCACCACCTGCACAACATGTACACAACACCACATATACATAGCACCACCTACACAACGTGTACACAACACCACATGTACACAACATGACCTACACAACATGCACACAACACCACATATACACAGCACCACATGCATGACATGTACATAGCACCACCTGCACACAGCACCCCATGTACAACATGTACACGACACCACATGTACACAACGCCCCATGTACAATCAAACACACAACACCACATGTACATAGCACCATATGTACAACATGCACACCACGCCATATTTACACAGCACTGCATATGCAACATGCACAAAGCACCATATGTGCACAACACCATATGTACACAACATCATAGGTGCAACATGTATAGCATATATACAATAATAGTATTGCACATCCATATATCACACACTGACTCTACCAAGTAACCATGCTTCTAGTATCTTTCCACTATCCATGCTTATCCCAGCATGTCACAAATCGCACTGCTTTCTTTCTGTTGATGTATCCCTCAACATTACCTGTCATAACATAAACATAGACATAGTAGTATAATCACATAATATCAATTCATATCCAAATGATAATGATCTCATAGATTTGTTAGGGCTATTCTTCTCACTCGGTTCCTCATAAGACCAAGAACCTCTTCATGTAATTCACCTGCATAAGCAATCATCCCTCCACAAGAATGATCCCTGACAACCCTGTTAGACAACAACATGCATACATACATATATACATATAAGCATTGTCATAAAACAATCATGATCTCTGATGACCCTGTTAGACAAGGGCATGCATACATATATAGACATCAACGTAATCACAATCACGACATAATTACCAAATATCATAAGGTTAAGGTTAAGAGAACTCCTTTATCCGTGCACAATATGCACAACATGGAGAACAATAGTTACCAACATAGCCAAGGCATATGACGCCTCAATCCATTTACTTTACCTTTCCTCATTACTTTTCTCATGATTGTCCTTCCACTGTCCATTTACACCAATGGACCCAACCAATCCAACCGGTTGTCATACTCTTGCCTTCAACTTCCCTTACTCATGCACCGAGCTTCATCTAAATTTTTCATTACCTATTGGGTTCCACGTAGCTCTCCCCGAGCTCCGTTAACTTTCCTCTTTTCCCAACCAATTCCCAAGACCCTCAAAACATAAAAGGCATGAGCAAGAAAAAACAAGAAGAAATCATGAAAACCAATACAATACGACACCACAAACAAAGTGGCATGATCATGCACTAAACACAATCAAGACCGCTAATTAAGTGTAAACAAATAAAAAAAGACTAGAAGCACAAGACTAGCAACAAAGACCATGACTTAATCCCCATGTTTCCCAAGATTCCAAGGGAAATCTCAACCTAAGTCTTCTTCAATATTTCATGGCAATCTCTTTGCCATGCAATCCCCTACATCCTATTGCCATAGACACACAATTGTCAATGTATAAATAAATATAAAAATATACTAGTTACCTCACCTTTTTGTATCAAGCAAGTTTCCCTGTAACTGAACACATCCATGCCATCTCTCAAGGGACTCCAATTTCCTTGACAGATCCAGTTATAACTATAAACCAATTGTTATACCTCTCAAATACATGTTCATGAATCTAGCACATATCCACATGATGTTAGACAAAATCAAGGTTAAGAGGACTTCATGTGTTCATGCAAAGCACTCATTCATTTGGAATTGCGGCTTCCAAACATAGTCAAAGGAATTCTTACCCAATTCCTTTCTTTTACCTTTTTACCTTGTTGTAATCGAGTCTTAATATGTATTGTCACATCACCCAACTGTCAGTTATATAAACACATCAATTATTACCTTGTCACGATAATACCAAGCATGTTTCCCTACAACTACTCACACATGTAAGTCACAAGTTCCAAAGATAAAGACATCATGTATATTAATTTGAAATCAACTTTTGTCAAGACCAACAACCATGTCATAATCAATTATCAGTCATTACTCATGTTACTACAACTAGCAACTACTTACACTCAAGCCAATATCAATTGTCTTAGCACGTATATGTTAGTACAACCGTCTTAAAACAAGATCAATCCTTCATGCAATCTTAAATACACATACTCATATCATGCAAGTAATCAAACATTCAGACAACAAATAGACGACATAATAGACACCAAAAACTCAAACACCAAATAAATGACATAATCAAACATTCAAACACCAAATAGACGATGTAAGCAAACTTATACCTTAATGTATCTCAGGGGAGGCTATCTTGTCTGCACAATCATTCTAGATTAGCATGATAGGGCTTCACAACAAATCAACTCAAATGTAAATAAAGTCATGACATCCATGACAATAACTAGCTAACATGTCCACATCATAAGCTCATAAACAATTGCCATTCATCCATAACAATCACATATGCATAGTCAGTCTAGATTAGTACAACACAATATCACAAGTATGTCGTCTCATACCTGAATATCGTAACCATAACCATCTGCAATCCATTCTAGATTAGCATGGTACATATAACATAAAGAACTTAATGCAATAACAATACTCATCATGCATATGACCGCGATGCATACAACAACCAGTTACTATTATTCATGACTATCTAACGCATATGCATATAACCACACTAATTAACTAACATCTCTCATACATGTAGCCACAACAAAAATAGAATGACAGACGTGTATGTAACCCTATTGCATATAACAATCCATTAACGAACATACCTTCATGACTAACATATAATACATGTATGACAATATGCTCTTACCCCAAAGTCTAGTGTCCCAACCTCACTATAATGGTCTGCATCTTTTGCTCTATCTCAACCAACACATCAGCATCATGATGACATAAGTTGCATCAATGACTCTCACAATGCATCTCTGGCCTACTATGCATGCATAACCATAACCATAACAATACATGCATGACAAACATATAGACACTGACATGCCTAACAAATGCATATACAACTGACATGCATTCATGACAAACTCATCCCAACAACAACAACATCAACTCCTAAATGTCAACACAAATATAATAAATGACTACTACCATGCATACATAACAAGCACATATACAACCTACATGCATGCATGACAAAAACATTCTGCCCATCCAACCCAAGTGTTGAACTATGCTCTGATACCACTCTATAACACCCTCCTCGCACATTTACCCAAGTTACTGACCTACCGGGGTAAACACGTGACGAAGAGTTAGTATGATATGATTCAACCTCCTAGATCACCTTAAGGAAGTGGAATCTACAAACCAAAATCATTAATGACTTCCCTATTAGGTGTTATAGGACCCCCAAGGGCTAAACCACCCTTCCAAGTTCCTAGACCCCATATTAAACTTATTTTTTAAGTGCCTTGATCTTCTAGCAGTTGGCACAACATTGCTTGATTTCAACTAAAACCCTCCAATTGCATGCATGATGCCTACAAGGGAGCGACTGTAGTCTTTTTCACCCAGTTCTATGCCTACAACCACGAGATTTAAGCCACTTTTTCAGGCTAGGATCCAAAGCTTTGCTAGAACTTAATGAAACTATCCAGAACCATTAATGACACAAGTACAAAGCCTTCCATGCAAATCTTAGACAATAAATTGACCTAACAAAGCCTAGCCCTGAAAGACATTTTGTCAAACATATCATGAACATGAAATCTACAGGTCATAAATACACATCTAAACATTGGGATTTGATACTTATCTGAAAATCACCAAGAAGGTCTAGTGCCTTCTCATAATAGTTGCAATAACATCTCTTAAGTCATACATTCATTAATCAAAACATGGTAAGAGCCATGACTAATGTTTGTCATAAAATCGTGCTTATAACTAGCATATAACGGTCGAAAAGATGGCGAGAGCAATAGATTTGGTTCAGTGCGCTAGTGAAGCTCCTTTGCCCAGCGATCTAGACTCTCTGGGAATGCACGAGAAGGGGATTAGATCTGCACCTCGCAAACCTAGAGAAAGACATCTTTATCATGCCAAACTAGAACATCTATGACAGAGCCACAGTTTTTTGCAAAAAATGAATGATTTCATATGGAATCAAAGCCTTGCTTTGAGATACGGCCATCTCCTACTAGATCAGTGCTCCCAGAGAGTAGATCTACACTCGTACGGGCCAAATATGGACGTATTTCCTCAATCTGGCTTCATCATGTTCAGATTCAATGCCTATGAGATAAAATGTAAAGGAGTCTTGCCTGAAAAGTTGGATAGACTTTCTTTACAAGGTTGGGAGGCATAGACATCGATCCCTATCTAATGAAGACCAATTGGACCTCCCTCGGAACAGATCTGCCTCTTTTAGCAAGGATAAGATACAATATCTCAAATCTGGAGCATAATACCATAACTGGGGTTAATATTTGGACTGATACTTCCACATCAGAAACCCTCGCAGCGGATCTAGACTCGAGGAGGACAGCCCTAACCAATGCTCCATGATTTTGGGTTTTTCCTCAGTCTAAGGATTGGGGTTTTCCACAGCGTGAAGAATGGGGCACCAAGATGAAGATCTGCAGCATCCAAGGAGCATAGGTAGCCTCCATACACTGTTTGAGGGCAGAGTGGCATATCAGGCCACACGTTATGGCTTACCTTGGGCCTACATATGGCGACCGTTGTTGGGTACCACGAGTCTGCAAACACAATGTCCTGGATCTACATGATCGCCACGAAGCAGTGACCAAACCACCTCTTGATCTTGAAGCACCCACATCAAAAACACTTGAAGGAATACAAATTACTCTCTTTATCAGATCTATGGAAGGGAATACAGTATGCATTAAGATATGGAGTTGGGAGGAGATAAAAATCCTTAAATAGAGGATACAAGAAAAGATGGGTATTCCATCTAGCAAACAACTACTGATCCACGTAGGAAAATTTTTGCGGGAGGAATACAAGCTAAATGAATATGACATGGGCTGTGACTCAACTATCATCCTCAACACAAGACTTCATGGAGGTTACCCTAGTACAAGCTCCAAAGGACCTGCTTCTTTCAGAGATGCGGTAAAAGGGAAGATGGGGACTCAAATACAATCAAAACAACAACCCACACCTCATGGTGCCTACATCTTCGAGCAGACAACTCAAAACCCTGCTTTAACGATTTCTATACCTGAGGTAAATGAGATACCTGATGATTATTTATCTAAAGCGACGATATGCAGATATAATGGATTCTGGCCCAAACCAAAAGCCCTAAGCCAAAGGATTTACTCTATATGGACAAAAAACTATGATATTCACTTATGCTCAAAAGGTTTTTTCATTGTTAAATTCTATACAGTCAAAGACAAGGAATATTCTTTGAACGAAGGACCATGGTTTTGGGGCAATGCGGGTCTTTTCTTGACATCGTGGTTTCTAGAATTTGATGCAAAAACCATGGTGGTTTCCAAAATTTTGTGTGGGTAAAATTATATAACCTACCTCGGCATTGTTGGCACATCAAAGTATTAGAAGGCATTGGCAACGCCCTTGGGAAATTCTTAAAAGTGGACAACGAGTGCCTTACCAAGGATATCTACACCTTTTCCAGAATCTGTGTGGAGGTTGATCTCAGTCAAGGCTTACCAGATTGCATTCTCTTACTCCACAATGAAAAACAATTGTCACATCCCCTTGGTTATGAGAACACGACCTTCAGATGTCGTATTTGTCACCAAACTAGTCATCTACAAAGTGCTTTCCCACATAACAAAAAAGACAGGAAAAAAAGATAACCACCAAAGTCGAAAGGCTAGTAGTTTTCAGCCACTCCAGAAAACAATATAGAAGAGGAAGAATACACAGAAACTACCACAAACAACACATTCCAAGAAGTAGAACACCCCAGAAATATCACAGTCTTCAATGCACAGAGCACCTAGTTCAGTTCACAAAATGATGAGAACCAAAACTGCTCAACTTCAGTTCCAAGGACATCCATTCCATAGCAGCAAAGTGAACAACCCATTCCAGGAAAATAAATTGGTGGCAGCAATCGATCACATGCAACAGAAAGCTCAGATTCTAACAAATAAACCCCATCTACTTCCAAAGAGGCTCAAATGTATATTGTAACATCCACTCCCAACACTGGTGGTTGGTGAAAAGTGGAAAAAAAGAAAGGTGGGAAAGAATAGATAGATTTTAGTTTATTGTTTTTGTTCTTGTGTATCAGGACAAGCTTATAAAGCATATGTTATTTTAGCATCTACAACATGTAATTTTGCTCATTATGAATAAAATTATGATTTTTCCAGGGAAAAAAAAACTAGCATATAACCAGCAAAGTAAAAATAATAGAACAACCATTAATAATAACAAGTACATGTACACATAAATCACAAGAGGAAAAGATCTCTTATTAACACATGCAAATCCAACCAAGTCAAGGACTTCCATGCACCACCCGACCATAGATTGGACTGAATCAAATATTTCTTTGAGCCAATCAGTCCCATGCCATATTCCAAGCATGAATGCGGGACTCACAACAAAATCAATCCAGGTTGCCTCAGGCTTTACCGCAATCCCAACCAAATCACTAGGCCCTAACAAGCATGGATGCCTCTAGATCTCTCCACCTACACCATGAGGAATTTTCATGTCTCCTTGTCTTTAGGCTTTACCATATATCTCGCCATTCACCAGTCAAGGATTCCTAGGCCTAATCGAGACTCCACCCTCCAATCTTTACCGTATATCATGTCATTCACCAGTCGAGGATTCCTAGGCCTAATCGAGGGCACACACCTCTAGGCTTTACCATATATCCCGCCATTCACCGATCGAGGATTCCTAGGCCCACCAAGTTACACAAAATATGGATTTATTGCAATCTCACCTTCTCCAGTCCAGGGATTCCTAGGCCTTGTGTTCTTCTTCAAAGACCACCCCATTGAGTTTTGATACCATTTGGAAATCCAACTCAACCAAGTAAAATAGAACCCATCACACCATTACTATCCGGAAATGGTAAGGCAAGGCTGAAAATCACTGTCACACCTGGTAAAACCCATGCCAATGACAGCAAGAGAACCACATACACACATGTATGTACCATGCATTCCAAATCTAGCAAGGAAATCACACATGCAAATCGATACCTGCAAGTATTCCTGTTGTAGCCACTTGATACTACTCTTCCTTCCTTGATATTTTCTTCCCTTTTCCTCATTTGTCTTTCATTTGGTTTCCTTGATCCAATGCTAGAGTGCTCCAAGAATGCTCTAAGTGTGTGAGAGAGAGAATAGAGAGAGCTCCACCTAGAAACTGCCAAAAAGCTCATGAATTGATTCTCATAAGCCTTGTTATTAATGAGGCCTCTATTTTCTTCATTTTCCATTATTTTTCTTCAATTTCCTCCTCACATGCAACATGTGACTTTTCACCTTCATTTTCTGCTAATTTCCTTTATTTTCATAAATAAAATGTCAATTAATGCCACTTTTCCTTTTCAAAGCCTTTTCCATTGCCTTTTCCAACTTTTAGCCATAATAACCGAAATACACCCACTAAGATGTTTTGCCCAACATTTAACATGGAATACGTGTCCCGCAACCTTGGTTATTATTTTACCTTTATTAACTTTATTATATGGAATTTTGACTAGGGTTGTTACACAGTGTGAGGGACATTACTAAGAACATTTGATAAGAGAGACCTATCCAAATTTCCCTTTTTTTTCTCCTAACATAGAAGGAATGCCTTCCATGTGAAACATGTAGATGGAACAGCCTACATATTAAACATGTGGACCTGGAGTTGACATGAAGACATTGATTAAGAGTCTTATTTTATACGTGTTTGTTCAAGGAACAAAACAAGCGTACTTGGTCCTAGGTAATGGTCATTAATTTGTAATCTCATTCCAAATTGGAGTGATTAACTCACTCTACATATAAGAATGAAGTTAAATTACCACAAACATTATCTCTTTCCAAGAACACATCACCAATATCAAGTAATACACATATCAATGAAAAATAATTCCATGCACATTATAAATGATGTCCAATGAAAAAGATTACCATGCACATTACAAATGCACCACCATGATTGTAGAAATTGCTTGTAGATTCAAATAGCAGATTGTGATATGCTAAAACAATTGACTTAAATCTACTCTACTCATCAACGGAAACAATAAACGATCGATGAAATCATGAAGCATAAAAGAGAAAGAATTCAATCACACATAACACAATAATTTTTTGGGGAAATCCACAGCTAAAAACCCCTGCTATCTGTATATTGCATTAATCAGAAAATATGAGAAGATTACAATGCTTTGCTCAAGCCCGAGCAACCTCTGCACTATCTCTATCTATCTCACTGCTTCCCAGACAAGCTCAAGCCAATACTTAGCCAATTTTTTTGTCTGCCAAGCTCTTATTTCCGTCTGCGATTTCCTAGGGAAATAGCCCATATTTAATTGGGAAATTACACAAATATGAATTGTGCAATCCTCATAGGCCTTCCTCTAATTCCATGCACCACTTGTATAATTCATATCATCACACAACTGATAGTACATTGTCCCTGAACTCCAATCTCAATCAGGTCTTTCTTTGATCTGACATGCATGAGTTAATTATGAGTGAATCTTTAGTTTATTGTTTGATCAGTGTTGGTTACACCCCATTATTGCATGTTACACCCCACAACTAGATCTCCCACTAATTGCTCCATCAGTTGGAACTAGTTTAACTGAATTTAACTCAGCTAAACTAAATCAAATAGTTACAACTCAAAATAAACTCAACCAAGGCTCCTAAAAAGTAGGAGACACTCTACATGACTCTAGTTAGACTCCCAACTTGAATTAACTTAGTTAACTATTACAAGTTGTCATGAAATGCACAATTAGAATTTAATTCCTAATTTAATTCAAGGACAAAATTAAATTGGGATTTTCTTGTTGCATTTTCAACACTCCCTCTCAACAAGAAAGGGATTATCTGCTACCCCGATCTTACCTCTGCGTAATTTTCACCTTGACAATGCATTTGTCAAAATATTTGCATCCTGCTCCTCTATAGGAATGTACTTAAGCAACATGATTCTCCTTTGCACACAATCTCGTAGATGGTGATACCAGATGTCGATATGCTTGGACCGATCATGAAAAACTGGATTCTCAAATAGTTTGATACAACTCTGATTGTCACTGTAAATCATTGTTAGATCAATCTGCTGACCAGATAACCGAACAAGGATCTTCCTCTTCCATATAGCCTCACAAGTTGCTTGACTAGCAGCCATGTACTTTGCTTCTGTTGAACTGAGTACAACTGATCTTTGCTTCATGTTGTGCCAATAAAATGTTGTTGACCCAATACTGAAGATTCCCCCTGATGTGCTCTTTCTGTCAGATGGACTCCCTGCCCAATATGCATCTATGAAGCCTTGAAGCTTCATTCCCTCTGTCCGTCTGTACCAAAGACTAAACTGAGTGGTGCCTCTGAGGTATCTCAACAAATGTTTAGTTGCCTTCCAATCAATTTTGGTTGGCTTAACCATGGCTTGACTAAGTTGGTTAACTGCAAAACACATGTACGGTCATGTGTTCACCAAATACATAAGTAAGCCCAAAAGTTGTCTATAAATAGTAGCTTCCACTACTTCACCTGAAGTAGCATCTTCCTTCCTCCAATTACCTACTAGAGGAGTCTCCATGGGTTTGTTGCTCTCCATGTGGAACTTCTTCAGTATCTTGTTGGCATACATGCCCTAAGAGACAAACAATTCCTCATCTCCTTGCCATACTTCCATACCATGAAAGTAATGTATGAGCCTCAGGTCCTTCATCCTAAATTCTCTTGCAAGATTTTATCAGCTTCTTATCACCTGTTACAATTTAATCATCGACATATAATACTATAATCAACAATTTACCTTGAACCACAATATGGTAAAGGTTATCATCTTATTCACTTTTGGTGAAGTTCAACCCAGTGAAATTGTTGTCAATCCTAGTGTACCAAGCACGAGGTGCTTGTTTTAGTCCATACATCGCTCGCTTGAGTCTGCAAACATGTGACTCTCTGTTGAAGGTCTCAAATCCTTCCAGCTACTTAATATACACATCTTCCTCAATCATATCGTTGAGGAATGTTGTCTTCACATCCATCTTATGTGTCTTCCATCCCATCTGCGCTGACAGTGCTAGAATAGATCTGATTGAAGAGTACCTTGCTACTGGATTAAAGGTCTCATTGTAATCAATTCCCTCCACCTAAGAGAATCCTCTGGCCACAAATCTGGCCTTTCGTTTCTCCACACTCCCATTTGCTGCTTGCTTACCTTGTAAAGCCATCTCGAACTCACCACTGACTTGTCTGTTGGTCTTGGGACCACTTCCCAAACATTGTTTCTGATAATGGAATGATACTCCTCAAACATGGCATTAACCCATACTGGTTGTTTCACTACTTCCTCGAATGAGGATGGCTCAACCTCTATACTCTCTCTCATTATATCCATGTAAGTCTCTGGAAGTCTTTATGTGAGTGGGTGCTTCCACTCTTTGCTCCTCTGCATTTGGCTGCTCCACATCATTCTGAGGTTACTCCTTTGGAGCTAAAAGCTCCTCATTTTCATGTAACTGAAGCCCCCACTCAAGGGAACATCTCATGGCCTTCTCTTCATCGAAATTCAGATCTCTACGAACCAATGTCATCCTATTGGATGGTAGGTACACCCGATAGTTGTGAGGTGTATCAATGTACCCCACAAATATGCCCAACTCAATTGTTGGCTCTATCTTTTTCCATGCATCCTTGGTAACATGATAGTAGACTGATGAACCAAAGATACTGAAGTGTGCCACATAAGGTTTTTTACCTGAAAAAGCTTCTTCTGGTGTACTTGTCCCGAGAATTCAATGAGGGCTTATGTTCTACAAATAAACAGTTGTGTAGCATGTTTCAGCCCGCAAGTGCAATGGTAGGCCTTGATCATGTCACATTGCTAATGCCTCTCCCACAATACTTTTGTTCTTCCTTTCATCCACCCCATTTTGTTGTGGGTTATGAGGATCTATTAACTCCCGTTGAATGCCTTATGATACACAGAAGTTCTTGAATTCATTTAACACATACTCTCCACCATTATCGCTTCTAAAAGCTTTAACTTTTCTACCATTATATTTCTTGACAAGTGCTTTAAATTCACAAAATTTAGTGAACGTATGATCCTTCTTTTACATGAATAAAATCCAACACTTACGAGAAAAATCATCAACAAATATTACATAATACCTTTGCTTACATGTGGATGTTGTCAATAACGGTCCACACACATCTGATTGAACTCGATCAAGGATCGCTTGCGCTCGACTGTCTTTATCATGAAAGGAATCTTTGGTGTACTTCCCCAATGTACACCCTTTGCATGTGTCTCTCTGCTCTAGTGTACCCTTGGGAAGTCCTATAGAAATTTGTTGCATGATCTTCAAAGCTCTGTGGTGCAAGTGACCCAATCTTCTATGCCACAACTCACTAATGTCTTAGCTCTGCACCTTCTCTGCTTTAATGCTCAAAGTAGTGCAGTCTTCCACATCCAATTTGTAGAGATTATTTACCTGAACCCCAATCCGCTTCAGCTGTCCTGAGACTATGTGACGAAGGAAAGCCTTTCCCTTGCTAAATATCACATCGTAGCCCAACATGGAAACTAAAACCAAATTCTTCTTCAAACCTGAAACATACATGACATCTTTTAATGTGATAGGAGAACCAAACTCCCTCTGAAAGGTAACAATACCAATGTCAGTCGTGATATACCTCTCATCATCTCCCATCTCGATGTGCATCTGGAGGTCCTTCTCCTCCAAGTCATTGAAGAACTCTTTGTTTCCATTCATATTGAATGAGGCTCCGCTATTCAGGTACCACTCACTAGCCATCACCGATTCACCATGCAAGCGATGAGGGTGAAATCCAGTTCGAATTGTGAAGTAAGAGCTTCACATGCAGCTCCTCATGAGGGCTTCTTACCGACCTTCTTGTGCGGGCACTTTGTGGCATAATGTCTCGGCTCATGACATGTCCTTCTTCTTGCCACCCTAACTGGAATCTGATTTGGAATAGGATGACTTCCCCTTCCCTTTCTTCACCTTTCCAACTAAGGCACAGTTCTCCTCATCATCATGCTTGAATGAGGATCCATCTCTGGTGTTTCGTCGAATATCTTCTTGTACATGTTCAGACCACAATCACTCCCACTCTAGTAGCTTCTCCCTCCCATTAATTGAGTCCTAGTAGTTGTGCCAGCTCTTGGGAAGGCCTAGAAGTGTTAGGGTCACTAGATCGTCTTCAGAAACTGTAACACTGACACTTCCAATCTCATCCTGACATTGGGTGAACTCGGTCAAGTACTTTGGAATTATGTCGCCTTTCTCCTTCTTGATCTTTATGAGCTTGTCCTTCAGTGCCAACTTCATGTGATCACTGCTATTTTGAAACAGGTCTATCAAGGCCTTCCACATTGCAAATGGAGTTTCCTTACCATGGAGGTTCGAGACAATATGATCTCGAACTCCTAGGATAATCCTTCTCACCTTTTCCACACACTTTCTCCACTCTGTCAGATCCTGAGCATCATCTGGCTTAGGAATATCTTTGTCTATGAAATCCTTAAGCATGTTATCTTCCAAAGCTGCCTCCATCATTTCCTTCCAAGCAATATAGTTCGAACTACCCTCAAGGGCATATTCGAGTCTCAATCTGTAGAATGACATCCTGATGGCTCTAAAGTATGATACTGCAAATTCGATTTATCCTGCAAAAGACAAAGTCACATTCTCCTCTTCTATAGTGATTTCATCTCCGATACCATGTAGAAATTCCTTGTAGATTCAAATTGCAGATTATAATATGCTAAAACAATTGACTTGAATCTACTCTACTCATCAGTGGAAACAATAAACAATCGATGAAATCATGAAGCATAAAAGAGAAAGATTTAAATCATACATAACACAATAATTTTCTAGGGAAATCCACAACTAAAAACCCATGATATCTATATATTGCATTAATAAGGAAATATGAGAAGATTACAATGCTTTACTCAAGCCTGAGCAACCTCTACACTATCTCTATCTATCTCACTGATTCCCAGATAAGCTCGAGCCAATACTTAGCCAATTTTGCTACTTTCCAAGCTCTTATTTCCTTCCTCAAGTTCCTAGGGAATTAACCCATATTTAATTGGGAAATTCCACAAATATGAATTGTGAAATCCTCATAGGCCCTCCTCTGATTGCATGCATCACCTGTACAATTCAGATGATTATACAACTAATAGTACACTGTCCCTGAACTCCAATATCAACTGGGTCTTTCTATGATCTGACATGCATGAGTTAATTACGAGTGAATCTTCAATTTACCGGTTGATTAGTGTCAGTTACACCCTAATACTACAGGTTACACCCCACTACTGTATCTCCCACTAATACTTCCATCAGTTGGAACTAGTCTAACTAAATTAACTCAGTTAAACTGAATTAAATAATTACAACTCAAAATAAACTCAAACAGGGCTCCTAAAAAGTAGGAGACACTCTACATGACTCTAGACTCTCAACTCGAATTAACTGAGCCAACTAAGTCAAATTAACTTAGTTAACTATTACAAGTTGTCATGAGATGTGGAATTACAATTTAATTCAAGGACAAAATTAAATTAGGATTTTCTTGTTGCATTTTCAAAAATGATGAGTGTAAATGTTGGTCTAGTAATAAAGAAAGGTCATGCATTGAAGAATGATATGACACCCTTGATCAAGTACATATTTGGTTTGCCTACACTTAATTTCAAAAAAAAATATGACTAATAAAAATAAGTTGCACACATCTTGATGGTCCAAAAAAATTAGCTCCTAATAAATCAAAACAATTAAATAACATTCAAATTAAAATCCTTTAAATTAAACATTTAACATTGAAATTTGCTTAAACAATGACTAAAATTTAAGGTTACATTCAAACTTTCGAATTCATAAATAAAAAATAAACAAAAATTATAAAATCATATTATAACAAATATATATATATATATATATATATATATATGCTCTTTTATTATAAAATGTAATGTTAAAAATTAAAATATAAAACAAAATTAAGTTATATTAATAGTTGTCATAATCTTTAAAATGTAATTTGCTTAAACAATGACTAGAATTTGAGCTTACATTTAAATTTTATATTTTATAGATTAAAAAAATAATAATAATAATAATAATTTTCTAAAATCATATTATAACAAAATAAAAATAATATATATATATAGATATACACTGTTAAAAAATAAAATATAAAGCAAAATTAAGTTACATTAATAGTTGGCATAATCTTTAAAATGTAATTTTCTTAAACAACGACTAGAATTTGAGCTTACATATAAATTTTATAATCTATAATTAAAAAATTTAAAATCACATATTTTATAAGATACATTAATAGTCGTTATAATTTTTAAATATTTATTTGCACTTTTTTTACATTAAGACTTTTTTTTAGCTTTGCTAAATTAAATGAGTTATTACAAGGTTAATAATTTTTTTGAATTTTTGATTAAGTAATTTTTTCACACTTCATGTTTCTTTTAACTTTGATTTAATTCAATCTATTATTATTTGTAACAATAGATTTCTTTCTTTTTTTCCTCCCTCGAGCTATTATGCTACGCATGCTCGCAGTTGAGCAGCTACGCGCCCTCCCAGGCAGCCATGACCAGCGATGGGGACTCGGAGCCCCCCCCCCCCCCCCCTCCCTCCTGAAGTCCTCGATTTCTAGAAGATGGTGGCTTCATGCGGCAAACAGCCCCCTTGAGCGCAACAACAGAAATTTGTAAAAAAGAAGGATTGCATTCCCACGGTGACCCTCCCTGTGGACGAAACTTGCCGCTCAGCACTGAATCTTGTTGATCGAGGCCTCATAGGGCAGTTTACTGGCCTCTGGCCCTCGACCAAATCATTTGAAGATTGGATCAAGAGAAACTAGTCCCCATTGATCAAGGAAAGTATCAAATCTTATTTGTTGGCAAGGACTTCTTCATGTTCGTGTTTGAATCTACCGAGGATCAGAGCCTCATCTTCAAGAATGGGCCCTATTTCATGGGGCCACAAGGCTTATATCTAAACAAATGGTCTCCAGACTTTGATCCGACCCAGGATGTTCCCACTACGGTCCCAATATGGGTGCGACTTCCCCACCTTCCCTTGCATTGCTGGAATCAGAAATCTCTCCAGATCATTGGCAATTCCCTTGGTAAATACATCGACAAGGCTGCCAGGAAAGACCAATACTCCTATGCCCGAATATGCACAGAAGTAGATCTAGAAGAAGGACTACCAGAAGCAATAAAACTCATGGTCGTCGGATGGTCTCACATTCAAGAGCTGGACTACGAGCAGATTCCTTTTAAATGTAGACACTGCCATGGCTATGGACACTTTGTACGATACTGCAAGAAAAAAGCTGAAGAATAGAGTGATAAATCGAAGGGAGAACAGTGGACCTCAGTTCAGAAAAATGGACATGCAAAAGCAGCTGGGAAAGGACCCAACAAGGGGAACAACTCGGAAGAACATGGAAATGAAAAAAGGAACCCCCAGGCCCCAGATGAGAACCCAAATCCCAAAGGAAGCTCTTCACCAGATCCTCCAGAAGCAGATCTGATTACTCCGGCTCAAATTGAAGATCCTCAAGCTAACAAAGATGGAGGCGGAGCTGCCTCGCCTGGTGCCTCTCAGGGTAGCCCCTCCATCCCCTCGTATGCAGATATAACAAAGAAAAAAGTGGTAGAACACTCTGACTCCTCAGAGGAAGAGATCTATGGGAGGCCCTCGAAGAGAGCAAGCAGGAAGCCTCACAAAGTAGTCAAGGAAGAGGAGGCAGAACACCTAAAAATGCAAGGCAACCAATCCACAATAGAAATGACAATCGGGAGAAACACTAGAGCAAGACCTTCCAAGGGAGGAATCCCAAATCCCTCGCCAAGTAAATAATGTGTATAGTCTCTTGGAACTGCAGAGGTTTGGGGACCCAACCAAAAATCGAAGTCGTCAAAGATCTGCTGAAAATAGAGCCCTCAGATATCCTCCTGCTCCAAGAGACTAAAATCGAAGGGCAAGCCCTTATGGATATCAGCAAGTCTAAATGGAAGAAGAATGCAGGCAAAGCAGTCAGCTCGAGGGGAACTTCAGGAGGTGTTGCAACTCTCTGGTCTGAAGATCACTTCCACCTGCTTAACTCTCATGAGACCCAACATTGGATCTTTACCGAGCTCAAGCATCTAGAAAGTAAGTTAACTATAGCCCTATTCAATCTCTATGTTCCTGTCATTTATGTTGAAAAACGAGAATGTTGGAACTCTCTCTCCGAATTTTTAGACCTCCACTCCCCCAACAACATCATCCTGGGTGGAGATCTCAACATAGTCATGAAGCCAAAAGAAAAAAGGGGGGGAAACAGCACCAGAGACCAACTGCTGCCTTTGGTGGAAGAATTAATGCAGCAGAGGGACCTTCTAGATTTTGCCCCGGTAAGAGGCAAATATACTTGGACCAATAATAGAACTGGGACTGACCACATATCTGCCCGGTTGGATAGATTCCTGCTACAAAGCTCCTTGTTACTGGAAAATCTTCTTATCTCTACAAAAATTCTTCCCAAACTCACCTCGGACCATAAGCCAATTCTACTCCTCATGGCTCCTAAGGATGATCTTGGACCAATCCCCTTTAAATTCAGTCCTCTTTGGATTGAAAAAGAAGGCTTTCTAGACATGGTTCAATTTGCATGGGACACCCCTATCAATGGATCCCCAAGCTATGTTTGGGAGAAAAAATTAAAATCCACCAAAAAAGCCTTAAAAGAGTGGCTAAGAAACTGTTAACACCCAGGTTGTTCCCTATGACTCCCAAGGGAATACGGCCGGGGTAACCACTAACCAATCTTTGGATCACAGCTTCTAGCCAAACTGTGATCAGAGAGGGCTCTCTCTATGATTTGTCTCTGTTATGATGGTGTTTTAGGCTAGCTATTATGCTCGGGTTTTGGTTTATGTTTTGGTTGAAGGATTCCTTTCAGGTCTTATGATGTAATACTTTGATGGTGAGTTTCCATTGGGCAATGGAGTCTAGATGCTGTGAGATGATCTTATATGCTGAGTAGTGTTCTAACTGCAAGGCCTATTGTGTATTTAACAGACAAGTTTAGACTTAAGTGATGATATATGTCAACCAGCAGAAATCTGTTAAGAATTTTCTGTTATGTTGGTGAAATGAAAATGAACGCAGAGCACAGGAGCAAAGTATGAATTCCTGTGACAGTGGTCAATGTGAAAGATGTATTCTGAAAGTGCAGCAGCTTAAGAATCACACTTTATATAGATTACACCTGAAGAAAACATTTATAAACAACACAGACTGAACTCAGGGTGCTCAGTAAGCAAATCCTGGGAGTTATTCTTTTTCTCTGTTGCTTAATATTGGAAATCAGATAGCGTATATGGATTTATAACAAAACAAACTAAACATGGAGAAAGTTACAGAGACTTATTGCATGGTAAGATACGCAGGGATCCAGCAGTCATGAACAGGCACGGAACATCTTCAACACATCAAGCATCCACGAAATTCCATTGCTTCCTTTATTAACTTTCAGAAAACAATTACAGCATAAGAGACTCTTCAGGAGAAATTCACAACAACCCTTGCTATATCATGCGAAGGGGTTTATATAGAAATATGTATACAAAATATCTCAGGTATTGAGTCATCTGAGAGAGAGAAAATATCTTCAGTAGTGTTCAGAAAGTAGGCAAGAAGTTATTACAATGTTAAATGCAGCGTAAATGCCCTTCATGCCTGTCAGAGGATTGTTTTGACTTTTAGGAGTCACTGAGTCGGTTGCATTACTCTGTATTAATTCTGGAGGTACGCATTTACTTTTGCCTGCGCAGTGAGTTTTCGGATTTGCCAGCTGTGTTTCTCTTTTTCTGCTTTGTTGGCCGCTACATCCGCTGAGTTGGCTCAGCTTTGATTTTATGATGCCTGCTGACTTTGTTGACTTTTCTTTTCATCAAAATTTGTAGGAAAAACAGAAGTTGGTGCATGAGTTACTGTTTACAATATTCTCTGGATTGCATCTGTCCACCATTCCTGTGTAGGGAGCTGGTGCCTGAGGATGGCCTCCATTGTCTCTTCTGCTTCAGTATATTTGAAAAAATTTGGGGCCACATCAAATAAGTGATTAATTTCATTCATTATATAAAATAGATTTTCTATCTTACCATAGAAAATCTGCCCTGTAATAGGCCCTGTGTCTTCTGAAGTGCTGGCCTTCTCATTGACCTGTGCTGAGGCAAGAACATTCACTCTTTTAGCATACTAATCATGGGTGAATAATTTCCCTCCGTTGTTCAGCAAGCTAGGGAGTCCTCTATTCTGCAATACCTGGAATCTCTCCATGAACCTTTTTACCTCTGTTTGCATATCCTGGGTTCTTCTGTCCAATGTCTGTACCAGATTTCTAAGAGTAAGAACCCTCTTGATCATTTGAATAGTTTCAGTTCTATTTGCAATTCCCATGGTGGCCAACTGAGAACTTGTTTTGTGATTGAGCACATTGATCATTCTTGTAGCAATTTCAGGCATATTTCCCAATAAGGCCCTTGATGTTCGGATTTCCCTCTGTGCCTTTGGAATGAGCTCTAGTTGCTCATGGATTGTCTCGATGTATGGCCATTGGTTGTTGATGGATTTACCAATATTGGACCATATCATTGCTCTGATCTCAGCTATGATTTTATCTAGCTTGAGTTCATTCTCAAGCTCCTTGATTTTGTCCTTAAGGGCTTTGATTTCCCTGGCCTTCTCTCCCACTTCTCTTTTTGTCTTATCATGCCTTTCATTTACCTTGGCCAGCTGTTCCTTAGTTTCATTCAGCTCTGTCATCTGGGCTTCCAAAACTTGTATTTCATTCTTTAGCTTTTGCATATCTAGGCTCTGATCTGTGCTGATGGGTGCTGCTGAAGTAGATGTGGCTGTTTGTTCAGTTTGTTGAGGTGGAGGCACAGTGGTAGGAGCAGTGTTCTCAAGATTGATGACCGGGGGAGGCTGAGAGGTCTGGCCCTCTTCCCTTTGCTTTAGTGCTGCTTGCAGTGCCACCTGTGCGGCCTCAGACTCTCCTAATTTCTCTTGTGTCTGCAGGAGCTGCTTATATATAGATATTAGTAGATCTGTGGCATCCTTTTCCATCCTTTGTTGGGCTACCTCATCTGTTTGGGGGTGAATGGTAGCTGGGAGTTTGACTTTCTTCCTTAATGCAGCCATGTCAGCATCCCTTAGTTTCAGGATCTCCTGTATCCCTTTGATGTCATTGGGATTGTGCCCAATTTCTATAATGATTTCCTCCAGGGATTTTATCCTGTTGTCTTTGGCCTGAGAAGAGGCCCTCTCCAGTTCTAGCTGGGAAGCTGTGGCATTCAGACTGCTTGTTAATTTATAATTTTCCAAAGTTTTGTCAGCCAATGAAGCATACACCATTTCGCCAGTTTGCTTATGCAGCTCAATTTTGTCCATAGGGTGTATGTCCTTGGCGAGGACCTCTAGGTTAGTCCTAAGATAGTCAGCAGTAGATTGTGGCTGGAGCGCCGTAGGCATAAAGTGACTCATTATCATTTTGCCTTCACTTACATCAAAAGCAGACATAAGTCTCTGCTGATTGGAAGGAGCCATGTTTAGCAAGTGATTATACAGTTGTACTTTGATAGGATCACTTCTCCTCTTAATGTCTATAAACTGCTGCTTGATGCTTACTTGTCCTTCTTTCTGCTGGCTGGAGGAGCTGACCTCCCCTCCCATGGTCCTGTCTTGTTCCTGCTGGAAGGAACTTGCTGAAGTTTCTCTGCTGGGTGGGCCCATGCCCAATGCCTCCCTTATTGCTATATCCTCCTCTGGAAAATCATTGAGTCTCTGCCTTTTCTCTCCCTGGTTAATGGATGAAGTCAGGGGAGTCTCTCTGTCTCTTTTTCTAAAGACAAATGTATCCTCCTTTTGAGGGGTTTGGAGGACCGAGGCATCAAAGGTAGTGTCTTGTCTTGCAGGCACCGTTTTTTCAGTGGTCTGAGGAGTCTCCACTGTTTCCTTTTGCTGGGCAGACTGCTCCTGCCTTTGTTCTTCTTGGTGTTGTTGATCCTGCTGTTCTGATTCTTCTTGCTGCCCTTGCTGCAGCCCTTCTGCTTGCTGCTGTTGTTTTAGTTGCTGTTCCTGATCTTGCTGCTCTGGCTCTATCTCCATCACCTTTTCTTTTCCCTTTTCTGATATATTTCCAGCAACTCTCGTGGCTTGCTGTTGGGCAGTTGAAGAGGATGCTGCTGCTCCAATTTGTATGCTTGGTACTGAGCTGACCTGTGAATAAAACTCAAGGTCAGCCATTTTCTTTATGTTTCTTTGAGCTCTTTGATTAAGCTCTTCTTGAGTAACAGCTTCCTCTAAAGTCCCTCTCCTCCATTTACTTTGATTGGCATATTTTTCTATGTGAGGAAGGCTGCAATGATCATAAGCAGACAACTTGTATTTAAGTCTCCTCATGGTAATGAAGTTGTTGGGGTCATAAGGTTTCCATAGGAAGCTGTATTTAAGACCAAGGCCCCCAAGTATTCTATCTGCCTCCTTCCACCCTTCATCCCTTTCGTTATAGAGGAAATGGCCAAGTTGACTTCTGATTTTTAACTGTGCCTTCTTACCTTTGCCTGAAAAGTGGAACATGTCCACAAAGCCAAACTGCCTGAAGTATTCTAAGGCAAATAGTCTCATGGGCACAAACCTGGGTAGTCTAAATGGGGGCAACTCACACCCATATATTCTAATAACAGTGTGGTGTTGGTAGAAGTACCAATCCCCAATGCTGTATGCTTTTGATAAATGCAGGAGTCTTTGCATATCATCTGTCAATCTGGGAGGAGGTGAGCCCAAGAGTAGAGTCATGGCTGGATGAATAAAGTTATCAATGAACTCACAGTAGGTGTATGGAGAATAGAAATTGAGGTGGAAAGCAGATGTCCAGTACACCACCGATCTCAAATTTCCCTGTGCATCTTCTCTTTTCATTGGGAAGGAGAACTTCTCATGCTAGAAGTATAAAAGCAAATGATATATGTAAGAAGTATATTTAAATACCCTTTCTCTTGATAGGTTCATCAACTGCTCATGCATCTTGTCTGAGATGTATGTGGCATAGTCATAGCAGACTGGTTTTCTTCCTGGAGAAAACATAAGCATTATGTGCATAACTGTTTCATCCACATACTCCACTGAATCATATCCCAGGATGGGACTGATCATGTCAACAAGGTCCAGGCCCAATTGGTTGAGGTAGACATAGTTGATGGGAGGGACTTGCACAGTGTTAGCTTTGATGAATAACTGGTTAAGTTTTGTAATCTGAGCCTCTGTCATTCTGGCTCCCTCCATAATCAAATCAGCTAGTGATAGAGGGACCAACTTCTTATCTGTTTTGAACTGCAGCATCTCCCTGATGGCTTCAGGGGTAATGAAAAACAAAATTGAGCCTGAAGAGTCCAGCACTGCCCTTTGGGATGCATCATAGTGTTCAGCAAGTAAGTGGATAAGCTCAGGGAATTGATTAACCTGAGGAAGCTTGAATATTGGGAGAAATGAATCCCAAATTCCCAGGATGTCTGTCCCATTCTGATGTTGGATTTTGATTTCATTTAGTATTTGGAGATGAAACCTGCTCCTGCTTAGCATTTCTTCTGATATCTTATAATCTAAGTCAGCTAATGCTTTCCAGTCCAATGCTCTGTGAGGGGCATTCAGGGGAGCTACATTAAGGGCTATAGGGGCTACAGGGGGGTCCATGGCTCTTCTTTAGGATTTCTGCTTGCTCAAGGACTGTGTTACTATGCAGAGTAACACCAACAAGGTTTCTTTGCAGAGAATGTTGGTTTTGCAAGTGAAAGGTGGAAGTAAGGCTGCAGCAGTTGAAATACTGCCTCTGTGTGATTAGGTGGGTGGCGGAAATGTTCAGAGGATACTCTTTTGCGGTGTATTTGTCTCCTGCAGGTGACGGGTTCACGATTGCGCGAACCAGTCACAGTTTTCTTTCGAATTGCCTACAATTGGCTTTGACAGTAGCTTAGTGACGGCTCTGGTTCAATTTAAATGTCAACTTGATGGTATTTAACGGTGAAGTTGGAGTCTTAAGGTCTGTTACTCATTGATATGCGAAATGCAGTGAAAATGGAGTTTCAGAGCTCAAATGAGGAATACCTGTAGATTTGGATCGGTCAGAGCTTGTTGGCGCTGAGGAAATTGACGTTCCGGTGGTCAGGAAACTCTTTTCCGCGGCTGGTGCAGGTTTAAACGTAGTTTTGCATGCAGAACACAACAACGACGAATGCACAAAAATGGTAAAAAACACGAATTTTTGGCTAAAATAGACCTTTTGGTGCTTTTGGCGCGAATCCGTGCTGACGTCAGCATGACGTCATTGGTGGGGTCAAGGTCGGATGACGTCATGCTGACGTCATCGGGTGACGTGGCGGGGTCTGGTTGGTCCACAGGGGCAGTGAGATGGCAGGACAGGTGGACCAATGGCAGGGCAAGAGACTGACGGGACAGCGTACCTGGGTGACGGAGCGATGACATGTTGATGACACGGCGATGACGTGAGCAGGCGGGATGGGGAACCCGGAAACCGGCAGTGGTTTCGTATCGCACCGTTTCTTGTACGGGGGCGGTATTTGCAGTTGTACCTCCGACGCATTGTGGTGAGGGCGCGTGGCAGCGGAGTGACGTACTCAAAATACGGACGTCGGGCGATAAGTTTCGGGCAACGGATGAGCTCCGACGTCATGGTGATCGTTAGATCTACGGAGGTTGATCGGACGGTGATCGGATGGCTGATATGACAGGGGGATAGTACGCATAACTGTCGGACGTCGGAAGGACTCCGACGCGTTCAGGGCCGTCGGATCTGGAGGGCCTGATCTAACGGTCATCGGGGAGGTGACATGGGCAGTGTATACGGAAGCGGGCGGAGGCATAAAATAGGTGTTTTGCACGCATTTCTAATGTATTTCCAAAAACAAATTATGTGCGCCTACCTTGGTTATAGAGCAGAAAGTGGGTTTTTTATGTCTTTTGCTCTTTGAAGCGGGTGAAGGTGGAATTTAAGCCCTTTAGGGGTTTTTTATGTGCAAAAGGGGTAAAAATAGAGGAATCAGCTCATGAAGGGGAAGGGGTAGTTGGCATAGGTTCATCAACATGACCTGGTGTCATTTGATTCCTGACTCGAAACTTTATTGGCTATAATACCAAAAGGGGGAATATTTATAAGATTTTGGGGTTTATACACCGTGGTGTTAGTAATAATAGGGAAAAAGGTGTTATAAGGGATTTATATAGTAGAATTAGAGTTAATATGGATGAGGGGGTAAGTGGAGGGGAAACCATTTAAGTTTATGTGAAACAAACTTGGTTTTGAGAGTATATCAAAATGAAAAGATTTTTAGACAAGAAATGTGGCTTCTAAAGATTAAGAACCACCATGAAACCTTAGTCTTTTCCATGAATCTTAGCTGATGGGGGAACGTTAGAAATGAAATTGGAGGGGAATGAGGGAAATTAGTCATGCTTCCTGCTGTAATCTTTTGCTTTGCTGCCCACCATCACCATTCTTGCAATGATAGGGATAACCTTTCTGCAACCCCAACTACCTACCCAGCTACTTACCTAGCATTTTTATTTCTTCTTGGAGGGTGCATTTGGACTTGCAAACCCTTACTTGCCTTTTCTTTTCTTTGGCTTTTTCTTTTGCTTTTTCTATCTACTTCTACCCTTATTTCTTCCAAGGTCCCAGATTAAGCTGTTGGGAGCCTTTTCTTCTCTACCTGAACTACTTGTCTGCCAAGATTGAACAGTTTGGACAGACTTCTTTCTCTAGTCTATAGCAGAAAATTGAAAACATGGCATGATCCAGCTTAAACTGTTGGATCATCCACCAAAATTGAAACAAGATCATCAGCATTGAAACACTTTACACACCTTTTGTTCTCTAGGAAATATGGGATCTTTGTGATATCAAAGCAGAGCATATTTGGACTTTCTCTTGCCAATCATGAAATATGAAACCTATTGGTATAGGTGTCCAACAGAAACCTCCCCAAATCCCTCTCCCATTAGAGAAATGAAGAAGTTCAGCTATTGGAAACTACGCAAAGAGGAATGGAAGGTCTTTACATCACCCCTGAAATTCTAAATAAAGAGGTTGCTCACCAAAGAAATACCCACCACTCATTCAGACGAGAAGAAGAGTTCTGGAGACTCAAATCCCGTAGTCTGTGGCTCAAGGCAGGAGATCGAAACACTTCGTTCTTCCATCACCAGTACAAAGCCCGCCTATCTCAAAAACATATCTCTGAGATCAAGAATGAAGAAGGACAGATCTACAATAAGATTGACCAAATTAAAACAGCAGTTGAAAATCATTTCAAAAATCTTTATGGGCTTGGGAATGAAGGCAGTTTAGAAGACACCGAAGATCTCCTCTCCAACATCCCCCATCTCATCAATCAAGAGGACAATCATATTCTCCTTAAACCTCTATCTGAAGAATAAATCATCAAATTTATATGGGCAATGGAATCAGACAAGGCATCCGGGCCAGATGGCTTCACAATTCACTTCTACAAAGTCTGTTGGAAGATCATCAAACAGATCTGTTGAAAATGATACATGGATTTTTCAACAAAGCTAAGGTTGGGGGAGGCATCAACTCAACCTTCCTAGCATTAATCCCAAAAGAGTTCAATCCAGAAACTTTTGGCAGGTTTAGGCCTATCTCCCTATGTAATGCCTCCTACAAAATCTTGGCCAAAATCCTTACAAACAGAATCAAACCCCTACTTGACAAATTAATATCCAGCCCCCAAGGGGGGTTTGTCAAAGGCAAACACATCTTGGATAACGTCATTCAAGTTCAGGAAGCTATCCATTCCAGTAAACAGAGGAAAGAAAAGGGGATGTTGATCAAGCTCAACATGGCCAATGCCTTCGACAGGGTCAATCACTCCTTCCTCCTCCAAGTTCTCTGATCCTTTGGCTTCCCTACTCAATTTATCGATCTCATCAAAGCCTACATCACAAATCCTTGGATTGCTCCCCTGGTCAATCGCCGCCCAGCATCCTTCTTCCAAGTCTATCGTGGCTTGAGGCAAGGTTGTCCATTATCCCCATTCCTATATATTATTATGGCATATTCTCTCAGCATGAACCTTACTGCAGAAATGAACACTGGTGGACTCCCCGAAATTCGAACTTCGAATGTTCTAAAGCCTATAAGCCATGCACTCTTTGCAGATGACTCTCTCCTATTAGGCGAAGCCTCTATCAGAATAGCTACCTCCTTTGACATGGTTCTAAAAAGTTACTACAGAGCCTCGGGAGCACTGATAAATGATAAAAAGAGTTCGATCTACGAATGGAATGTGAACCAACATAATCTTAACAACATAGCTCAGATTCTTGGCTTTGAGTGTTTTTCTCATTGGGACAGCATCAAATATCTTGGCTTACCTCTCACATCTGGAGTCAATAATAGAACTCTGTGGCATGACATCATCAGCAAGATTAAAGCCAAGATCATCTCTTGGGGAGGTTACTAGCTTACCAAGGGAGGGAAAACTATCTTATTAAAAATTAGTTTTATCTGCACTCCCCATCTACCAAGCCTCATTCCTTCTTGCACTGAAACATATCATGGAACAAATTTCTGGTCTTTTGACAGATTTTCTTTGGAAAGGAGGCAAAGGCAATCACAGACAACTGCATTTGGCAAATTGGGATCTTGTTAAGTGCCCAACAGTGGACGGAGGACTCCATATCAGAGACCCAACTCTCTCTAATCTTGCACTTGGCTGCAAGCTCCATTGGAAAATCTACTCTGACCCTTCACATCCTGTCAGCGAAATGCTCAGGACCAAATATGTGTAGGGGATCTCTTTCAGGCATTTATCAGTGGACAATACTCCCACCGGCACTCAAACATGGAATCTTTGCAGAAATAGTATCAGCAACTTCAGGAATCATCTGTATCGCATACCTGGCAATGGTAAAAAAAATTATTGTGGGAATACCACATAATGAATTGTGCTCCTCTCAATTCCCATGATGAGATCTGAGAGCTAAGTGGCTAGCTCCTCATCACAGGATTTCGTAAGCTGTTTGACATCTTTATGTGGGACAACAGTGGAAATTGGTTTGACTGGGACTTCCTAATCATGCCAGTGCATCTACACAATCAACTTGAATTGCTCAAACCAATTCTCATCAACGCTGCCCCTGTTCATCATGATAGCCTAGACAGCTGGGGATGGGGCGGCTCTGGCTCTTACACCTCAGCAATGGGATATATTGCCCTGCAGCCAAAAAAAGACAGACTTTGCTCTCCCACCATTTGGAAACAGGTTTGGAAAATCACCGGGCTTCACAAAGTAAAATTATTATTATTATTATTATTATTATTATTATTATTATTATTATTTTGCTGGATCCTAATGTACAACAAACATCTAACAAGAGATAATTTGTTAAAAAGAAATATAGCAGGACCACACAAATGTGTGATGTGCATAAATGCTGGAGAAAAAAGCTCTCATTTGTTCATAGATTGTGATTTTGCCAAAGAGATTTGGAATTTAATTCTTCTCGGATTGCAGGTCCACCCTCCCCAGCATAGCTCCATAGTTGATCTCTACTCCTCTTGGTTCCAAAGCTATCCTCATAATATCCCCATCAATTCACTTTGGTACCACATTTGGCTCTCCATCCCCAAATTTGTGTGTTGGGAAATCTGGCTCGCCCAGAACGACTTGACCTTACACAACTCTCCTTGCAATCCTACAAAATCAGCTGCCAAGGCAAAATCCCTTCTCCTTGAATCTGTTCTACTGCAATCTCATAAATCAGACTCCTCTCTCCCCCCCCTTTGAAAAGAACTGGCTGAATATCCATAGCTCTCACCTTAAAGGCAATGCTCGGATCCTTCCCCTTCCCAATCCACCTTGGAGAATTAGAGAACCAGATGATACCTTTCAAGTATGGTGGAGGTCCCAAAATAAAACTACTATCTTCTTTGACGGCGCCTCCAAGGGTAACCCTGGGGCTGCGGGGGCTGGTGGAGTCATCTACTCCCCGGACAACTCTAGAAAAGACTGCTTCTGTTGGGGGCTTGGTCCTCATACAAACAACTAGGCAGAACTTCTTGGACTCACAAAAGCCTGCCAAATTGTCCGTGATAGAGGCATTAAAGAATGTCAAGCGTTTGAAGATTCAGAAATTCTCATCAAGAAGATCAACTCGAAGGACCAGTTCAACAACGCCATCCTCAACAAGTCTCTGAAAAGGTTAAAGATCATTCTGCAAGACTTCACTTCCTTCAAAATTTTCCACATTCTCAGAAGCTCTAATAGTGAAGTGGATGTAATGGCAAACAAATGATGCCTCCTAGCACCTGGGATCTCAATATTAATGACAATAGCCCTATCTTATCATGCATTCCTTAATTCAGGTTAAAGAGTAGATCAAGCTAAATTAAGATGTATGGAAATGTTGTGTAACATTGGTTGTTTAGGCTCCGGCCCAACCAAGCCCCTTATAAAAAAAATACCTGTTTCAGTTAAAAAAAAAATAATAGATTTCTTTCCCCCCAATCGGGGTGTGATGGGAAAGGAGATCTAGCGATGGATCGTGGACATGCGTGAGGGACAAGTGGCCAGGGTTAGTGGGCAACCCACCCAAAATTAGGGCGCGGGGTAGGTGGAACTGGGAGAGAAAGACAACAAATGTCGATCGTCTCAGGAAAACAGAAGGGAAGGTCGAAAGTTAAACAAGGAAGAAAGGTGGTGAGGGAAGACAGTGCATGCATGAAAGGTTGGAGGTGGAAATGGGCAGCAGGAGATAAGACTGGAAGTTGGTGGGAGGACCTTGCCTGCAGGAGTAGGATTGCCGCCACCACCCAGAAAATGCCATCAACGTCTCGGAAGGAAACTGGTATGTAATTCAAGCATTCCTTAGTCTTGAAATGGAGTCAATGTTGTAAGAATGGAGGCTGGTCTGGCAACGAATGGTGGTGTTTTCGAATCTTTTAGAAGAAATTTGGTTCAGTTCTCTGTTGTTGATGTCTAGTATTTTAATTTCTGCAATGCATGGTAGCCTGTTGGGAAAAAATGGGATCCATGGAGGGTTAGGGGCGGCTCTTGGCTCCTGGGCAGTGAAATTTTCTCCTACCCTTGTCAATAACAGATGTCTGGGACAAAGAAGGGATTGATGCTCCCCTGAGGGCATGCGATCACTGTTGGGCCTTAGTTTTGGTCTTATTTTTGCTCTAAGAAACTGACTAATCCATCTATTTGCCATCCATTTTCCCTTCATTCATCCCATTTGATGTATATTTGATATCCATTCAGGTATTTAATTTTAATTTTTCAATTTCTAAAGTTTTTATGAAAGTTTGGTTTTGAGTGCAAAATTGGCAGATTCAGAAATTCCCGTAATAGCTCTATGGTTGATATGGTTGCAGGACACTTGGGCACGAATTGAATGCATGGATGGACAGCTTGGGAACTAGGACTAAGCCAGCTATGCTTAGTTCGAACAAAACAAGCTTTATTAGGCCCATTTGGTGCTAGTCAATCATGACTAGTCATTCAGAAATCCCATAGAAATAGGGCAGTTTTGAGATTCTATGGGATTGGTCATATTTCTTGTGATGGGAGTAATGAATTCGACTTAGATAGGTGGATGAGAGTAGATGGGTTTGTTTGAGTGAATATAGATCAGTTTGTTTCATGAGACTTCTTATTTAAGAGCCAAAACTTTGATGGCTGATGTATTGACTTATTATACTTTTATGTTGTGACTCCTTTGGATTGAAGAGTTAATTTGAAGACTTGTGTTATTATTATTTTGCTGTTCAATGCTATGGATGTGTGACTGAATTTGAGCTTCTGATATCACCTCTCAAGTGTGCAAGACAAGGGTGGAGGGCCCCCATTCCAAGCTAAGTACACTTCCTTGTTAACTAGTTTTATTTCTTGTAATCTGGTTATTGTAGAACTCGTTTTTCAAAGCTTTATTTCAGATTGCTTTATGGTTCATGCATGGTGATTGATTTCATTAGTTCTTAGCTTATTCATCACTTTATTAAGTTGGAAAAACAAGTGTTCAAGTTGAGCATCCGTTCTACTAAAATGATGAATTAAAACTAGTTTCCTTTGTTTGCATGCAAGTAGTTTCTTATTGAGATTTTGATATTGAGATGAATGAATTATGATGAAATACCTTATGTGTCTCTTAAGTTAAGATCTTCTTTCATTAATAATTTATCCATCTTAAGTTCTTGGTTTTAACCTCTGATTCATTAAGTGGTAATTGAGGCAAAAGTGGACTTCTTGAGTCAAGAACCATTTCAATGTTTTTCCTCTTTTAAACTAATTGAATTAGAGTTGTAGGATGTATTACTTTAAGCTTTTGAATAACTTATCTTTCAAAGCTTGATTACATCTGATCTTCACATATAGTGAACTTGCCTCAAAGCATAAACAACCCGGATTGATAAGAAATAATTGTGTTAATTTAGGTACACAAATTAGCTCAACATTTTGGCGCCGTTTTCGGGGAGGCAAATATCGGCATAGTCAATAGAAAGATAAATTTCAAAACAAACAAAAACATTAGTTACATTCCTTTTTAATTATGTTTCTTTATGCCTAGATATAGAGACCCTCAAGGTAGATTTATTAAAAACCCCCCACAAATAGAGATAGGATCATCAAACACCCCAGTTACTGGTAATCCAATAATTGAGGAATTGGCAGAAAAACAAAGAACTGGACAAAGATTAACTTTGATTGAGAGGCAAACTTTGTTAGCTTGGGAAGCAAAGCAAAAACAATCTTCAATTTCTGGAAAACAAAAAGAAATTATCAAAGGAAAACAACCTGTCTTTCCATCCATAAATCCGCCTATCTTTCAACAACCTGAATCTCCACTTAAAATTGAAACAAATCAACCAATGGCAAAAGAGGGACATGGATCTGTTATTTTCACTCCTAAACAACGAGCTGAATATGAAAGACAACAAAGAGAATGGAGAAGAAAGAGAGAGGAGGAGGCAAAACAAGAAAATGATAGAAAGATAGAAAACGATCGGAAAAGACAAGAAGATGGTAATGATCAAGAGGCTACCTTTGGCTTTCCAATAGTAGACACAAGTGCAATATTAGGAGAAGAAGTGAAAATGAAAAATATTCCACCTTCTGTATTGCCAAATTTTTATGGAATGTCCACGGAAGATCCTGATGCATTTATGTTTGAATTTGATATTCTATGTAGAACATATGGATACACTGATGACATTCATAAACTTCGTCTTTTCCCTACAACATTAAAAGCAGCAGCTTTAAAATGGTTTATGGGTTTAGGAGAACAAACAATAGCTTCTTGGGATGATATGAGATCAGTCTTCCTTAAAAAATATCAAGCTTATTGTAGATCTAGAGATTCAAAGGAAGATGTTTTCAGAATGACACAACAAGAAGATGAAAGTTTAGAAGAATATTTGGAAAGATTTGCATATAATCTACAAAAATCTAAACAACACTCTCTAAATCAAGAAACCATTCGAACAATCTTTCTTAAGGGTGTAAGGCATGAATACCTTGACATTTTGAATGTGATGGGTAAAGGAGACATTTCAAACCTACCATTCGAAGAAATTGTTGAGTTATGTCAAAAATATTCTAGAGGAAGATCAAAAACAGGAAAAAGAGAAGCAAGTTCAAAAGCAGCAAAGTCAGCTGCAGGAGGGATAACAAGAGTTGAAATAGGAAGCTTATTGGAAAACTTCAAAACATACCTCTTGAGTACATTAGGGACACAAGTAGATGTGCTAAAGGCAAACAAAAAGAAAGAAGAACAAGAACAAGCTCTAGCAATCTTTTGTTCCAAATGTAGAAAGAAACATCCATTGAGAGAATGTCCTTTGGATAGTATTCAGGTTTGTGGTCTTTGTACAGAAAATCATTCCACAGAAAATTGTCTAAGATTGAAAGAATTACAAATGAACTCAATGGAAGAAGTGCCAGGAATAGAAGGTTTTTATTATGTAGCACCACGAAGACCATGGCAACCTAGGATGCCTCAACAAAATCAACAACAATTCCCTCAACAAAATTACCTCTATCCACCTCAAAATCCTTGGACCCCTCCAATGCCATGGCAAGCTTGGCCTCCACAACAATATTCACAACAACCTGCACAAGGTTGGAGAGGATATGGTTATGGAAACCAGCCACCTCAACAGTATCAACAACAATACCAGCAACAATACCAACAGCCATTTGCATATCCACAATATTCACAATCCATACCATTTCAACAACAACATTCTGCATATCCACAATCCATGCCATTTCCACAGCAGAATCCACCACCGTTGTTGACCCAACCACAACAGTTACAGCTACCCACAAATCAACCCAGACCAACTCAATTACCAGCCCAACCAATGGCAAATCCGAATAATAAGGTGGACAAATCTGCATACACTGTAGAGGAAGCAGCATGTTTTCCCACATATTCGATTCTTCCTCTTAATGATGTCCATCTAAGGTCTGGAAAAGTGCTTAAAAAAGATTCTCCTCCAATCATAGAAGAACCAACTGAACAAGGAGAATCACCTGAAACATCACAAACTGAGATACAAATTCAGAAAGGAAAAACCATTACAACATAAACACCACCTTATCCTGAAAGGTTAGTGGAACAACAAAAAAAAATAACCCTTCCTGAGTTTGATATTTTAGATGAGTTAAAAAATGCTTATGTAAAAATTCCTTTGTTGAAGGCAATTAAAGAAATACCAATATATGCTAAAACAATAAAGGAATTGTGCATTAAGAAATCAGGGAAAAAGAAGAAGGATCCTACTGCAATCCAAGTCATTGGTAAACTAGCAAGCCTCATGTCTACACAAACCATAGTAGAGAAATATATTGATCCTGGTATCCCTATGGTTACTATATCAATAAATAATTTCTCAGTACCAAACACATTAATAGACTTGGGAGCAGCTATAAATGTAATGACAATGGAGACAATGAAAACTCTGCATTTAAACAACATTAGATCAACTTCTACAATTTTAGAACTAGCAGACAGATCTAAAGTTGTTCCTGAAGGAATACTAGAAGATATCATAGTCTCTTTGGATTCATGGGAGTATCCTGTTGACTTCCTTATCTTGCAACCAAAAACAAATTTGGGAGGACATCCTCTAATCTTAGGCAGACCATGGTTAGCTACCACTGATGCCTTCATAGGATGCAGATCAGGAAGCATGATTATTTCACATGGAGATGAAAGGAAACACATTGCTCTTTATTCACCTGCACAATCAACTTCTTTAGAATCAGTGCTTGAAACTCAAGAAAAACAGCAAACTATATCAGTTTTAAGTATAAATCAATTCTTTGATTTTAGAGAAGAAGAAGAGAATGAAGACTTAATGGATCTTTTCATTTCAGAACCAAGTATTTCGGAGCAGATTAGAGAAGTCCAATATGAAGCTGCAAGTAACCTTTTGAATCAATGCTTTCAGGAAACTTGTACTGTTCAAACTTTGCGGAATTCTTTTATAGACATCTTTCCTGTAAACACAATCTCCAATCCAACAATAAAAACAATTGAGGTATATCCTGGAAAACATTTAAACATTGGAAACCAGTTGCAATCAGCGCAAGAGCAAGAGGTAATTGCATTATTACAGAAATATTCAAAAGCTTTTGCCTGGGATTATACTGACATGCAAGGAATCCATCCTAGCACATGTATCCACCACATCTATACAGATGATCAACTCAAACCTGTAAGGCAACCTCAAAGACAAATGAATCCCATGATGAAAGAAATAGTGAAAGAGGAACTGCAAAAATTGTTAAATGTTGGATTCATCTATCCTATTTCAGATAGTCAATGGGTTTCTCCATTGGTTATAGTACCAAAGAAAAATGGAAAGTGGAGGGTATGTGTGGACTATCGGGAACTAAACAAAGCTACACTAAAAGATCATTTTCCTCTACCATTCATTGATCAAGTGTTAGACTCATTAGCTGGAAAGAAATTTTTCTCCTTCTTGGATGGGTTTAGCGGATACAACCAGATAAGAATAGCAACAGAAGACCAAGACAAGACAACATTTACTTGCCCATGGGGAACCTATGCATATAATGTTTTTCCATTTGGTTTATGCAATGCACCTGCAACTTTTCAACGAGCAGTGCTTGCAATATTTGCTGATCTAATTCATGAATGTGTAGAGGTTTATATGGATGACTTCACAGTTTATGGAAACACAGATAATGATTGCCTAAATAACCTTGAGAAAGTTTTGAAACGATGCATTGAAACAAATTTGTCATTAAGTAATGAGAAATGCTATATGATGTTAACAGAAGGAATAGTTCTGGGACACCATATTTCCGCTTCAGGAATTAAGGTGGATCCAGCAAAAATCCAAGTCCTAGTTAACTTAATGCCTCCTACAACACAAAAAGAGGTAAGAAGTTTCTTAGGCTACGCAGGCTATTATAGACGATTCATTGAAAACTTCAGTAAAATAGCCCAACCTCTGTTCAAACTATTAGCAAAAGATATTGAATTTCACTGGACAAATGACTGTCAAAATGCATTTCCAAATTCTAAAAGAAAAATTATCAGTTGCACCCATTCTCCGTGGGCCAAACTGGTCTTTGCCATTTCATATATCAACTGATACATATGATACCGCGATAGGTGCCTCTCTTGGGCAGAAAGAGAACTTGTTCAATTATGCAATATACTTTATAAGCAAGAATCTAACACCTGCAGAATTGAACTACACAGTCACAAAGAAAGAAATGTTAGCCGTTATACATGCAGTAAACAAATTCAGACACTATATAACAGGATATCAAGTTTTCATTCATACAGATCATTCAGCAATCAAATACTTGATGAATAAACCCATCACCAATGGAAGAATCACAAGATGGTTACTGTTATTGCAAGAATTTAATATCACAATACAAGACCGGCCAAGCAAGGAAAATCAAGTGGCTGACTTTCTGTCCCGCATACATTCACCCAACGATCCAAATCCGGTTGTAGATAACTTTCCAGACGAACACCTGTTTGCCATAACAGTAAAAACACCATGGTTTGCAGACATTGCAAACTATTTATCTTCTGGAAAGTTTCCAACTCAATTCTCTAAAAAGCAAAAACGAAAAATTGTTAGAGAAAGTTCTAGGTATAGTTGGGTAAATGGTGATTTATTTTATATTGGTTCAGATCTGATGATTAGAAAATGTGTGCGAGAAGATGAAATATTAGACATTCTGAGAGCATGTCATGATGAACCATGTGGTGGTCATTTTGCAGACAAACAAACAGCATATAAGGTGTTGCAATTGGGCTATTACTGGCCATCCATCTTCAGAGACTCTAAGGCATATGTCAAGCAATGTGACAGTTGCCAAAGAACAGGGAGACCAATCACATCAGATGAGATGACGCTCAAGCCACAGGTCCTCATAGAACCATTTGAGCAATGGGCACTTGACTTTGTTGGACCTATCAATCCACCATCAAATGGAAAGAGGTACATCCTAGTATGTACAGATTATGTAACCAAATGGGCAGAGGCTAAAGTAGTAAACAGAGCAATAGAAGATACAGTGGTCACCTTTCTCTTTGAAGAAATCTTTGTCAGATACGGAGTACCTAGACAAATTGTAACAGATCAAGGGGCACAGTTTACATCAAAGCTAGTACGAGATCTAACAGAGAAATACAAGATCAAACACAGGAAATCTACACCATATCATCCTCAAGCAAATGGGCAGGTTGAATCAACAAATAAAGTCCTAGAAAATATCATGACTAAAACAGTACAGCTGAACAGAAGAGATTGGTCTGAAAAATTAAAAGATGCACTATGGGCCTACAGAATCACATGGAAGAATACAACTGGTTTTAGTCCATACCAGTTAGTATATGGAAAAGAGGCCTTATTGCCTATAGAGTTTCAGATACAAACATACAGACTAGCAGCTGAACTAGGACTAGACCTGACTGAAGCACAGCAGCAGCGGATCATGGAACTGAATCAATTAGATGAGCATCGTCAACAAGCCATAGAACATACTACATTGGTGCAACAACAAAGAATGAAGTGGCACAACAGATATATCAAAACAAAGACATTTCACAAGGGAGACTGGGCATTACTTTTTGACTCCAAATTCAAAGACTTCAAAGCAAAGTTCACAACACACTGGCTAGGCCCATATGAAATTGACGAAATCTTTGACAATGGAGCAGTAAAGATCAGGACAATCGACCAGGACTCCACCTCATTTATAGTGAATGGACATAGGCTCAAAGTTTATAATAGGCCTATCAGTAAAGAAGCATTTATGAAACAACTGATAGAAGATACAGAACTGGAAATCATGGCACACCAGGCTCAGCCATCTTCCAGTCTTGTAGTTGAATAGAAAAAAAAAAAAAAAAAACAAAAAAACAAAAAAAAAAAAAAAAAAAAAAAAAAAAAACATATAAAAAATAAATAATTTGTTTGTTAGTGAAAACCAGGAAACTGGCACTAAGCAAACACGAATTCATAGGGGAAAACCAGGGCAACTTGGACTCTATGAATTCCTTATTCTTGTTCTACTGTTCTCACATAATTTCAATGCAGGAACTCTCCACAGACAACTGACTTGAGGACAAGTCAAATCATAAGCAAGGGGGAGAATTGCATAAGATCTTTAGCTGGAAAGCTAAAGTATAGATGGAACTTGTATTGTCAATAGAGGGACCTGAAATAAGAAATCATTGCAGAGGGACCTGAAAGACCTGCCAATGTCAAAACAACATGTACATATTCCATAAACATTGCAGAGGGACCTGAAATAAGAAATCATTACAGAGGGACCTGAACAACAATTCAAGAACCATAGCATGAAGAACAAGGAGCAGCAATAAAGTTTACTTTTCAATCCATCTACAACATTTGATCAATTGATTTCATCCCACTTGTACAGACATCATCCAGGGGAGTATATGTATAGTCATTTTGTGCTTGAAAATTCAAATTTTTCTTAGAAATTTTTAGTCTTTGTTAAGTTGAAATTAGTACCTGAGGATAGTCATTATCATTTCATATCCTATATTCCCTATACATACCCTATAACCCTTATACATCATATTCCATTTCATCCCCATACATATTCCCTATTTATTTCATGATCATTAACCCCTAAGTATCTAAGTATTTTTCTTAAGAAGCATAAAAAGACCAAACTGGGACAACTTTTCAACCTGCACATACAACTCAAGAATTAGTAATGGTGATAATTTTAAATATGACCCAAGATGGTCATTTTAAAATTATAAAGATGTGCATATAATCAAAACAAAAAAATCATGCGCTATATGAAAATCAAAGCAAATATATGCCATATGAAAATATATGCCATAGTCCAAATGGTTATAATATGCATGCGCTATAGTCAAAATGGTGAGTAAAGATTACATACATATATCATAACCCAAAGCGCATGTATATGATATAAATCAAAGCGCATATATATATGGTATAAACTAAAGGCATGTATAAGGAAGGGCGCATATAATATAAGGTATGGTGTATAAAGGGAAGGCCGCATGCAAACCATATGGCACGACTGCGTATATAAGTTAGGAGTATTGCATATGTGGCAGCGGGGTATTGTTTAAATGATAACTGCACATCAAACTCATTGCAATACGAACGCATTGTTGAACATCATTGCATATGAGAATGAGTGAGGAGCACGGGTATGAATACACGACGGTGGCAATCATATTGTATGCAGCCAAAGGTTAAGCACTGAATGAAACAACATCAACAAAATGACAAATACCGGCCAGCACACAGGTACGGGGTAAACACTGTGGCATGGCGATTGTTTGTCATTGGACTGTGCACTGTACAGGAGTTATGCGCATGACTTTCAAACTAAAACTATGATTCGGCCATCCTCATGACACAGTCGGGCGACTGGTCAAACAGGACACCCATACCAACCACACACTGTAACACCAATAAACAAGAGTGCACAGTACACCCATGAAACGGTCATGAACTGATCGACGGTTCTTGCACTGTTTAACCTCATTCTTCATTGCCGAATAGCTCAGAACGATGGTGTTTGGAGCTGCAAACTAGTGAAAAGGAGATTGAAGCGGGTTTGAGAGGATTTAAGAAGGAAAATTATCCCGGCTTTAACGACAAGTGATCACTGATTTTCGGGATTCATTCAGGTAATGGAGTAGTTTGTTTAAGCTCGGCAACTGTGGAATATAGTTGTAAACTGTCTGTTATTAATGGTTAAATTATTCTGCCCTTGCCACCAGTCAGTTGAACGAATGAACAGGGATTTGGAGCGCCGATTAACATTCCTCAGCGCTCGTTGACAACCAGGTAACGCCGAAACCACGCATTAACCCCAACAATAAGTCGGTTGATTCACTGCATAAATTATGGCATAAAACACTAGTGAATCGCGCAGAATTTAAATGTAAACTTATTGCATGGATAACACGTTAGGGTATGGGATCGCATGTGAAGTTTTGTGAACTAAAATGGCGTGCAGTATTGTAACTCACAACAAAGTCTATAAACAGAGGAGGCAGAGTCTAGTTCATAGCGCCGAAATGTGATTTTTATGGCATGTTTGTGTTGAATGCGCGCTGATTGGTTGAATGGCACTGTTGGTTGAATGCGCATTATTGGTTGAATAGCACTGTTGGTTGAATGCGCACTATTGTTTGACTGCGCATTGTTTTGATTGCACATTAATATACATCCTCTGTTTTATTGCACACTGTCCTCATTCATATAACTGATATATCATATGCCTGTGCATGGAAACGGCCGAATGGTAAACAAACTTAATGGATGTGTCTCTGTTATGAACCCTTTTTGCTGTTGTGCATCTTTGTTTTGACCAAAACAATGGATTGAAGTTTATGTGGGCCGAACGAGCCGTGTCATGCTTAAAAGAAGAGCTGTGCGATTTAGTTGCTGTGTAATGTGTCTAAGACCGAGCGTTGATTGCCAAAGGGAGTAGGGCCGAGCCATTTAAAATTCATTTTAAATGCGCTATTTTTTTTAAATTTGTTTTGAGGCCGAGAGCATTTTGGCGATTTTCAAATTTTTATGATGAGGCCGAGAGCCATGTGAATGCGCTGCTAGTCAAAACACTGTTTGTTTTTAATGATTGTATATACACAGTGAAAATATGGCTTGATTTTGGTGACAGTAGACACAGTGTAGGGTGATGAGCATACATGGAACAGTATGAAAAATTGTTTTTATATGTATTTTGTTTACCAGAACAGAGATTAGCATATTGACAAGGATATACAGGTGTTTGATTGCTTGAACAAGGAGTTAAAACAGTGCTGCTGCAGAGAAAGAGTAAACAGAGGCTAAAGAAATCAAAGTTAAATTGTTGTGAGGAGGAAGGTAAGCTTCTTTGCTTTCAAAATTTCATTTTGAAAAAGAACAATAGTCATAAATTTTTATTGTCAAGATGAAATTAGTAACAGCAGAAGCATACATTCACTGGTTTTCAGAAACAATGTCAGCCAGAGTAGAGCCAAAATTTCAGATAGAGAGCTGGGGGAAGGAAACTATAGAAAAACTTTACCAAGCAGGGATGATAGGCTTTTTACAAAAATTTGATGGCCACTCTGAAGAGATAACCAGGGACTTCATAAATAATTTCAGTCAGGACCAGACACGGGTAGGAGATGTTATTATTCCTGTGACTCAGGAATATCTTTCCCAAGCTTTAGATCTACCCATGATAGGTGAGAAATATTACAAAGGCCTGCACTTCAAGGAGAAAGCATGGACTTTCTTTCTTGAGAAGAACCGGAAAGGGACTTTTGATAGAACAAAGGGGATACCAAGGGAATGGTTCAATGAACCATGGGGTGAGTTGGTTTTGGTCATCCAGAAGTTTTTGACTTGTGATAGAGGATATAGTGTTGCCCACTTGTATCATGTCATGCTTCTACAGCATATTAAGGGAGAGGATAGGATTAACTTGCCATATTTCCTATATAGGAGCCTCTTGAGAATGATTGAAACAGTGAAACATGAACACAAGCCTAAAGCAGGACATATTTACCACCAAGGATTGATCAAAATCCTGGTTGAGTATCAGGTGAGGTCACAAGGCATAGTATGGAGAGAGTTCATGTCTAAAAATCAGTTCATTGAACAGATTAATGAAATACAGGATAAAATAGAGCAGGAAAACAGAGGATTGATGAATTCACCCTTGTATCCCAGAACAAGAGCTAAACAACAAAATAACATGGCCATGCAGGAAAATGAAACATCTGTTATGTCTATTCCTAGAAGATTTAGGAATAAAAGTCCCATTGACTTAGACAAGGAAGTAGAAACATATTCTCCAAGAAAACAAGAAGAAAATGACATTGCACAAGAAGTATTTGAGAGGGATTCTTCATATGATGATGCAGCAGCAGCATCATTAATGAAAACAACACAAGATTTTGAAAAAGAAATCAATTTGGGAAGAATCAGGGACTTAACTGACCAATTGGAAATTAGCAAAATCTTGGAAAAACAATTAAAAGAGGAAAACAAGGCAAATAAGAAAGATAATGCTAAGTTGGTCAAGGCAAATGAAGAGTTGGGGAGACTGAAACGGAAAAATGATCTACTTTCTAAGCAAGCATTTAAATGGCTAAAGGAAAAGAATATGTGGCAGGCAAAGTATGAAAAACAGAAGGTAAAAGCAGCTTTGTTCAGGGAAAGACATGACACAGGTTTGGATTGTTTGGTCAGGGCAGCACAACAGGAAGCATCTACAGGTACAACATCTACTACAGAGAGAAGAAGATCAAAGAGGAGTAAGCAAGCATGGGGACATGCTTGATGATAAGCAAGGGAGAGATGTTGGGCCTTAGTTTTGGTCTTATTTTTGCTCTAAGAAACTTACTAATCCATCTATTTGCCATCCATTTTCCCTTCATTCATCCCATTTTGATGTATATTTGATATCCATTCAGGTATTTAATTTTAATTTTTCAATTTCTAAAGTTTTTATGAAAGTTTGGTTTTTAGTGCAAAATTGGCAGATTCAGAAATTCCCGTAATAGCTCTATGGTTGATATAGTTGCAGGACACTTGGGCACGAATTGAATGCATGGATGGACAGCTTGGGAACTAGGACTAAGCCAGCTATGCTTAGTTCGAACAGAACAAGCTTTATTAGGCCCATTTGGTGCTAGTCAATCATGACTAGTCATTCAGAAATCCCATAGAAATAGGGAAGTTTTGAGATTCTATGGGATTGGTCATATTTCTTGTGATGGGAGTAATGAATTCGACTTAGATAGGTGGATGAAAGTAGATGGGTTTGTTTGAGTGAATATAGATCAGTTTGTTTCATGAGACTTCTTATTTAAGAGCCAAAACTTTGATGGTTGATGTATTGACTTATTATACTTTTATGCTGTGACTCCTTTGGATTAAAGAGTTAATTTGAAGACTTGTGTTATTATTATTTTGCTGTTCAATGCTATGGATGTGTGACTGAATTTGAGCTTCTGATATCACCTCTCAAGTGTGCAAGGCAAGGGTGGAGGGCCCCCATTCCAAGCTAAGTACACTTCCTTGTTAACTAGTTTTATTTCTTGTAATCTGGTTATTGTAGAACTGGTTTTTCAAAGCTTTATTTCAGATTGCTTTATGGTTCATGCATGGTGATTGATTTCATTAGTTCTTAGCTTATTCATCACTTTATTAAGTTGGAAAAACAAGTGTTCAAGTTTAGCATCCCTTCTACTAAAATGATGAATTAAAACTAGTTTCATTTGTTTGCATGCAAGTAGTTTCTTATTGAGATTTTGATATTGAGATGAATGAATTATGATGAAATACCTTATGTGTCTCTTAAGTTAAGAGCTTCTTTCATTAATAATTTATCCATCTTAAGTTCTTGGTTTTAACCTCTGATTCATTAAGTGGTAATTGAGGCAAAAGTGGACTTCTTGAGTCAAGAACCATTTCAATGTTTTTCCTCTTTTAAACTAATTGAATTAGAGTTGTAGGATGTATTACTTTAAGCTTTTGAATAACTTATCTTTCAAGGCTTGACTACATCTGATCTTCACATATAGTGAACTTGCCTCAAAGCATAAACAACCCGGATTGATAAGAAATAATTGTGTTAATTTAGGTACACAAATTAGCTTAACAATCACCTGAAAACCCTGAGAGCCAGAGAGGAAAGAGAGGGGAGTCCGGGATTCGCAACGCTTGCATGTCTATCCAGTCTGGATTAGTCTGGTTCTTGGGAGACTTTCAGACCCAATGGGATAGGAACGGGGTGTTGGGGCACCACATAGTTGGTAAGCTCGACCAATAGGTCGTAGCTTGGCTTCCTGGTAATCCTTTGGAGCAGAGGGGAAATAACTGGGAATTGGGGGACTCGAACCCCGATGCGGCTAGTAATTATGCCATAGCAAGTTCAACCCAGTGGAACTGGAGACATGGCAGGGTAGAGGGCCAAATGACTGACCGAGGGGGTTCTAGGTATGTTCCTCACCATTCTCTCAGCCAATTCAGTTAAAGTCGGGTTGTAGGGTAGTTTCAATTACTAGAGGGGTAGGAGGGAGGAACTCGGTGCTCCAAACCTCGACGGGCTTGTAAAATCAGTTAGAACTGGGTCAACCACTTGCATCATTTATCTTGAACACCCGAAACCCTACTTGTCCATCAACTTGGTTATTGTTGAGCCTAAGCCAGGAACCCAGCAAGTTGGCTGCTCCAAGGGGGGAATTAAGAGGTTGAGGGTTGAATACCACTTACATTTCGGTACGGTAAGGTTGAAGGAAAGACGTGAAGGCACTGGGGGAATTCGGGTCATATCCCTCAAACCCGAACTCGAGACTTTGTAATGGTGCTTCACATGGAATGGTTGGAGGCCAATATTGACATATGGTTTGGTTATAATGTTTGTGCTTATGCTACTCTTACAGGTTTATTTAATTTTCCTCCCCTTCTGACTCCGACGCTCCTGCTCCAAGATAAGAAAATAAATAGTGAGTGGCGGTGGTTGGATGAAACTTTGATTGAAAGCAAAATGGTGAAGGCAGAAGAGGGACCAGGAAGAAGAGGGGGTCGTCATGCTTGCAAACAGACAGACAACAAAAAGAAAATGTCAATGGCCTCGACCAACAAGACCCAGCGGAAGAGGGGTAGGAAAACTAGAGAGGAAAACATGCAAAACCTCATGCATGCATACCATGGAGGAACTCCAGCACAGGTTAAGGTCATAATATCAACATGAGGAGGAGCTAAACGCCAAGTAAGCGACAGAGGAATGGGATCCCTTGCTCATAGATCCAGGACACACCCGAGGCCGGAAAACGCTATTTAGACAGACAGTCCAGCTTTACTGGGTGATGAAGAACCTATTGGCTAGGGCCATGATAGAAAACAGGAATCTGGAGGAACCACCGCAAACAAGACAAGAGGGGCCAAGCTTAAAGGATATTCAAAGGGAGATTCAGGTTGTGTAGGTGCAACAATATCATCAGAATGTCTGCTTTGGCCGAATGGAGAAACAAATTCAAAGCTTGCTGCATAATGAAGTGTCTAGGTCGAGTGTTAAGGACCCGACTCCCATTGAATCATCAGATGACTGAAAGTAGATTAGATAGGAGTAATGTTTTTTGTTACTATAATGATATGGTCGGATAGCATTTACTTTGATAGTAGAATGATTAAACATATAGTAGATACAGTAGCGTATTTAGCATGGATGGATATTCTCAAACTATTTAAATTTTGGACAGCATATGATGCTGACTTGGTTTCCCTCGGGCGGGTTGAGTCCACCAAACATATTATTTTGTTACCTGCCTATATATGATTAATAGAAAAAGAAAGTACTCCCAAGCTTACACCAAAAAAAGAAAATAAATAAACAATAGATTTCTTTCAAATTATCATTATAAATATCATTGAAATAAATCATTTAATTGAAAAGAATTATATATTTGAAATCATTCATGTTGATAATAATTAAATGTTATATTTGTTATGGATGAGATGAAATATAACAAATAAAATAAAGTGAGGTGTCTAAAATGATAATTCGGGTTTATAACTTGCACATGTTATCCTGCCCGTAGTATTTTTCTGTGTAGACTATATAAATATAGGATGACTCTCACAAAATAAATAGAGAGCAAAAGGTAGAGGACATTGGAGTGGAGGTGAGGTTTGATGTATATTTTATTGTTAATAAAAAGAATTGTTGATCCTTTCCCGTGGTTTTCTACATAAAATTTGTGTTGTCTTAATAAATTATTATTGATCTAAGATTTATTGTAATTTATTTATTGATTGGTGTTCAAAATATAACAATATTGAGAACATTTCTAAACATGGTTCCAATGTCTAATCATACAAATTAGATATTTTCACAATTTTTTTTAAATATATTTATCTTTTGGCTTTTTAGGTTATTAAATAGTTCTTGAAAGTTAGATTGTATTTGCATGCTTTAGATTCAGTCTCTTTTCCATAGTTAAGTGTAATAGACTATTATAGTTGTGTATCAATTAAATGATTATGGTTGTGTATCAAATTGAGATTTCATGCAAGGGAATCTAACTTATGCTCAAAAAGCTTGGAGAGAAGGTCAGTATTGCAACAAAGATTTTGAAACTGAGATCTAATGTGGTTGTACACGGGGCACTCTAAGAGGAAGTGATTTTCATCCTCGATGTTCGTATTCTCACAAAGATGGCAGAACCTTTCCATCCATGGTGTTTTAGGAACTGCCCAATGACCCGTTTCACTATGGAGCTCATGAGAGTTCGTTCTAATCTTGGCTATATTAATTTTCTTCTTTGAGCTAGTTAAAACAGAGAGATACTTTTGATCTTCTAGGGTGGGGTTGATGACCTCCTTATAATATCTTAATTTTCTTTTAGCTGCTAAATCTTTCTCACACCACATTTTTTCTTTGAACTTAGAAGTAACAATATTTTTAATGTTATTAATGTTTTGCAATGCAACATTCTCGTCGATCTCCCAATGATTTAACCAGACCCTGGTGTCTTTATACTAATCATATTATTTAGAAAAATACAAAATTATATATTAACATTATTATATTTTATATGTTTTGAGTTACTAATTATATTGTTTAAAAAACATCCAAAATTATATATAAATATTATTATATTTAATATGTTTTTATAAATATAATAGTGTTTATACATAATTTTATAGGTTTTATTTTTAAATAATATAATCTTTTATACCCCATATGAAAGAAAAATAATATAACAAAATCAAAATTTTATTCATATTTTTTAAATAAAATAAATATAAATATAAATTTGAATTAGTAACTATAAGAGAGTCAATTTAAATGTATTAAAGATAATTTTAGCTTGGAACGATCATTCAAACTCAAGTAAAATGATAGAATATTGAGAGATAGGTCGGGGTAAAGAGTATTAATTCAATATAAATTAACTCCACTTATTGAGTAAATTTTTTGGATAAAGTTTCAACATGTATAAACGTGAATACTTTTATTTATATATATTAAAATAATTTATAACAGTTAATATTAATTATTTTTTGTATATGAGTTATTATTATGTATATTAAAATAATTTATAACAGTCAATATTAATTATTTTTTGTATACGAGTTATTAATAATAATAAAAATGGATTAAAATAACTTTATAATAAATTAAAGAAAAATTATATAAAAAATTATTATATTTTTTTATTGATTAACCATAATAATTGATTTGTACCATATTTATTTTTTTGTTTTTGGGTTTATATTTTTATTGTTTTTTTAGTTTTTAATTTTTTCCCTAGGCTAATATAAAAAAATATTTAATAAAATAATTTAATTTTTAAATAAATAAAATGTTTAATAAAAAATATAATATAAATATTATTATAGTATTAAGGTTAATATAAAAAAATATTAATAAAATAATTTGGCTTTAAATAATTTAATGAAAAAACATTGTTTATAATAAAAAATACAAATATATATAAATACCACTGTATTTTACATAATATTGAAAATAAAAAATATAATAAAGTTATTTTTTGTTCTTTATATTTTGAAAATATAATAAATAAAATATAAATTTGAGTTACTAAATATATTATTTTTTTAAAAAGAAATATACAAGTATATATAAACACTACTATATTTTGTGAATGGGTGTTTTTATCACATTTATTTGAAATTTTTCTTAGACAAACTTGATAAGTATGATGTATCTTATGATAAGTTAACCCACCGTTGTATTTTATATCATATAATAAACTCTTTGTGATTGGGTGCTTTGACCAAGAACAATTAACAATTTATTTTCCACTCAATTGTAAAGTGCAAATTGGATTTTCAACCAAATCCGACTCTTTTATGGAACTTTTATATCCTCCATTGATTAATACTTAAACAGGGTTTTCATCCATTTCTATAGTAAGATGCATTTCATGCACCCAAACCATGGTTTGTCCCTTATGAAAACACTTCATCCAAGCAGGGTTTTTAAGGCCAAGTGCAAACTTTGGGTTGAGTTGGAAAAATCAAATTCCCACATTCAATACCCCCACTGCAGGTATTTTAGGCACTAGCCTATGAAGATAATAGATGATGAATAGAAAAATATGTTTGCCACACACTGATTATAGCAAAACATTTCCTTTAATATAAGGATTTAATTATAGGAAGCATCTTGTTAAAAATAAAAATAAAAATGCAATTTAGAGTTATAAAATAAAAAAATATTGTCAGAGTTTAAAGTGAATTTTCAAAATGCAAAAATGTAACTTTTTACCAAACCTTACTAAAGCCAACCTCATAATGAATGCTAATATATTTTAGGCAACAAAGTTCCTACGATTTTCTTCATGATATGGTTTTGGGCATGTATAATGTTAATGTGAGGGCTTTGAGTGGAGCATAGATTCAAACTTTATAGTCGGGCCCAATCATTAATGCATAGAGCTTCTTTGAATATGCAGGAGAATTCTGGACAATATTTAGCTTCAAAAGTTGCCACAACAATAGTTACAACACATGAAGTTGTGCAACATGTGTTTAAATTGTGTTTGTGACTTGAGGTGTTGAAATGAGCAATGAAATCTGCAATGGCTATTGACATCAACCATTTTTATCAATGTTAGGAGATTTCCCTCGGTTGAAATGTATCATCTAAAATAATTATATTCTGTGTAGATATTCTTCTAAAATAAACTGAGAGATATTTGATGCAAAAAGCGGTCAAAACAAATCCTTCTTTGTATATGCAACAAAGTGGGTTTAGGGTTACCTGTCCCAAGAAGAACGCTCCTAGAGTGATCCAAATGGATATTGGTGGCCACATGCTTCTTCCACCTAGACCTCTAGTCGGTTTCATCAGTTTCCTTGATTATAGTAGCATTTACTATTTTTAGCAGTTTTTTGAGTCCTGAACTTCTGGATCTGTTTTGACCCATAAACTACGTTTTTTTTAGGTCCGCAGCAAGATTTTTGTTGTAGGCAAGGGCCTACTGTGACTTGTAGTACTCAAAGAGATCTTATCAATGAGGTATCGTGCATTCCAAACAGAGATCATATGACGAAGTTATGACCCCAGGAAGTTGGCTGCCCAACTAACCCCAACGGGGCCCACAAACTCTTGGTGTTCCATCTCATAGGGTTACAGTTTTGGTTGTTTAGGCTTTTCTTTTGTTTTTCAATAATAAAAAGGCCATTGAGCCTCATTGTAACACAGTTTAGAGGCATGTAGCAGCCGCATCTCTTCTCAGAGATAAGTTACCATTGCCCGAGATAGTTTATTTCCATTCTGCTTGTAAGGATATTTCAATTCTTTGATATCAATGAAATGAAGATTTATTTCTATTGCATCTATGTGTATATGTTTATATTTGTATTATGTTGCATTCTTGCATAAGTCTAGATCAGTGGCATCAGAGCAGTCTGCTCTTTCTCTATTTTTCTTTGCATGTCCCCAACGAGGTCAGGTTATTAGGAGTTAGGGCTCGAACTAGTTGAACCTTTACAATACCAGCCTCGCAAACCTCGACGACCTCCCATGGCAGAAGAAAAGAAAGACGAGGGAGCAGGAGATCCTTTCAAAATATTTCTCGAGGAAGTCCTCGATCAACATAGGAATGTGATGATAGATAACTTTGCTCAGATCCTTCGGCGGCTACCCACAGGCGACGCATCTTCATCCAACAACCACTTTGGAGGTGCCACTGCCTTTAAGGTACAAGTCAACTTTGACATTCCCATATTTGAAGGTCATATAGATGCAGACACCATAGATAAATGGTTAAATCTGTTGGAAGGATATTTTTCAGTTCATGACTTTTCCAATCAGGGAAAGATTACTTTTGCACTCCTCAAAGTCGCCCCCATGTCAAGGACTCATGGGAAACCTACTGTGAACAAAAGGATGAGAGGGAACCCTCACTATTTTCAACCGCACCCACTTGGAATTCTTTGTGAGACACCATCAAGGAACAATATTATCCTATCAGGAGTTATGAAGATAAATACATAAAGTGGACCACACTGCGGCAGGGAAGGAACCAAGATATGCTGAATTTCATAAATATTTTTCATACCCTTCGCACAAAGTTGGGCATCAAGGATTCTGAGTCGCATTTGGTACTCAAGTACAATGGTTGTCTACACAAGTACATCTAGGGTGAGATGGAGTTCATGGACATCTTCTCGTTTGGCACCGCCTATCGATACAATGTCAAGATCGAGAAAACATCTAAACAGAAGAAGCGATACTTTAGATCTATGAATCTAAAGCAAGGAAAAGGCACCTCCAAATTGCAGAACAAAGGAAAAATCCAAGGCGGGGTGTCCCAGTACAACCTGTCGAATCCGCAAGAAAAGAACAACACCATGAAGACAAGGAAGGACATAGGGAAATGGTGTGAGTTCCATAAGAGCCCCACTCACAACACAAGTGAGTGTTGAGCCAAGCAATCACTGGTGGCCAAGTTGAAGGCTTTTGAATCAGATGCATGTTCTGACTCTAAGTCAGAACCCGACAAGGGGAATGACAAAGGTAAGCAGATTATTAGTGTGGAGCGTAGTGCCACCACTGGTGCACCATTTCCACCACAAAGATCTAGAATATTGAGCTCGGAGATCGAAAGGAGAGGGAGTAACTCTTCCACTCACAGATGTGGGTGAAGGGTTCTTTGTTGCAGTTCATTGTCGACGGCGAAAGCCAAAAAAACCTCATTTCAGTAGAGGTCGTGAAGCAGTTGAGCCTACCAACTACACCACACCCACAACCGTACACCATTGGGTGGCTTCAGCAAGGGCGAGATCTTTGCGTCAGCCAACATTGTCACCTGCCCTACAACATCAAGCCCTTCACAGATGAGGTATTGTGTGATGTTTCTCCTCTTAAAGTTTGTGATGCATTATTAGGCCCAACCATACTTGTGGAAGCATCATGTTGTGTATGAGTCTAGGCCTCGCACTATTATTATAACTATGGGTGATAGGTTATACAAGATACCAGAGGTAGCATAGCTTACCGCCATCTCTTTGATCTTTGCGAAGCAATGCGGTAATATAATTTCCTAGGCTGGGAAATTTGTCTTCCTTATGATTCGCCCTCAAGGAAAGAAGAAGAATGTGGCCACCTCCACGGCCTCTAGATAGGGCTCCTGCGCACGGCAGTAACAGATGGACAAGGTTGTGGAGGAGAATAGTGACATCTTCACCTCACCCATAAGGGTACCCCTATGTTGTTAGGTGAAGCACTCCATTGATCTAACCTCGGAACATCGCTACCCAACGGACAGATCTATCGACACTCTATTTTGAAGAATGATGAAATTAAGAGGCAGATTCAGGACTTGTTGCAGAAAGGGCACATTAGGCCAAGTTCATCACCTTGTGGGAGCTTGATCATGTTGGTACAAAAAAAATACGACAATTAGAGACTTTGTATTGACTATCGAGTGCTTAATAAGATCACTGTCTGGAATAGGTATCCAATCCCATGGATTGATGACCTTTTGAACCATCTCAAGGGGACCAAATACTTCAACAATATTGATTTGAAGTTTGGTTATCACCAGGTGCCAATCGAAACCTGTGATGTGTGGAAGACTGCCTTCAAATCCAAGGAGGGCCTTTTCGAATGGTTGGTCATGCCTTTTGGGTTGATGAATGCCCTCGAAACATTCATGCGGATGATGGACAACATCTTTCGGCCCTTCACCAACTCTTTCATGTTAGTGTACTTGGACGACATCTTGATCTTCAACCGAAGTTGGGAAGAGCACATACACCATATCCGATTGGTCCTCCAAACCTTGCGACAACACAAATTGTGTGCTAATTTGGAGAAATGCACTTATGGTATGGCCCAGTTTCAATATTTGGGGTACATCATTGATGAGCGGGGTGTACATGTGGACCCAACCAAGATACAAGTTATTCGAGATTGGCTAGCTCCAACCACTCTAACAGAGCTCTGCAACTTTCTGGGTCTTGCCAATTTCTATCACAAGTTCATGTTGGGATTCTCTCATATCACTTGGCCTTTGAATTAAGTCACCAAGGGTGGAGAAAAAACAAATTTCTTTTGGTATGAATCCCAATAGAATGTGTTTGTCAAGTTGAAGCATCACTTCTGCTCTGCACCAGTGCTCACATTACCAGACTTGCAACAACCATTTGAAATTGAAACATATGCCTTTGACTATGCTATTGGTGCAGTTCTTACCCAGCAGGGGAATCCAATGGCATATCACAATGAGACACTGTTAGATACAGTTTGAAAGTATCCCACTTATGACAAAGAGATGTATTCCATTGTGTAGGCATGCCGACAATGGAAGCATTACATTCTGGGGAAGGAAACTGGCATCCACATAGACCACCGACCCCTACAGTTCATACAGACACAAGGGAAGTTTCAGAACGATTGCCATAAAAAATGGTCCACATATATGCAACAGTTACATTTGAACATCAAGTACAAGAAGGGAAACACCAATAATGTTGCAGACTATCTCAATCGACCACCGGTTATGGCGCTGACCACTATGCTCGACTCTTGTGGACACAAGACTTCAGGGTGGCTGCATCTTTACAAGATCGATCCAGAAGTCGACAACACATACCAAATTCTCCTGTAAGGCAAGCAAGTTCCATATTTTCACCTCCATGGCACATTGTTATACCACTTGGGACACCTATGTGTTCCTACAAACGAGTGTGGCAAGATGATCTGGGAGGTGCACTACAGTCAGGTCGTTGCACATTTCAAAGTAGAGAAAATAGTGGTAGTGTTGTAGAAGTATTTTTATTGGTTGAACCTTCGAAAAGATGTTAGGAAGTACATTAGATCCTGCATTGTTTGCGTCATTTCTAAACCAACAATTAAGAAGCAAGGCCTATATACTCCTTTGCCTACTCCTAGTCGGCCTTGGGAATCCATCTCCATGGATTACATGTCGGGTCTTCCTTCTACTAAGCATGGCAATGACTGCATGTTTGTGATTGTTGATAGATTCTCTAAGATGACCATTCTAACGGCCTGCAAGAAGAGTATCATAGCAGAAGCCACTACTAAGTTATTCTTTGAACGAGTGTGGATACACTTTGGGATCCCACAGTTCTTTATCTCATATTGGGACAACAGGTTCCTAGGGACATTTTGGTCAAGCCTCTAGTCGATGCTGGATACCAAGATCACTAAGTCCACGGCCCTCCACCCCCAAACTGATGGCCAAATAGAGTTCGTCAATAGGACAATCGTGCACATTCTGCGCACATACAACTTGAAGCATCCACACACATGGGATGAAAGCCTCCCCTATGTATAGCACAGCTACAACAGAGCTCTCCATAGCTCAATGGGCCACAACCCCTTTTAGGTGGGGTTTGGATTTCAACCACTATGCCCCATTGATGTGGCCATACCATTTGCAGCTACTCAGGCAAATTCGGCTCATGTTCAGTCTGAAATTGATAAGGATAACGAACTCCTTGAGCACATTCAGTACATCCAATAGCAGGTCCATGACATATTGGACAGAGCCAACGATAAGTACAAGCAACATCATGATCAGCATCAGGTTCCACACAAGTTTCAAGTGTGAGACAAAGTTTGATTACATTTGCAGAAGAAGTGCCTCGTTGGGACCCCACCGCAAGCTTCTCCCACTCCAATATAGGTCACACACCATCACCAAGGTTGTAGGGGATAATTCCTTCGAGCTCAACATTCCACTGTTCTTTGGCCTGCGCCCAATATTCAATGTGGACCAGCTACGACCATACTTTCCCCCAATGTTGGACACATCTGAAGTTGTTGAGTAGCAGACACCAACAGAGATCAACCAAAGTTGCATCGAACAAGCCAAAACTGATAGGATCATGGACAAACAGATCAAGAACACTCGCTAATAGAGGGTCCATCTATATCTAGTTGTCAAATCAGGCCAACTCCTTCACCAAAGGAAGTTGTTCACCAGAGACTAGGTTCAAAAGAAATTTCCTCACCTCATGGAGGCTTTGCACGCAATGGGGACCATCGCTTCCTAAGGGTGGAGGACTGATCCAGGAGGATATTGTTGGGCACCTGCCTATTCCACCTAGAAATCTAGCTGGTTTCATCAGTTTCCTTTATTATAGCAACGTTTACTATTTTTAGCAATTTTTTGGGACCTGAACTTCTGAAGTTGTTTTGACCCCCTAAACAACATTTTTTTAGGTCCACAGCAGGCCCATAGCCATAGGAAAGGGCCTACCGCAAATAATGTAGTACTAGGAGAGATATTTCCAATGTGGTATCATACGCGCCAAATGAATATCATATGACCAAGTTACAACCCTAGGAAGTTGGATGCCCAACTAACCCAATGGGGCCCACAAACTCTTGGCGTGCCATCTCCTGGGGTTAGGGTTTTAGTTGTTTAGGGTTTCCCTTTGTTGTTCAATAATAAAAAGGCCCTTGAACCTCATTGTAACACAATATAAAGGCACATAGCTTCCACATCTCTTCTCAGAGATAAGCTACCATCGGCCAACCTAGTTTATTTCCATTCTGCTTGTAAACATCTTTTAGTTCTTTGATATTAATGAAATGAAGATTTATTTCTGCTACATCTCTGTGTTTATTTTTATATATGTATTATGTTGTGTTCCTGCATAAGTCTGGAACACAATGGCAAGAAGAACGCTCACAATCTTGAATGTTGGTAAATTGCTGAGGCAAAGAAGAGCGTGAGATTCCTCGTTGAGGAGTGTTAACCTGATTCAAATACAAGAATTATTTCCCACGTACAAAGATAATATGTCCTCAACGACGAATCGTATCAGTATCTATTGGAAACATGGCAAGAAGGATCTTGTATTTGCATAGGATCTTGCGCATTAACATGACAACATTTATGTTTGAACGTTGTTACTCAGAACCTAAACCCAAAATGTGAAAAGCTTCATCGGAAATGCAAAACATCTTCATCGGAGTCAGGATGGGAGCCATGTATTCCCATACATGCATGCACTAATCCAAACCAATGATTGGCTTGGTGCATGCTATATAATCATTGCCAGTTTTCTATTTTTTTCAACGTAGTTGCATGGTGACAGCGCAATATGCATGCCAGCCCAGCTAACCCAAAATCCCACCACATCCATGGTTGGACCTATTATGTATTGCACCACTAGGGGGCTTGAAGAAACAAGCATCATACTGAATTTTCTGACAGAAAGAAAAGTTGGCTTTGTAAGTCTATAGTTTCAATTAAAAATGGTAATAGGAGTCCCACCATGGCAGGTTTGATGATGGTTGTGGCTTGGACAGTTCAAGTCTTACTTGACAGAGTTTATTTGTGCCACGCTCAACTGTGTAGGTGGATAGCTACATTAGTGGTGGGATCAGCCATGAGGGTCGACTCAGAAAATCAACGGGCCCACCCACAGACACTATCCCATTCAAGGATACGGGATACAAGACCAGGCACTCAACCCACCGCAGACGAGCAAGTAATTGCATTGCCATGCTTGAGATATGAGGTTCGGTGGAAGGAATAGATGAAGGAAATAGGTTAGATAGTAGTATAACGAAATCAATGACCACACTGGGTTGAGAGGTCAAATCAATTCAAAAGATGTTCTAAGGAACACCATACACCTTCACCATACACCTTACATCATAATTATAATGATACAAGTCAAATTTCAACAAGTCCCCTTTATTGCTCAGAGTTTTTTTTGGAATGAACAATGTGACCTAATTTGAAACTTAAGATGAACACTCCATCCATTGTTAAGAAGAAAAGAAAAATTAACTCTTAAAAGATATTTTTTTTAAATATATTAATTAAAAATAAAAATTACTCAGAGAAAGTTTTAGAGGAAGTTACACAAAATTAAAGTGTAGATATTATTGTATTTTAGGAACAAACTCTATGTTATTGAAAAAAAACTTTTACACATCATACCTTATATGAATGAGCGCCAAACAAATAGTTCACGAGAAAGATCATTGATTGGCATATAATCTAAAGCTAGGTAATATAAAGACTATGTGGCATGCAAGGCACTAAGTATATATTTGACATGATACAACATGTGCATTTCAAGAATGATTGTGATTAATTTTTCCATGTATTTATTATGTCATTGCTTTTAGGCAGATGACATATAGTAATCGTGTTGGACCAATACTTCCACCGTACAAAATAATTTAAGAAAATATTTTATGTTTTTACCAAGTGCACTTTAGTTTCCATTGTTTTCGTACAGAAAAAATTTGGCCGCCACCCCACTAGGGCTACAAATATCGAGGGAAGACGTTTGGGAAGGGCCCTCCCGTCTTACGACCCGCTGTATTGCATTGCAAATGTCCTCCATACAATTTAATTGAGGTTCAAAAAACCGACAGTTATCTTCCAACTAAATAGCGTCACCAGTGAATGCACATCCTTTTACAATGGGTAAAATACTGTCTCCATTACATTTGCAATTGAAAATTTCCACCTTATAATTTACACAACCTATAATTAATTTGGAATCCCCATAATTTATAATCTAAATAAACATTTTTTCCCTCGATTCTAACAAAAAAAACCATAAACCAAAAATCTACTTTATATTAATCTTTAATATAAAAAAATTTAAAGCTTAACCTTCTCCACATTGGGGACAATGTTTTTATAAAATTACTTAACAATGCATTCATAAACTTTAATACGGTGATGGTAAACATTTTTTCCCTCGATTCTAACAAAAACCATAGGCCAAAAAGCTACTTTATATTAATCTTTAATATGACGAAGATTTAAATCTTACCCTTCTCTAGATTAGGAGCAATGTTTTTATAAAATTACTTAACAATGCATTCATAAACTTTAATACGGTGATTGCAAGTAACGGGGTTCTCGTTGAAACAAGTGTAGTACGCTGATATTGATATTTATTATGTGTAAGAAAAAACATCAATTTCATAAATTTTTATTATAAAATTTAATAGAATGATTATCATATTTTTAAATGCATAATTATTATTATTTTTGTTATACTATATATATGATTACAAATGAAATATATTGGTATATTTTTTATTTTTTTATATTAATTAATAGAATTTCAAATATTAACTCTCATGTATTTCTAAATTCATATTTACCATTTCACTTTTATCTAATATAATTATAAAATTACCATATAAATAAAAAATAACATTAAAATCATTTTAATCAACAAAATTACTATGTAAATACAAAATAAAGTATAACATTACAATTATTTTAATCAATGTAAATTAATTACAATATAAATTTTATATTATTTTTATTTTTAAAGTTATTATTATTTCTATTTTATACTAAAAGTTACAATTTATTATTGCAACAAAATTTTATATTTTTTCACAGGTATATGTTTATATATTTCACATGAGAAATATACACATTTTATTTATTACGCGTAGCTAATTATGAAGGGGATGTGTTAGTTTGTTAGTCCGTCGAATAAATAAAAATAGAAAAAATTAACGCCGACCCTTAACAAAAATGAAAATAACTATATAAATAAATAACTACAATACAATGATCTCATTACAAAAATGAAAATAACCATATAAATAAATAAATAACTACAATACAATTATCTCATTGGTTTAATAGTGCTTTTATCATATACCTTGAATATGAATGGATTATAAATTTACCTTCAACAAAAAAAATTTACTACATTAAAATTCCAAATTAAGTAAAATTTTAAACACCTTTACTATTTACTAAAGCCAATACCATTTCTTAAATCAAAGTAAAAGCGCTAGTTCAACCATTGACAACCACTGTTGTAGTATATTCACATAAATTGCCGCATGAACCTTGCATCCATTTCATGATTCCCTTAACCATATTAATTAATCACATACTTGACATTATGATTATCACATCAAATAAGGAATCAACATCATCAAGGATTCAACACCATCAATCTGACACAATAAGCAATCACATCATTGAACACCGATATACCCTAGAAACCCCGTAGGGTGAAAACCAGCAAACGTTTAATCTTATTATTAAACGCTCGTGAGGGTTTTCACCCCTCACTCAATGGCTTATAAGGGATTCCATCCCTTATCCATTGTTATAAAATATTACAATGAAATATCATTAAAATGTCACATAACTAGCTAAAAGCTATTACATTTTCCATGAAACCCTTTACCTACATATCACCACTCTCTACATCCTTGTGGCATGATTGTTCTATCAATGTACAATTCCGCAACTCGTACTCATGAGCATGGACCGTTAGTTCTTTACCTACCACAATGTTAAACATCATTTTTCTTTGGCACAAACCACCATCGTTTCCTGTCATTGTTGTCGTCAACAAGCTTTGGCAACAAGATTAGATACAATATTAATCAATCAATAATCAGCCTCTAAAAGTGATCTTTTAACATCTACTCATGTGCATGAGTTGTAAATAGAATATCACAACATGCTTCTTCTAACAACGTTGTGCACAAATAATTATCAAGCATGTCATAATAATTAACTAGTACATTTATTCAAGTAAATACTTGTTTTACTTTCCACAATACTTATTCACACTAATGCATATTTCTCTTTAAAAGATCTAACCCAATAGTTCTACAAATCCATGTTTCTCTTTAAAATATATAACACAATAGTTATATCTTCATACATGTAATAAACTATTGTTTCTATGCTTTTGCATATGTGTTCTTTTCACATAGTTATTTTTCAAGAACCCAACATAGTTCTCTATCATTTATGTACAAAGTTATTATGCATTTGTTTCCATGAAAGTATCATAACAAAGTCCTCATGCATTTGTTTTCAACAAAGTATCATAATCAACCTTTCTTTTGCGCATAAGAACTAGGATAATAATAACGGTAACCGTTTATGCATTAAACCATGCAAATAAATCAAACTACCCAATATGCAACAACCAAATCCTTTACCTTTTTACTCACCAAAACATGTAACTTTTGCAAACTCTTGCAAAGGGATTAACACCATTAACTTATCTTTCATGCATAAAAAGATATATTCTTTCCAAAGAAGGTTCCTATGACTTATCTCTATGCATTTTATCTATGCATAGGTTATTATATTTTCTCATAACTAAGTATTGTTTTTCAAGAGAACTCTCTACCCATGAGAATATTTCACAAATTACTCTCTTTAATCTATATTCACTTCCAGGAAAAGGACTACGAAATCCCTTTTTAAGAAAAGAGAATTCCTCCTACCTTTTCTTACATAAACACTTATGCATGTTATATAAAGACAATAAATGTTACTTATCTTTTAATGTTGCAAATATATATAATAACCATCTTTTCCTATATATAGTAATAACAACCTTTAACTACATGTAGTAATATATTTTCTCTACCAAGAAAATATATATAATAATCAATATTTATCTACATGCGGTAATATATTTTCTTTACAAGAGGAATATATAACCTTAATCTACATGTAGTAATATATTAAATTACCCATACTAAGGTTATTTAAGTAAAAACCCTCTTTAGGTTATTCAAGTAAAAACCATATTTTCTTTACCAAGAGGAATATATAATCTTTATTTACATGTACTAATACATTTTCTTTGCCAAGAAAATGTGAAACAACCATATCCTCAAGAACTTTAGATGTCTCATACATCTCTTCTCAAGAGGATATCTTGGGTACTTAGCAAGAACCTTGTGTAATTTATCCCAAAGAAATAATAAAGCTACTTAGCTTTTAACACTCTCAAGAAAATCACAAAACTACTTAGCTTTTACTGTGCATAAACTAAGCAACAAATATTTTCAAGAGGACTTATATTCCTGCAATATTTTAATACATAGAAACTTTGCAATACCTGGCAATCATAACCAAACTATACTTTGTGCACCAAAATAAAGAATTTACTTTAAAGAACATGGACATTATTAACCATATCTTTCTGTGCACATAAACAAAGAATATTTCAAGAGATTAACTTATCTTTTTCAGTTGCACCACCACAAGCCTTCCAAAATAAAACACGAATCATGCAGGCCGCTCTCTCAATAATTCAATGCGGATAGGCTCAATCAAGTATTTGATGACAGCAATCATGAGTCATGCGATTGGCAGATTCTTCCAAATTCTGGCGTCTGTGAAATTTGATAACAAGCTGCTCCCGATCTTTGAACCCGGAATCTGTCACTTATTTCACTTGGCGGTGGTCACTTTCACATAATGGCTTTGATTCCCTGCTTCACAATGATATCGCTCCCTCTAATAATCAATGGCGGCTCTTAAGACGTAACCACAGCTCCTTCCAACTCGCCGCTAACATCACGGTTCTCTCCTTTCTTGATCACATCCTTATCAAGAATTAGTTTTTGTAACTAATTCGTAACTTATTTCATAACTATTTGATTTTACGATGAGTTCTTTGAGGAATGTTACATACTCCCCCACTTAACAAGAACACTGTCCTCGGTGTTCATCTCTCATTGGAACTTTAGAATTTACTCATGATATAACCATCTAAACCACACAAAAAGTGATCCTTCCTCTTTAAAATCAAAGATTTCATTCCAAGAAATGATAATAAACAAAAATTGTAATGCTATAACATAAGAAAAATCAATAGTCATAAGCATTTATAACTACAAAAATATGCAAGTTGTAATTTCCATCACTTGGCCCTTATTCAAATTCATAATATGCAAAAACAAATCTCTATATCAACTTACCATTACTTACCAATTACTCTTACAAATCATGGTCACTTTTATGCAAGCAGTTCAATAGTGATTGGATGACCCATCAACACTCCATGGCAAGTAACCAATTACTCTTACAAGTCATGGTCACTTTTATGCAAGTACTTCAATAGTGATTGGACGACCTATCAACACTCCATGGTAAGTAACCTGTAATGTATGACTAACAAATTCAATCACAAAAGTCACAACATTTTTAATCAATTATGCAATGTCAAATGATATTTAAATCACAATACTTTTACAAGTACTTAGAGAGCACTAACACTCTAATCATCAAAATGATAATTCAGTAAATCGCATGCACATTGTCTTAGCTCCCACTAAACACATCCACACAGTACTTCTAAAAGTACCTAAAGAGCACCTAACTCTCTAATCATCAAAACAGTCAATAACTGCACCAAGTAAAAATTGTCTTAGCCCCTACTAAGACGTTCACAAGATTAGTAATACAATAAAGGAATTAAAATTTCCAATAACTCCTTATTGAGCACTAAGCTCATTTCCTGTTAAATGTGCATAACATATTTTACACAACTATATGTAAAATTCATTTTTAACACAACACATAACTATTTAATTAATGTGTTCTCCCACGAGAACCATAATGGCAAAGGAATGCTCTTCCCAACCCATGGGAATTGGTTTCCACAACCAGGTGGAGTCATTTTCACATCCAGATAGTTTCTTTGATAGAGACCTTACCAGGTCTAACATGGAATTCCACTGGCCAACCAGCTCAAGAATTCCAATGACCACATAGGGTCCAATATAGGATTCCTCTTGGCAACATCCTGCCTATTCCTCTGACAGCGTCCTGTCTATGAGGAATTTTGGGCCTCCTCCAACAAGCTCCAAATCAATAAAGTTGCCTCAGGCTTTTTACCCTCTTCACCATCTTGGCAAACTCTTTTCCCTTACTGAGATCATTTATCTCTAGGGAGAGGAAATCCGGGCAGGCAAGTACCATCAACCCCTCCGGGCAGGTAACAGCCATCAACCCAAGGCATTCTAGCCTTTCACATCTATCCACGACTGTCTGACATGTTAAATTTCTCTTTTATCACTCTTACCCACAGTAATTTACATAGTGAAACATATGCACATTACGATTAACAAAAGAAACATTCATGTACACCATGCTCAACATAGGTCCATAATATCTTGATTAATAGGAAACACAACTGACATACATGTTGTATGCATTCTGATTTTCCAAATAACTCAATCGTGCATATCATATAATGTTATAATTTACCTGGATGTGGGTGACATTTTCAGGCATTAATGTAATTACTGAAGAATGGCAGTGAGGGGATAGGCCACTTGTCTGATGGCGCCCCTCCCCATATCACCCTGAAATGCCTTCATTACTATCTGCAGGTAGCATTCAAAAAAGGTCTGGATCAGCAAAAAGCTATCCATTGTTGGGTTATGGAGATACCTCATTTCAATCCTTCACCGTCTCCCCTGCTCTGTAGCATCTGTCCCCCTCAGGCCTTTGAGCCCAGCCTTCGCACTGTGACTGGCCGTTGCTACTGGATTGTTTGCTGTGCAGATTTTGATAATGGCTTTCATCATTCGCATTCGGCTCTCTGCTTTCTAATCTCTACCCAGATCAGTCCTGATTCGCCTCTTATTCCCACTGCTAGTGCTTCCTCTTCCTTCGTCCCTCTGGTCTATGCTCCCTTTGAGCGCCCAGCCAATGAATTCAATATGGTAAGGCACCGTATGCGAACTCATAGGGGAGGAACTAGGGGAGGAAGCTCTCGTCCTTCGGTGCAGAGCTCCACCTCCTCTCCTTCCCTTGAATTGCATCATCCTCAATCTTTTGGGGAGGGTAGAAGTCATAATACCAGGCGTGGGAGAGGTTGGGCTCGTTCTTCCGGTGTTCCTCTTGATGAATTTGTTGTCCATTCTGACAATTCTCCTCCGCCCTTTCAACCCGCTCCTCACTCTACCCATTTCAGGTTCTGTAGCTCCCTGAACAGGTCCGTCATTACCCCTTCTATCTCCATCTCTTTCCCTGAAGAAATCGCTCATTCAGCCTCTCAGGTTGACATCTCCAACTTGCCGCAGGAAGGTACACTCAGATGCAACAATTGCAGGGATTCTGATAAAAATGTGATGGTTGACAGTCTCTTCACCTCCCTTGGACCGAACTTTGGTGGAATTCTGCACGGTGAAGGGGGCAGCTTTGCTACCACGCACCCCTCTGGTGGTTCGTGTCATGATGGTTCAGCTATGCAGGATGCTTCTGGCGATGGGGGAGAGCCTCACGATGGTGGTGGAGAGCCACACGACAGAGCCTCCATGGACGTGGCGGATGAGTGGGCTTGCCCAATCATCGAGGAACCCATCCCAGATGACTACAGCTAAGATGACGTGGCCTCCAGGTAGCAGAAGGTGGCAGACAGAGATTCGGCAGAGGCTGCCTGAGGTTAGAACTTGGCCGGCTATGGCTGCCTTGGTGTCTTCTATCTGGTTTTTTATTTGTTTTTGATAATCTTTGTGTGGATGCTGGTATCCTTTCTGGACCAAATGTCAGGGTATTATCTTACTGTCTTTTTGTGGAGTCTGGTCTCAAAATTGCTACCATTTTTGAAGGTTATGCTCTCACTGGACTGGTTTCCCCAATGTTGGGGCAGTCCAGATTTTGTTGATACTACGATAAACTTGGTCGAGGCTCTGTCCTCTTTGTATCTTTACTGTACATATTAATAGACTACTTTTACTTAGAAAAAAAAAACACGTTATAATTTCCAATTTATGATTGCAATTCACATTGCAACATTTTACGTGACGAGTTTTCTTGTTGCCATTAAGCTACCACTACTTAATCCCATCAGCAACGTTAGTTATAAATATGCATCATTTAACAAATATTCACTTTCCAAATCATTTTATTTTCATGCATACAATATTATCATGCATAAAAGTATATGCAAATGTCAATAATAGTTGAGTTAACAATCTAAACATTTCCAATTTCCCATAGTGTATTGTCATCAATAGACTGATACATGAAGTAACTACCATAATCACTTGTTTACGAATTGTAATAATCTTAAATCAAATTCAATTAATGCATATAAGTTCTATTAGTTAGTCATACAACACTAACCAATCACAACTACCAACCATCTTAATGCATCCATGACAAGACTTAATCAAAAATTAGTTATTACAGTCAAGTCTCATTACTCGACTCATTGTTTATTTTCAATATCTAAAGGGGTTCTTACAATGTCTTTTTAAAACACTATATTGTCATATCCAAGTACATTCCCCTGTATTATGCATTGACTCATTAAAATTAGTTCATTGTAACTTCAATCATGTTCATTAAATGTATCATTATTATTGCCATATTTGCAAAGCAAAAGTTGGTAGTTGATTGTCACTTTCCTTAATGAGTGTTCAATATTGTTCATAAGTGTAATGAGTGTTCAATATTGTTCTTAAGTGTGACAAAAGTTTTATTGTCTTTTATCCTCATCAAGAATCTAATGTCATGAACATAGTTTTGCAACAAACTTTATTACTTACTACTCAATGCAGTTATAAACATGAATCACACATATCATGTCAAAAGTAGTGTACTACATAAATCAATATGTAGATTGTTAAACTCATACCTGAGTTAATGCCCACTGGTGGCATACCTCAATTTCTTTTCCGCTTACCAATTCCAAAAGGCGCCACAAATATATTCAATGCCAAAGTAATATTTGAAAATTTTGTTATCATGGCATGTAAAAAATATTATTAAATCTAGTTATATTATAACTATACACATTATTATCAAAATATAATTATAATATATATAAAAAAAATTACAAATATATTATTTTTTAATTAGAAAGAAAGAAAAAAAAACCAAAATATGTTATTTTTTAAACAAAAAACTATATGACGACAATATCTAGAAAGCAAATGCAGTGTGCAAAGGTAATGACATTGCCACCACGTGGCTCTTATTTGTAAAACATTTTTTATGTTTAGTGAACCATAACATATATAATAATTTATATTTTACAATTATATTGTAGAAAGAAATAAAATTGATGTATTATGATTGAAAGACTTGTAATAGTAATGCACTCTTTAGATAAATATAATTAAGTTATAAGTTATTAATACCTTTGTCTATATACAAATGCTCTATACCTATGGGGTTTGATGTTTTTATATACAATTTTTTGTCAATTGAATTATATATATAAATCTAGATGGAGAGGATCACTCCTTTTTACAACTACCTGAAATAGATTCAATGAACAAGAGCGCACACACACACACGTCTCTCTCTCTCTCTCTCTCTCTCTCTCTCTATATATATATATATATATATATATATATATCATACAAGGGTCCTTTGCAAGAAGTAGCATTATCCTCCCTACCTAGGTTCAATGTATGTACCTAGAGAGGATAATATGGGGTACCTCGGGAGGTACCCAAGGCAATAATGAATGTAATGAGCCATAATAATGAAATATGTCCACTTTGTAATTAAAAGTAAACAATAAAATAATAAGGGGTACTTGGCATAAGACCTTGAGGAATACTCATGGGAATACTCATGAGAGAGTGTTAATACACATAGTTATCATTGTATTTGGGGTGTGATAGAGTTGTATTGTCTTATAACAAACATGGCTTGTGGAGTGATTCCTTCCATGATGAGTATTTGATTGTATTACCCTACCTTAAGGGTTATCTCTCTAGATTCTCGGTGTATTTGATGGTGAATGTCTTTGGTATCTTTGATGTTTTGGGTTTATCTTGGAAATTTTCATAATGATTTTTTTTTTTTTTTTTTTTTTTTTTTTTTTTTTTTTTTTTTTTTAAGTTAAACAACATTCAATTATCATGAGTGACTTATTGAGCTCTTAATGAGTTTTTCTTTTGTTTTGAAGTGAGACACTTTGCATTACGTCCAATGAGTATTACATGTGCCAAAAATATCCTTCTACGTGTTTTCCTGAAGGGAAACTAGACCGGTAACATAAGTTCATAGTCTTGAGGTTACTATAGCCTCTTCTACTAGTGCATCTTGTAAATAAAAACTAGCATAGGTTGGTTGGTTGTGCCAGACCTTGACATACATTGACATGATTAGACCAAAAAGACTACAAGTGATATAAACAAAAAACCAATCAGTCATATTAACTATGGGGCAGAGTCCCCAGGCATTCGTGTTGGTTGGCCACCATCTTCATTTGAGGAGAAGGAGATGTTGACTGGCCTCCTTGATAGATTGGTCAACTTGCGACCTATACTATCTATTTCTTCCTCCAATTCTGCTAGCTTGATAGAATTCTCCCACTAAGTGAGTGAGGACTCGTCCCATGAGAATTTAATGTGTCATTAAACATTAACAACATGCATGTACGAGGAAAAACGTCGCCGAGTAGAATTTCTTGTGTCAAGGATCTAGTTATGTGTGGTAGCATCAACATGGGGGTCAGGAATGAAACGTCGATCATGATGCACTTTAGCTTCTGCTCGCTTAATGTCCTTTTAGACCAATGTAACACCCACCTTCCACATCTACCCAAGCAACCGAACAGCCGAGGTAAACTTGCGACGAGAGGCCACTATGATATGATTCGAACTCCTAAGTCACATTAAGGAAGTGGAACCGACGGAAACACACCATACAAACATCCAACATCATCAAAAAAACCCTTAGAAGATAGGTCAGCCACTCAGACAGTTTGTCCCTGGGTCCCACTGTTGTTTTAGGTCTCTTGGGCCATAATCGCTCTCATGCTATGGTCAAGGGAGTGACCAGCAACCTAAAGTCGCTCTCGCAGGGCTGCCTACCAGCAGCTATGGACCAAAAGTGTTAGTGTGGTGCCAGTGACTCCGAGATTTGAGCCACTTTTTCAGGCCCAGAGCCTAGGACACTACCCAGAACTGATCCATCTCTTCAAATTAGTAAAGTAACATGGAAATGAAAGTACTAAATCAAATACTTGTTAAAGATATTAACTAGATCCCTACTAGCCATGACAGGCATTTCGTCAAACATATCATCGACATATAATCTATAGGTGTAAATAATAGAGTTAAGTGTAGGGATCTCATACTTATATGAGAATTGTTATGAACCATTATTACCTCATGGCATTTGTTGCATTATCATCTATTAGGTCATAGGAATCTTATCCATTCACATACAAGTAAAAACATGTTGAGAGCCATACATAATTGTTATTATAAAATGTGCATATAACCAACATAATAGGAACAAAAATACAATAAACATACCAGCCATAAAATCCATAAATACATCAGTACCTTTACTCATGAAAATAAAGGGAATAGATTTCTCATTAATGAATGCAATGAACCAACCAAAGATGGGGCTACCACGTTCCACCCAACCGTAGAATGGATAAGCCAAGTCTCTCTTCAACCATTCACCCATGTGCCATATTCCAAGCATGAAAGTGGGATCTCATAGAACACATCAACCAAAACTCATCCAGGGTTTCTAGAGGCCATCCACCTCAACCCATCCAACAATGATTCCATCTCACGGTCGGACATCACCAAAACCATCATCAAATTGGTCTCCATCCAACCCTTCCAGGACTTTCAGAGCATTTGTCCAACCAAGGCTTCCAGAACTAGTAACTCAACCCACATCTTATACATGGCTTCCAGAGCGTTTGTCCAACCAACACTTCCAGGATTAGTAACTCAACCCACCAAGGGCTTCCAGAGCGTTTGTCCAACCAGGGCTTCTAGGACTAGTAACTCAACCCAATCTATTATGGGGCTTCCAACGCATTTGTTCAACGAGGGCTTCCACGACTAATAACTCAACCCAAGCTAAGGAAACATGAGAACTAAGAAAACAAATCATGAAAGTAAACCCACAATCACCATGGCTATTCAAGAAATGGAAAGGTTAGGCAATCCATTGTCGATCCATGCAATCCTCCATGCCAATGACAAATCACAATAAGAAACCACATGCATATGTCGTGCATGCTAAAAATAGTGAAGAAATCATACATGCAACTCGGTACTTGCAAGAAAATATGATGTAGTTGTTGATGTGGATGCATTCTTGCGCTTTCCTACTCTTCCTATACCTCCTTGCTCCAAGAATCCAAGTATGCCACACCCTCCAAGAGTGCTCCAAGAAAACTCTAAGTATCCAAGAGTATGAGAGAGAGAATAATGAGAGAGAGAGCTCGGACACTGAACTGACCAAAGGTTGCCAACTGATCCTCATAAGCCTTTTTATGAATGAGGCCTATATTTTCTTCATTTTCCATTATTTTCCTTCATTTTCCTCCTCACATGCAACCTGTGACCTTTCACCTCCTTTTTCTCCTAATTTCCATTATTTTCATAAATAAATGTGCCAAGATGCCTTTTGATGCCTTTGCCAATTCCCTTGGCCACAGACAACCAAATGAACACCCCCTAGGATGTATTGCCCAACATTCATCTTGGAATAAGTGTCCCATTCATCTTTGGTTATTGTTTTTAACTTTATTACATGAAATTTTCACCAAGGCTATTACAAAACCCTCCCCCTTGGGGGACATTGTCCTCAGTGTTCGTTCACACATATACCTCAGCAACCCGCTGAAAGAAGACATACTGCTCATGGAGCTTTATAACACAACTCGATGCAGTATTTACAATGAAAGATTTGCTCAAGAGAAAAGAACATCATGGCAACATGACAACATACCATATAGTGGAGCTTTATAACACAACTCATTACAGTATTTACAATGATCATCCTGTTGAGTGCCAATCTACATGACATCATAACATCATGATAACATAACCACATGATAGCATAATAACACGACACCCATACCCCATAGTGGAGCTTTATAACACAACTCGTTACGATATTTGGATCCATACACGAGTGCTAAATATAGCAACATCATCAAATATAGATACCAAAGCATATGTCGAATCATATACCAAATCATATATCAAAACATATACTAAACACCATGTCTAAGCATATATCAAAACATCATATAGCATATATAAACCATCATAAAGCATATATCAATCACCATAAAGCAAATACCAAACCACCATAAACAAATACCACACCACCATGTCAAGTTGTTTTGCCTCAACCAGCAAACAAGAAAGGATACATTACCCACATCTGATCCGCCATCTCCCATGTAGCTTCATCAAGCCAAAGTGTTTCCATTGCACTTTAACTTGCTCTATTGCTTGGTTCTGGAGCATGAACACCTTTTTCTGCAATATACACTAAGGATCTGGTTGGAATTCTCCATTTTGTTCCACCTGCAATACAGATCAGTCAATCACATGATCAACATCTTTAACATACTTCTTAAGCAATGAGACATGGAAAACATTATGGACTTTCATTGTCATAGGTAGTGCAAGTTGATAGGCTACTAGCCCAATCCGCTCAATAATACTAAAGGGTCCACAAAATCGTGGTGCCATCTTGGCACATGATCCAATCTGTAAGGAGCTCTTCTTCAGTTTGATGTGCAAGTACACTTGTTCCCCAACCTGAAACTGCTTGAAAAACATGTTCCTATCATCATAGCTCTTTTGCCTATCCTGTGCTGCCTTAATATTTTTCTTGATCACCGACATCTCCTGTTCCATGTCTGCCAACATATATGGTCCAATCAATACCCTGCTAACTGGATCACTCCAACTAATGGGAGTGTTACAAATCCCCCCATATAATGCCTCAAAATGACCCATCCTCAGTGACTCCTGATAATCATTGTTGTATGCAAACTTGACCCAAGGGATATACTCTTCCCACTTGCACTGCTGATGCATCACATACATCCTCAACATGTCCTCTAATATCTTGTTGACCCTCTTTATTTTTCCATCCATCTGCGGATGATAAGCTGTGTTGAAGGCCAATTCTGTGCCCAAACCTGCAAATAACTCCTTCCAAAACTTGGAAGTGAAATTTGCATCCTTGTCTGACACAATCTTCTTTGGGACACTATGTAGTCTAACCACATCTCGGATGAATACTTGTGCCACATCACTAGCTGAGAACGTAGACTTCACTGGAATGAAGTGTGCAACCTTTTTTAACCTATCCACAATGACCATGATCAATTCATGCTGCTTCACTATCTTCGACAACCCTGTGATGAAATCCATGGAAATGACCTCCCATTTCCACTCAAGAATAATGATTGGTTGTAGCAGTCCACCCGGATGTTTGCACTCTGCCTTCGCTCATTGACAATCGAAACGTCTCGCCACAAACTGCTACATCCCTTTTCAGATTCAACCAATAGTAATACCTCTTCACTGTTGTGAGTGCCTTTTGATAACCTAGGTGACCTAAATATGGTTTCACATGAAACTCCCTCAAGATCACCTTCTTGAGGTCACTGTCATCTGACACATATATCCTGTCTCGGAACCTAACCAATCCATCTGCTGCAAGACAATAATCCAAGTCATGTGCACCTACACCTTTGCTTGTGCCTATACTTGTATAGCCACCTATACTTGTACAACCACCTGTACTTGTACCACTACATGTGCATGTACCATGACTTGTACCTATACCTGTACTATCACCCTGTTGCGTCCTATGTACAATCTCCATATATCTGACATCCTACTGTCCTGCCCACAAGATCTTGTCATGTAAATTTGTCCCATAAGATCTAATAGTTTCCAAGTGATGTATCTATATCCATCTACTGAGAGAATCTACCACTTTGTTCTCCTTTCCTATGATCTACCTGATCTCGAAATCAAACTCATTGATCGTGGCCAACCATCTAGCCTGCTTGGCGTTCAAATTCGGCTGGTCAAACAAATACCTCAATCCGATGTGATCACTCATAAGCACAAACTGGCTGCCAAGAAGATAGTGTCTCCACACCTTCCATGCATGTATAATCGTTGCCAACTCGAGATCATGCATGGGATAGTTTTGGTCGTGCTCGTTTAGTTTTTGGAACTCATAACATACCATCTGTCCATCCTGCATAAGGACTCCACCAAGCCCTCTCTTGCAAGCATTTGTACATACTACAAACTCTTTGTCTAGATCTACAATATGTAGCGCTGGTGCATGTGTCAGCAACTACTTGAGCTGCTCAAAGCTAGCCTCACTCTCTTCAGTCCATTTGAACTTATTACCTTTCCTCTGCAATGTTGTGATAGGATAAGCAATCAATGATAAGTTCTTGATGAAACTCCTATAGTATCCTACCAAACCCATGACGTATCTCACCTCATCCACACTCTTAGGAGCTACCCATTCCACGATGGCCCTTATCTTCTCTGGATATACTGCAATGCCTTCCTTGGAGACAACATGTCCCAAGTAGTGTACCTCAGTCTAAAAGAAACTACATTTGCTGAGCTTAGCATACAATTGATTCTCTCTCAACAACATCAACGCTACTACTAAGTGCTCGACATGCTCTTCCTCATTCTTAGAATAGACCAATATATCATCAATGAACACAATAACAAACTTATCCAAATATGGACGCAACACACTATTCATCAAACACGTGAATGTAGCTGGAGAATTTTTCAAGCCAAATGGAACAACAACAAACTCATAATGCCCATACATGGTCTTGAATGTAGTCTTGTAAATGTCCTCCTCTTTGATGCATACCTGATGGTATCTAGATCTCAAGTCAATCTTCGAGAACACCACTGCTCCCTTCAACTGATCGAACAAGTCATCAATCCTCGGCAAAGGGTACCTGTTCTTGATAGTCACTTTGTTCAACTACCTGTAATCAATGCATAATCTGAGGGTACCATCTTTCTTCCTCACAAACAAGATCGGTGTGCCCCAAGGTGATACACTTGGCCTAATGTACCCCTTGTCCAACATTTCCTTTAGCTGCAACTTTAACTCAACCAACTTAGGTGTGCTCATCCTGTAAGGTGCTTTCGATGTTGGAGTTGCCCTTGGAACTAACTCAATAGAAAAGTCTACCTCCCTTTGGGTTGACAACTCTGTAATTTCCTCGGGAAATACATCCCTAAACTATTGTAAAACCGGGTACTTTTTCAACACATATGCATCCTCAACCTCCTTACCTTATCACTAGAAATATGTACTGCAAATAGTTTTCACCCTTTTGCTTGCATAGCTATCACTATCCTAACTGATGTGGCTTTCTTCTTACCTTGCAAGACTCTTGGTTCCCCATTGTCATCAACGCACTCAATAGCTTTGTCATAGGAGTCAACCTTGGTTCTATGTAGATACGACCAATCCGTGCCCAATAACATACTGTATGAACCCAACGGTAATACATTCAAATGTGTTGTTGTAGGCTTACCACATAAGTCAAATGCACAAGCTCTTACACAATGATGGAATCACTTCTTTGTACCTGTAGCCAACTACACTAACCAAGACTCTACATACAATTCCTTACTCAAACCACACTTATCCACCAAGTCAGGACTAACATAGCTATAATTAGATCTAGGGCCAATCAAAATAGAAATAACTTGATCACAAATCTTGCCGTCCATGATATGATTTGATCTCCTAAGTCACATTAAGGAATTGAAACCGACAGAAACACACCATACAGACATCCAACATCATCAACAGAACCCTTAGAAGATAGGTCATCCACTCAAACAGCCTGTCCCTGGGTCCCACTGTTGTTTTAGGTCTCTTGGGCCATAGTATCTCTCATGTTATGGGAAAGAGAGAGACCAACAACCTAAAGTCGCTCTCATAGGCCTGCCTACCAATGATTGTGGACCAAAAGTGATAGTGTTGTGCCAACGACTCTGAGATTTGAGCCACTTTTTTAGGCCTAGATCCTAAGACACTGCCCATAACTGATCCATCTCTTCAAATCAGTAAAGTAACATGGAAATTAAAGTACTAAAGTAAATACTTGTTCAAGACCTTAACAGGATCCCTACTAGCCATGACAAGCATTTCGTTAAACATATCATGGACATGTAATCTACAGGTGTAAATAATAGAGTTAAGTGTAGGGATCTCATACTTATCTGAGAATCGCTATGGACCATTGTTCCCTCATGCCATTTTTTGCATTATTATATATTAGGTCATAGGAACCTTATCCATTCACATACAAGTAAAAACATGATGAGAGACATACATAATTGTTGTCATAAAATGTGCATATAACCAACATAATAGGAACATAAATACAATAAACATATCAGCCATCAAATCCATAAATACATCGGTACCTTTACTCATGAAAATCAAGGGAATATATTTCTCATTAATGAATGCAATGAACCAACCAGAGATGGGACTACCACGTTCCACTTGATCATAGAATGGCTGAACCAAATCTCTCTTCAGCCATTCACCCCCGTGCCATATTCCAACAATGAATGTGGGATCTCATAGAACACATCAATCAAAACTCATCCAGGGTTTCCAGAGGCCATCCACCTCAACCCATCCAATAGTGATTCCACCTCATGGTTAGACATCACCAAAACCATCATTAGATTGGTCTCCATCTAAGCCTTCCAGGGCTTTCAGAGCATTTGTCCAACCAAGGCTTCCAAAACTAGTAACTCAACCCACAACTTATACATGGCTTCTAGAGCATTTGTCCAACCAAGGCTTCGAAGACTAGTAACTCAACCCACCAAGGGCTTCGAGAGCATTTTTCCAACTAGGGCTTCCAGGACTAGTAACTCAACCCAAGTTGTTACAGGGCTTCCAGAGCGTTTGTTCAACCGGGGGTTTTAGGACTAATAACTCAACCCAAGCTAAGTACACATGAGAACCAACCAAAACAAATCATGAAAGTAAACCCACAATCACCATGGTTATCCAGGAAATGGAAAGGCTAGGCAATCCACTATCAATCCAGGCAATCCTCCATGCCAATGATAGATCACAACCAAGAAACCACATGCATATGCCATGCATGCCAAAACTAGTGAAGAAATCATACATGCAACTCGGTACCTGCAAGAAAATATGATGTAGTTGCTAATGTCAATGCCTTCTTGCGCTTTCTTGCTCTTCCTTTGCCTTCTTGCTCCAAGAATCTAAGTATGCCACACCCTCCAAGAGTGCTCCAAGAAAACTCTAAGTATCCAAGAGTATGAGAGAGAGAGCTCCAACACTAAACTGACCAAAGGTTACCAACTGATCCTCAAAGCCTTTTTATGAATGAGGCCTCTATTTTCTTCATTTTCTATTATTTTCCTTCAGTTTCCTCGTCACATGCAACCTGTGACCTTTCACCTCCTTTTCTTCCTAATTTCCATTATTTTCATAAATAAATGTGCCAAAATGCCTTTTAATGCCTTAGCTATTGCCTTTGCCAATTTCCTTAGCCATAAATAACCAAATGAACACACCCTAGGACGTCTTGCCCAACATTCAGCTTGGAATATGTGTCCCATTCATCCGTGGTTACTGTTTTTTACTTTATTACATGAAATTTTCATCAGGGTTGTTACAACCGGCATGAGAATGATTACTTGATATCAAGCCATTAACTCACAAGCTTGGATTTGAGCATAGCGCTGGGAAGTAGAGGCAACACAACAATCCATTTGGGCATAAACAAAGGAGCACTCTTGCATGCCATCTCTGTGTCTAGAAACAACTTGTCCACAAGGCATAATAACACAAATAGACCGAGAGTAACATGAGAAGAGTAGAAATGAGTACAATAGCCAGAGTTGACATGAATGAATAACTAGGAGGCAGAGGGGCAAAGGGATGACAAGGACGATTGAAGATGGGAGGGCGAGGAGCTGATATGGGAGTGAGAGGGTAGAGCAAAGAGGGCAGTTGAGGCAACCTAGTTGAAGGGATAATATGAGGTGGCGAGGGGGGGACAAGTAAAACAAACAATAACAGAGGACCTAAGAAGAAGGGATAACTGAAAGAGGCCAAGGATTAATAGAAAAAAATAGGGCACCATATATGGAACCTCGTTGAAATACCCAAGAAGGAAATTCAAGCCCATAAATGAAGAAAACCTGTGTGAGAATGGATAAAGAAAAAACAAAGTTGAATTGAGAGAGTAGTTACCAAGAGTGGTGTGACATCCATAGAGCGGTCAAGACCAAGGGATTTGATGGAGACTGGTGAGGAGTAACTGGTGTATAAAAGCCCACTTGTAACAATTCTTGGCATGATCAACCTTGGACACAATGCATGGTTCGAATTGCGAAGTATTGCTAGGCCCAAGAATCTGAGCACCATCAAGCCAAGGAATTAGAGGTTGAAAGCAATAATTACAATTGATAAAAAGACACCAAGACAAGAAATGGAGTTGAAAATACTAAAGGAGTTGGATTTTGCCCCAACCCTAGATGTCATTTAGTAATGCAGTGATATTACCCATGGTGGACATCTTGCATGCTAAATGATTGCACGAAATTGGAGTCATTACCATGTATGATAATTATTGGTCGAGTGTGGTATGGAATCACCATAAATGCCAACCAAATCCTGTTATACCTCCCTATGCCTCCTGCAACATTTAAATGACATTTAACCTTCCATAAGATTGTGTAATGATCATTGAAGTGATGAAGGCGTATGCAATGCACCGAGTATATTAGGAGTAGCCACCCCCTTTCATGTGAGGTGGCATCATGACAAGGTGGGGAGGAACGCCTGCTCCTTGACACGCACCTTAGGGGAGAGCACTTAATGAGTTAATTGTTGTAATGACCTTAAATTTTGTGTCTACAAAGCCTCAAGCTTTTCCAGAATCCAATTTACCCTAAATACATCCTCGGAATGGGGGGAAGTCAGTAGTGGGTTTCCCTGGGATATGTATTTCACAAAATACACACACAAAAACAAACCCAAAGCGACCGGATTTAACTGTGTGGAAAAATTATCTATGTATTTATATAACAAGAATGAGGAATATAAAGTAAAAATAACAGTTTTGACATCACTGTTTCAAAATGTCTCAACAATTCATATTGCTACCCAATATCTTAGCTAGCCTTGTTGCCTTATAATTATACCTATGAACACAACTTTTATATTACCTAGTAAAAAAAAACACAATAGGAAATTGTTTTACAAAACATTGCAAAGAGAAAATACAATATAGAATCATACCCACTAAGGCCTTCTTGCTTGTCATCGACCCCATAGTTGGTTATCTGTTCAACTGGTCCCATATCCATGTTTTTATTCGGGCCTTACCCTTGTTGCACCTTCTCTTCTTCTTTCACTCTAACTACTTGATATCATATTGGACCAATGGATACATTTGGGAGTTGAGGGAACCAAGGACTGCAAGGTTCATCTATAAATTTGCAATCCATATACAAATTTGGAGACCATTTCTTGCATGCCCCGAAATCTTGTTTCTAGATTTTAATGCTTTTTTTGTAGCTTTCTATGAATGCTACAAATACATTTTATTTTTCCTTATGGGCCTTGAGCCAAAGAGAAGTATTGATGACATGCCTTTTTTATTCCTTTGCTTCCACAATAACCTTATACTCCTACTCCTCCATTCATCCTTCCTGTTTCTTGAGTGAAACAAATAATGAATCTTGAGCTTTAAAAATTTGATGCTCATACCCCTTCATATCCCTCCTCGAGTTTGTCTCACAAAGTGTACATCGACCAAAATTATAGTGATAGTGGGACATGGCTCCAAAATAATTGCCTTCCTTTCTAGATTCCAAGATCAAACCAATTCCTTTCTAGATTCTAAGAGCAAACCACTCTAGACTCCAAGATCAAATCAATTCCTTTTCTAGATTGCTCCAAACTCCATTCTCATTTCCTTCTTTGTTGCAATAACCCAAAACAAAGTTGTCAAGCTCCACGCCCCAAACATTCTCCATAAATGATTAGAAAATTCAGCCCTGAGATTTAGATTGGAAGAGGAGGTGCAACCATTATAGCACCATCAAATACCTTGTAGAGAAAATGTTCATAAAAAATGACTTACCTCAATAAACTCTAAACACCAAATAAAGAACACAGAGCAAGTTCCTAATATTCTTCTTGATAAGACCACATTTACATGTTCGCACCATCTTAACCACTAGTTTAGTGTTCAACTCAAGGAAAACGGGATATAGAGGTATGTTTGCCCATATGGGATTTATTTCTTGTCACATCTCCAATCTTGAGTTGTGCCATTTGTCACTCCAAATTGCATGCATTTGAGTTTTGATCATTGAGGAATAGATCATGGGAGGTGGTATGTGCATAATCCCATCCCATTTATTCTAACCTTTTCAACTTCAATTGCTAAAATCTCATTGGATTTTAAGTATATCAAGATGTTATGAGATATTAGAAATTAAAAACATTTAATGATATACATTTCTACCATTTCCAAAGACTTTTTAATGAGTTTGCACCAAGGGTTAAATTCGATGGCTATTTACCCGTATTTTCCCTATTTAACTGTCAAATACTGACCATTTTAAAATTTGCACGCCGCTGATGATGATTTTTTTCAAACTGTCAATTTGATGGGTGGCTTGAAAATTTACAACCCCCCCCCCCCCTCACACACACATATATAAGAAATTTCAAATAAAATTATAGAAAACAAAAGAAGTTGGTGATTTTGTTGGCTGAGACTCCAAGATAAATATCACATTATGCAACACCCACAATACTAAGACTTTAAGATGAGACTTCAAGATAAGCATAGACTCATTAATAGTGGATCTTTGAACTTATTAAAAAAAATTCATCTTCGTCTTCACTCACACCATGTTATCCCACATTGTACACACTTAAGCATAAGGCATGAACATTGATGCTTGAAGTTTAAAGGTTGAGATTCACATGACATGTCCACACCCATGGGAAATTGGTATTCTATATAAAACATTAACTAACTTTTTTGGTTTATGTACGTGAAATAGTTGGTTTTCATTTCATTTTGAGAGTTTTATATTGTTTCTTTAGTGTTGGCACACTCGTGATTGATCTCAATTTTTATAAAACCGATCTATTTATTTATTTGATTTAAAAACAATTATATTTTATGGTTGGATATGGAAATCTCAAATGCGTGATTACCAAGGCTATGATGCTTTTGATACATTCACACTTGAATCTAAACACAGCTGGGTTTGCGCCTTTTAGGTGTTATCCTATATGCAAGAAAGTTCTATTCTTCTTCCCTGTTAGAAGATTATGAATTTCTTCAAAATCCTTGCGTGCATATTGTTATTGCTTTAAATGTTATAATCTTTCCAAATTCTTATTTAAAAGTGGCTTCAAACTTTTATTATTATTTATAAGGTCCTCCTTAAGTCTAACTCATCAAATTGAAAGCTAAGATCGATTGTTCATCTTCAAAACACATTATAGTAAAATCTTTGAAAATTAAGTAAATAGTGACTATATAATTGCACCAAATGATTGGCTAGTTTGACATTAGGAATGAACATGTTTGAATATGTGCGATCATGTTAAAGTAATATGAAACATATACATTTATGATATTACTTAGTTGAAGCTTATTTTATGGTCAAGCTAGAATTAAAATATTTACTGACAAAAAACACAACTTATTTTAAAAAACAAATGTTTTTACATTCACAACAAAAATTTAACAAAAGCACATAATACATAATATTTAAATGATGGGTAAAAATAAAACTAAAACGTTATGAGAAGGGCAATTTTAAAAGTAAATCTGTCATAAAAAATTTACTTGACAAGTAGGAGTGCCCGACAAATTTATACCTCGGTTTGCACAACAATATATCTCAAGGGATCATGTGATAGTGTAATGCTTCATATTTTATCATAATAATAGTAGTAATAAATAAATACATGTCCCTTAAAAATAATAAATAAAGGAAATGTTTCTAATAAACAAATAAAAGAAACTAATCTATCGACAAAATGAAAAAGGGTTAAAATAAGTAAATATAAATTTATAAAAAAAAAGTAGGACAGGTGGATCTTGTGTATAGAGTTTTTCCTTTCGTTTTTGGATAAATGAGTTCTATTTAATGGATGACGAGAATGAAGAAATACATATTTTTTCAAGATAATCATTGGAAAGCAATGATTAAACATCAACAAAGGTAGTTGATTGAGGGCTTGAGGGTGACCAATTGTAGAAAGATATGGTGTAGCTTAGCCTATAGTTGGGTGGAAAGTCATCCTTTACATGTTGGTCGCGCTCAACAGGATTAGAGATTAGTGCACAATCGCTCGGAATTCACAAAGTTATAAGTATGTTGGATTCTTCAACTCCGAGGTAAGTTTCCTCCCAATCACCTCTCATGTAGATTATGCATCTGTAAACACAATTTCTTGGGGTTTATTAGTCAATGGGTTAAGACTTTATGTATGCATTTTCGGTATAATCATGTTTAAAGGTTGAACCATCACAAACAATGCACATGCCATATTATTATTGAAGAGTCCCATAACATTGTGATTCAAGATATTCCTCCAATTTTCAGTGAAGGCGGACTTTGGTATAATGTCAAGGCTTCTACTTCGTTATTTGTGTAATTTCAATTACCTAAGTAAAATGTGTGTGTGTGTGTGTGTGTGTGTGTGTTTTAATTTCCTTGGGATCAATGATGATCCACCCACACCTCCCCCCCAAGTAGAACAAAGTTTTTAACTATTGGATACAATTCAACACGTGTGAGAGATTTCTTGGATCCATGGGGTCAACTTAAAGTAATGGCTAATGATTTAGTGATCCGTGCACATATAAATTGATCAAATCTCAACAGGTAGATCTATTAGTGTCTACCAACTATTTGCTAGTGAGAAGTCATTGATACTAATGTGATAGGCCATGTATGATAGATGAATCGTTTACATCCTACTTGTTTGTGCTTATAACCTTCATAATGTCAGGAAGGATCTATAGTGATAACATTTCGTATTTGACATAAATGATGAGGAGGCTCACTTGTTGAATTTCCCTTTTAAAAAAGAGGTTCCCAATAAAAAAATGTTCGGAAAAAACTAAAAACCATCAAACAAAAACAACACACACATACACACAGATATATATTTTTTATGTTTTGGTAAAAAGACAATTCTATTAGCAAAAATATAGGCTAGAAAATAAAACTGACAAACATGGTGGTTTTTTCTTCAACCACGAGTACTCGTGACAAAAAAAATAGTTTCTTCGGACTAATCTAAATTTGAGAAAAACATTTGAAGACCCAAAATCCTTCCATATAGGAAACCCGAGACACCAAACACTAGAAATGGATCTATTAGACATATTCATTTATGAATCCTACAAACCACAATAGTAAAAGAAAGAGACTAAAATTATATTCATTTATGAATCCTACAAACCACAATAGTAAAAGAAAGAGACTAAAATGAATCGTCATTGGAGTATCAAACTAGGGGAGGAGTCAAGCTTGTAGGGGTGTCCTCTATAATGTCTTTGGGGTTGTCCTTAGCATTGGGACTAGCGTTCGAGGCTAAAACCCCACCTTGTCTGTTTGCGAGCCATCAACGGAGGGTAAGGATAACCCTCCCTTATTTCTCCACATGGTTTAGGTGAGCTCTCATTCGCTGACTTGCAAAGGCGTGCGACACCAACAATTTGGTATGCTAATACAAATCTAGAGAGCATATCATGGGTGTGATTGGTCCTTGTGTCGAGGATAAATTTTATAGCTTTAGTGAAAAACTCCTCATCATTTATCGCTATGCATTTAGAATAGACTTACGCTTCCAAAACCTTCAAATATCTACTTGCTACAAGAGAGGTTATATGGTGGAAAACCTGTGCAACTTCTTTGGCAACGGTTTTTGCCCTAATGTGTCACGTAGGAGGTCACACTTTGCGAGTTAGATGGGATGCCACGAGGATGAGAATAACCAAATAGCTATCGAAAATAGCACGAAGGTAGGGAACAATATCATAACAACAAAGGGGAGGGAATGCCATGTTGGCAGTCAAAGGGGTTGAGCATAAAACCAATGTCATGCATTATATCCTAGAGGGTCAAAGAGGCTCCATGCTTCTTCCACTTCTCTATTTTACTGCCAATAGTAAAATGTTAATTACTATGCGATTGGGGCACCATTGCAACATATAACAATTGATTGCAGAGTTAAATTCATTGGGGCACTGTTGCAACAAAAAAACCATCAATCGTAGAGTTAAATTCATAGGGGTAGTGCCGCAATGGAAATATCATCAATCACATAGTTAAACTCATCATTTAAAAAATTCTTTGATGCATATAATAAGCTCCATAGTGTGTGACATGTGGCCCCACCATGGTAAATGTCATCAATAAACATTACCCCTAATTTTATAACACTTACAACCACCTAATCCCAAAATATATAATAATAATAATAATAAAATTTAACATATAATTATTTTTATTTTTCCAAAGAAATATTATTAATATTTTTTTCACCCATGAACAGATAAGTTCGCTTGGCCATTGCACCACCAATGGCTGACCTCACGATACGAACTGCTCCACTTGGACGGTGGCCATTCAAGGAACCCTCCCTTGGGAATGCCCTATAATTTCATTTATCCATTTTTATATTATAATTAAAATTGTGCAAATTTCGTTCGCGCTAAAAGATTCGATGACGAGGTGCTGGTAATAAAATCAACATCCAGAAAAGGAGATGCGTTTGGTTTGGGAGCCGAGATCAGATTTATTCGAACAAAATAAAGGCTTCCAAATTCAAAACCCTATTTTGTCCAACAAGGTACCGCTGTTTATCAGTGCAACAGCTTTGACTGTGCGATTTCGAGAGTTCTATACCAGACGTGGTTTGCTAGGTATCAAGCTCTTCTACAGCTATTTGCAGAAGACTGTCGAATAGTCGGATACGCCGTGGCTGTAATTCGCTGAAGCCTTTTTTTTCGGAGAATTTCTGGCCGGGGGGATTTACAATTTCTCTTTACTGTCTTGGAGTAGTAACTCAGATACCGAATCTGTAAGTAGCTCGTGCCTTTTGAGGTTTTCATTGTTGGCCTCTAAAGTTGTCGCCTCTGGCTTAGATATTTCAATTTAGATAAAAAAATATGAAATTATTGTTAGAATATGAAATTGGAAAAAAAATTTAGGTTTTTGTTTGTTTGTGGATATATACAAAAACCTATCAGTGGTTAAACCAGTAGTAATGAATGTTCAGCATTTTTATTTAAGGAAAATCATGTTATTTAGAATTACTTGATAGTGGTAGTAGGTAATGGGCAGACTTTCTCTCCAGTCAGATGCTGGATCTTAAGGGGTAACTTATTTTCTTACTTAAAAAAACAAAGTAACCATAAAATAATTTTAAAACATACTCCAAACACAATACATACTCCACAATACACTCCAGACACAACCTACTTAGAGACACCAACACATGCTTAGAGACACAAACATACCTAGGGTTTAGGAGGATTGTTTTTTTCCCAATTGTGTACTGGTGAAACTTTTTTGTTTTGATTTTGGAAGAATTTTAGATAGTCAGTATGTAGCAAACAAATGGCTCATTTGAACGATTTTTTATTTTTTTATTTAAAAAATCCGAGAACTTCAAAGATGAAATTGTTATTTCCAGCTGGGTTAAAATTTGGGCAATTTAAACAGCAGGGGTTATTTAATCGGAAGCCTGGAAAAGACTTTTAAGCGATATAAGTGTTTAATAGCTATACACTAATGTGAATAGTTGCCTATATTTAGGGGAATAGTAAGATGCAATAGTGCGTTTTTGTTTATTTATTTAATGCTGCTTAATATGGTAAAATACCACAGATGCACTGAAATCCCCTTTGTACTTTGTTTTGAAGCCCGTGAAACAAAATTCCTGTAAGGCAACACATAAATCCTGGGTATTTGCAATGGGAGTTGATTTTTCATGACAGGGTTGTGGAAAATCTTCGAGGACACTTCCCTAAGCGCAGTCCATTGAGCAGGTCGTTAGGTTGTTGTACAGTGCTATTCAATCACGGAGATCTCGGACAACTTCTACTGCTTCCAACCGTAAAGTTTACGGAAGAACGGGTGGAGCCATCATTTTCAGAGTGGCAAGTAGGGAATCAGGTCTGAAGTTGCTGGTTTGGTAATGTGAATACAAGGAGGAGCTTTGGCGCTAAAATTGTTGTGGGCGCGGACGTGGCGATGACTGTGCCTGTAAAAAAGAAGCTGCTCGTCCTTGATGTGAATGGTTTGCTTGTGGAAACCTACTTTCAGTTTGAGAAACTTCCTGAAGAGCATCGTCCCGATGGAAGAGTTGGCAGGTTTTTTGGTAAGTAATACCAAAAGTATTAAATACAGAAAACTATCTTGGACTCAAAGAAAAGGGTGTAGAGTCGTACTAGTTCATGTGACTTGTCCTACTTGAGACGCTGATGTTGGTTCTCTTTTTTATTGCAGTTTATCGGAGACCATTTTGTGATGAGTTCCTTGAGTTCTGTTTTGAGAACTTTGTTGTAGGAATATGGTCATCTGCTCAACAGTATGTATCTCAGCTCACTGATCTTTGGTCCTGTCTGCAAATAGATTTCTCGAATGGATGTTAATCGATTTGGTGATGTTGGTGTTTCTTTTTCATAGGCACAATGTTGACAGGTTGGTCGATTTTATATTTGGAGATTGGAAGAAAAAATTGCTATTTTCTTGGGTAAGCATGGAACCTCTTTTAAAGAATATGTGCAGTGTTTGTGATCTTTCTAGGATGCAAAGTCTTTATTGTCATGTTAGCTCCTTTCACTTGCATTTCGATGTAATGAAATACGCTGGACTGTTTTTATGGTATCTGGTGGGCCTATCTATGCATCACAAGGAGTCGCTGGCTACAGTAACACCCATGAAGAGGGTCAAGCCAATGCTACATTACTCTCATGGAAAATGGATGCATCACAAATACATTAAAACGACGTTGTTTATTTACCTGGCTAAAATGGGACCATGAAGTCACTCTTTTCCTACACTATTGTATAATTAAGCTATTGTAAGACTAAGTGTCCAGGGCTTGTGACCATGTTTCGTCAGAGAGGTCAACTAGCTTATTTATAGGATGGCAAAGTGATCAGAACATCAACTCAGAGTAGCACTGGCTTGCTAGCATAAACAGAATATAAGTTACAAGAAGGCCGATGAAATGCTCAATTGTCCCATTTATAAGTTTAAATACCTTCAACATGAAATTTTTAATTCCATTATGCTCTGGAAAATTAGCCAGGACTTTCTTGAGCTTTTGCTGAATCTGAGTCAAAATCTTACTCTCTGGCCTTGCCTAACAAAGATTTGTAATTATGAGATATGTCCAAAATATTTTTATCATTGTCTTGACACATATGTCCCGACTCCCAACACGGAAATGTTGTTGAAATATAACTACTATACATAATTATTCCAACGTTATCTTGTTCAACCCCTTTAGATAAGCATCCATGGAGTGGCATGCTAAAGTCTCATGACATGGGAAGTAGATCTGCAGTCATATAATCAATTCCCAGGGCTAACAATCGAAGATTAGGAAACACCTATCAAAACAGTGGATTCGCTTGAACAAAACACTGTAAAGAAAACTCAAGAGTGTCAAGAGTGTAGACACTGCATGTCATGAAGTCAGTTTAAATCAACGGAAACTTAGAAGTTAGATCTACATATACAATAATCTGGAAATTCAAGACAGCATGCTAAAAATCTATAGCAACGGTCACATTCTTTGCTATGGGAAAGTAAAAATTATACAATTTGGTATTTTACACAAGCTTCTAACTCAAAAATCATACTTGCACATTCTAGTGGAATTATTCTACCATCCTAACTCACTCTCTAGCAGAATATTCTACTGACACTGAATGAACTAGAATAGCAGCTGATGTAATAAACAGTGTGCCCATAGTAAAGCAAATCTTCATGCTCTAAGTTTCTAACTCCTCTAAATCACACAAAAAAGAACAGCTATATTGCAGCAATCTCTGCTGCTAATAGTTGCTGGAAGTCACACTTATCCTTCTATGCTCTATCGAACTAGTATGGCCTCTTCTCCTTTATATAAAGATGAAGAAGATGGGTTTACAAACAGGCTAAGAATAGCCTCAACGGTCATGCATCTCACTTGCTTATGTGTAGTGTAACTCCTAAAGTAAACTAACTGTGCTTTGCATGCGGGAATCAGTAGTATTAGACTTTAGTTATTTGGTTCATTTCATTGTATATGACATTATGACTCATGATATGAGATACATTATTATATTTTTTGTTGATATTTTGAGGCTGAGTTGAGACTCAAGAGTCAGGACTTACTATTCAGGACATGATTCACTGTTATGTGTGATGTAGCACTAGAAATGATATTACACATCTTATATATTAGTTCTTTTATCATATTTATGTATCAATGTATTTATTTTATGTTGTAGATGCTTTAGATATTAAAAAAATTGAAAAAAAAATGAATATTTTTGTATTTTACGATTTTTTCCCGATTATTTCCCGATTTTTACGATATTTTCCTAATTCCTACCCCTCTTTCATGTGCATTTCAGTTTCTTCACTAATGTGCTCCCCTCTCAAAAACTTGATAGAACATTTGATTATAAATAATCATATATATGTTATTAATAACCAAAAGTAATTGATATAATTGCGGAGTTATTTGAATCAATTTTAGCAATGTATTAAAAAGTAGATTCTTTGGATTGCTTTTTCCAATGGTCATCTAAAGTGGGTTGACGTTGAGTTAGACTTGGTTGGGAGGAAGTGGGATTAATAGAAACAATGGTGGCAAAAGTTGAGAAATAACTTTGGATGTTCATCTTCTTTTTTCCTTTAGATTGTTTGCCTTGATTGTAAGACCCAAGAGCAAGAGGAATATAGTGAAAGGGGTCATTGGTGGAAAGGATATAAGAGGAGTCTTGAAGCTCAAAATTTTCATACCCACCATCTCTCATGGCTTGTAAAATTTCCTTCTTTGCAATTTCTTCTTGGATAGCCCTTATCCCTAGCTTTATTCTCCTCAAACTTCTCAACCTTGGCAAGGTTTTCTGCCCTAACATCTCCTATCACTTTCTTTGGTGTTTGACATGGCTTTACTTGGCCTCTTATCTCAGCCTAGTGTTGTTTTAATCTTAAAATATCCCCCCAATAGATTTTTTGCAAAATTTGCACATCATTTTTCCATCAATCACATCACAATGAGCCCGAGCAGTGTCCCTAGCTTTTGGTGGCATCGTGGCTAGAAATATCTGAAATTTGCAAATTAAAAAAAATTGCGGCTAAGTAAAATTGAAAACCTAAGATAAATTTGGGAAACAAATGAGGCATATTTAGCCCCTACAAAATTTAAGACTTGAAAACTAATAGTTGAACTTGAAATTTGATAGCGTAGAACATATAAAAAAATTAAATACATGGACAACAATGAAATGTGGATTTTTTCAAGTGAAAATCTTTACTTGAAAATGCAAACTACTCCCTCAGTCTCCTCTCGAAGATGCCAACTCCACTAACAACTCCAAACTAGCTCCAAGTCCAAGCGTCCAAGATGACTATAGAAAAAAACTCAACACTCTCCAAGCTTCCAATGAAGCTCACAGAAGCTCTAAATGAGAAGTGTGAAGCAAATGAGAGTGGAGACCTTTTATTGGCTTGGAGGGGCTGTTTTTGGAGGGAAACCACCCTTCATTTCGCTCAAAACCACCTAAAAAGCCAAATGTTTGGTGGGTCTGCGGCTGGGCTGGGCTGGCAGTGAACTGGCTGATTTATAATGGAACCGGCTGGTTTATTGGAAAACTGGCCTGTTTATGCTCGGTTTGACTAAAAAACTGGCGGGGAAGGCAGTTTGACTCGGTTTTTCTATCGGTCCAGTGGCTTTGGTTAATGAACGGGCCAGTTTGACTGGTTTATGGTTCAAACCGTCTGGTTTTGAATACTATGATGGAAACAACTATATATATAGGCACCAAGCCTCCATCATTTTGGCAACTATTCGGTGATATTCTACGTCTTATTCTTCAGTGGATATGCGGCCTATTCTCTATGGTTATAAGTGGCCTAATTCATCTATTCTTTGACAACTCGTTTGGCATTCTAAGGCAGCTCGCATGATGGTCTCTTTGTGGTAAGGCGGGTCTAATCTCTGTGGCCTATCTCTGTTTATAATGTGGCCCTCTTCGATTAATTATATGTGACATAAAATCAGTCTATTGCGGCCTTTCTTTATGGCAACTTATGCGGCCTTCTTCTGTGATTTTCTTGGAGACATTTGAGGCCTATTCTCTTCCATCGTCCTAACTGCAGCCATATTCTGTGACTATCTTTGGCTTTTCTCTGTGTAATGTATGTGTCTTTCTATACCTAATAATGTGTGGCTTTTCAACAAGTCTCACTAGCACAACTGGTTGAGGATGGGCCTCATTAGCAAGGCGACCTAGGACTAAACCTCATGAGGCTGTTGCGCCCGTGCTATGGGGAGGAGACATGCTAAAATGCCGTCAGCTTAGGGCTGTTGTGGCCCAGGCGAGTGCGATCCCCGGGTTATTTTGACATCTTAGATGCCCCTGGGTCACGGTTTCTCAAGACATAGGTCAAGCCTGGAAAAACACAGACAACTTAATTAAAAAAAATGCGTGGCATTTCTCTGTTAAGTGGATTATATTTATGGTATCATGTTGGTGTCTCTTGGTGCGGCCTTAGTGGCCCTAACCTTCTGCATCCAAGGTATAGTTTATGTGACGTTAAGGAGGTCTGTTGTTGACTACCTGAGCTGCCGCATATGTGACCTAACCTTCTGTGTTTTGTAGCAATGTATAGCAATGATATGGCAGTCATATTGCAGTGATATAACAGCCATGTATAGCTGTGATGTGTGGCAATCATATGTAGCAATGTTATGGCAGTCGTGTAGCAGTGTTATGGCAGTCATGTACAACAGTGATATTGATATATGGCAGTGTATTTATAACTGCAGTGAATCTTATTCTTATAACAGTGATGTGTGGCAGTGACATTCTATGCTCATGACAGTGATGATTGGGCAAAGGTTTTTAGCAGAATCTCTTGCTCTTATAACGATGTAGTATGGCAATGACATATGATAGTGACTCTTGACAATTATGTATGACAGTGATATTTGATCTTGTGATAAAGATGAATGGATGTAGGGCTGTAATTCATGTCTTGTGTAATAGTGACATATGGCAGAGATAATTGTTCCTAGTTGATCCTCTATGACAGTGATGTATGGCATGTCCTTGTAACCGAGATATATGACAGTGATGACATTGATATGATCGTGACAGAGATATATGCTACCTACAGTGATATAGAGACAGCCCTATCATTAGTCGTGTGGAAGACTCCTTGATTGACTTGTCTGCTGCCCTCTCATGAGGATCCTGTATGATTCAGGGTTGGCCCTAGGAGGCCTAATGTATTTATTGTTGAAAGACTTGTGTCTCATTATAGATGTATTTTGTATCTCAGCGGAACATTGATTGATTAATAGAAGAAGAAGAATTGATTATGGGTTTTCCCTTTTGTGAGGTTTTGCCTTGGTTTTTGACCAAATCCTGGTGTCTTTATTGTGTATGTTTCTCTTTTGTTGTTCTTTACTGTTCTGCTGCATTGTTGATGCTATTGTTCTCTATATAATTGCTTATGATGATATGGGGTGAATGTAATGTGTAAATTGTTGAAAAAGTTTAAAACTGCGATTATCTACAGCAGAGAACAATCTAACCCTAAAATTAACAATTGGGACTAGGGAGTAGCTTTAACCTGCTAGCTTAAACAAGACATAGGCTTATAAGAAGCTGTTGTTCCTAATAATGGCTGATATTTTTTCTAACACGCTTCGGAGTTAAAGGGTGGTATTGGTTGGACAATGCATAAGCTGTGGTAGGGTTGTTATGACTAGCTTTGGCACATGATGCTTGAAATGGGTAATTAGTAATTACTACTGAACAAATGATGAAATGTACATATGCATTGATACTACGCAGGATTTTTTCTCTTTTGGTAGTAGTATTCAATAGACCACATTGAAACAGGTCTAAATTTGTCATTTCAAAGGCTTTATGCAGCTCACCTTGTAGTCTTACGACTAAGAAAATATTGAAGCTCATTCTGTGCGTAATTTTATAAGAGTATGACACGTTACATTCAAGGACATTTGTTATTCTAAATGCATTTATCTAGGAAAATATTGATGCTTGAAGGCAACTTCATCCGAGGTTGGTTTGCATTTTGTGCACATTTTGGTGGTTTGTTCTCGAGTTTTTTGTAGCTTTGCTTGTCGTGTTCTATATCATTTTTATATGTATATTCATTGCGCTTGTTGATTTTCAGTGCTTCATTTGCTTGTGTAGCATCAAATTGATTGCACAGATACAGGGTTGAAGACTCCAGAAAATTCAAGGAAGCCTTTATTCTTAAAAGAATTATCCAAATTGTGGAACAAAGTGAGGCCAGAACTTCCATGGGAAGAAGGAGAATATGGACCATGTAACACCTTACTGATTGATGACAGTCCTTACAAAGCTTTGCGCAATCCTGTGAGTGCGAATCTCACTCTTGAACATAGTATTTACGGAGTAAAGTTCTGGGGCTATTTTTTTATTTATTCTGTTGGCATGATATCCTAACATTGGAATTCTTCCTTTGTTGGTTTTATGTTTTAACAGCCACACACTGCAATTTTTCCTTATCCATATAAAGTTACCAATGAGCTGGATGACATTTTAGGTTGGTATTTCAGTTGTTGAGAGTAAAATCAATGTCATGATAATTGTTTTCATGCCGCGGGGCATAATTTGTATTTACTAATGATTCAGATACATCTGGCATCCTGAAAATAAAAGATCTCCCTTTCGGGTATTACTTTGACTTTTGCTTATTGAACTTTATCATATTGTCCAGGAGGGGATTTGCGAAAATATTTACAAGGGCTTTTAGCTTCTTCAAATGTTCAGCAATATGTTGAGCATCACCAGTTTGGACAGTCAGCAATCAGCACAGAAAGCCCGAACTGGCATTTCTACCGCCAGGTTCTTCTGGTCAGTGAACCAATACAGAAACATGGTACAGCTGAGAAGCAGCTAGCTTCTAATTTAATAAGTACAAGGCCTGACAAAAAGTTGAAAGGAAAACACCTGCCTTGTGTTAACTCCGGCAATAGTGGCATTGATCGACGTTCTGTTCTTGGTACGAAGACAGTACTTAGTGAGGAATATGAAGCTAACAATACGTCTAAGGAAGACGAAGTGGGTTTAACATCTGATCGTGCACAGCACTCAGAATCAGTTCCAAACAATGGCCCATTATCTTCCAAGCGAAAAATGGAGGATAGATTTCAAAAAGCTAAGGAAGTGGATTTACTATCTGAAGATGTACAACTTACAGAATCAGGTCTACACAGAGGTTCTTTACTTTCCGAGAGAAATAAGACCTGCAAATCACATATAGATGATACCAGCGTTCATTCACATTCTTATCCTGGCATGCGGACAGAAGAGAATGGTGCCGGTGACACAGTATTGTCCTCTTTGGCTCAGAGTAATGGTGTCACTCAGGCTGCTACAAGTCAGGAATTTGAAGCTCATAATTTGCCTCTGGAAAATAAAAAAACTGCTTCAGTGTCTGATTACAAGGAACAATCAAAGCTAAATGTTGACAACCATCCATTGTTTTCCAATGGAAAAAGGAAGCACAATTGTCATCCTGATGCACTTATTAATGTGGTAGACATGGAGGACAAGCATTCGAGCAGATCTTCTCCATGCTTTGAAAGGGATTTGTCTGTAGATGACAAGAATCCAGATCCTGTACAGGTACAAAGTAGGACAAGACATAGGACTCCTGAAGTAAGCAAACGTCATAAACACCATTATAATCATTCGAGGCAGTTGGGTAAAGACTATAATGATAATTATGTGCCTAAAAAATCAGGAAAAGATGCTTCGCGTCATTTTAGACAGAACAAAAATCATGATAAGTGGCCTAGACAACGGTCATCTGTTTATTCACAAACTGATAGATATCGAAGTAACCAAGCTTCTCGCTTACCAAACAGGTTCTTCCAAGGAAATTATGAGCATACCAGTGCTGTCAACCCTTGTTTTCAAGCACAGGTGTCACAGGCTGGTGCTTATGTTCATAACAATGGGCTCAGTAGCAATCCTGTTACTGCAAACCCTGTTGCATACAATTCTGAGACGTATTGGAATGATGGCACTACAATGGTTCCACGTACGGCCGAAAGGGGTTTGATGGAGCAAAGGAGATCAATGGGACAAAATGAACAATATGCTATTCCCAGTGTTCAGTATGAGTCCCATGCCCAGAATTACGAACCAAACCAGATATACAGTGCAGTTGGTCAATATCCGTGGCAGTCCCATGATCAAAGGTATAATACCTTTTACAGTGCTAAGAATCAATGCGATAGCCACTTATCCAACCGCGGTTATCATGAGCCCCATGCCCAGAGTTACACATCAAACCAAATAGGCGGTACAGCGGGGCAAAATCCGTGGCAGTCCCATCAGCAAATGCATAATTCTTTTTACAGTACTCAGAATCAAGGCGATAGCCACATATACAACCGTGCTTATGATCCCCATGCTCAGAATTACGTCTCAAACCAGATAGGCAACCAGGCTCATCGGTTTGTTCAGCGACCGATGCGTTCTCAAAGGCAGCACATATAATTAATAGTCAGTCTCAAGATGGGCATATCTGTTCCAATGGCAAGCATATTGTCATACGTAAGATTAGACATGGCTGAAGCCAATCTGTTGTAACATTGACAGTAAGTCCGAGAAGTTTTATGAAACTGATTTTAGTTCATTGTTTGATCATTCAATGTCAGTTTGTATTTGAGCCCAATTCAGGCTGGCTTAGAGGTTTGATTTTATTTCTCAGGAATAGGCAGAGTATGACAGGACTACTTTTCTATGTTATGATTGGAACGCAGAGCTTCCCTGTTATGTTGATGACTTTTCAGCAAAGCTCATTGTATTATCAGAAATGGGACTACTTTTTACAACATTTTCTGACACCGCATGATTTGATGTCAATGTATGCGGTGTTGGAGTGCATTACTTTTTTAACCAATTCCATATATTAGCTCCATCTGTATCACGATAAATTCCCATGTATAATTGAATATGTTTTTGTTATAGGAAATATGCGCGCAACATTTTTGTTACAGGATTGCTAAATTTCGTTAAATGTTAGGTTTTTAATGGTATGGTTTAGTTTTTTTCTATAATGTTTTCAGTTTCAGGAAAAACTATAATCTATGTGGTTTGTAAAATTTAGACACCATCTAGTAAGAGACGATATTAACGAACGTTGTTCCTCATGAATGTATAAAGTTCATATATATTTGAATATATTTTTGCGTGGTATATTTTGATCTAACTATTTATTAATATTAATAAAATGTTTTATTTTTATTTATTGCGAATTTGTTTATTAGTATTTTTTTAAACAATTCTATATACTTGTAAAATTATTGTGAATTTATGATTTATTTTATATTGAAATTATATAAATAAATTAGATAATTTGTAAATTGGATTTCGGTTGAGAATTTATGATTTATTTTATATTGAAATTATATAAATAAATTAGATAATTTGTAAATTGGATTTAGTTTGAGTAGTTATGGGATGATATGTTATTAGAAAATTTGTAAATTGGATTTGGTTTGAGTGGTCATGGGATGGTTTGTTATTCTTTTTTATTTAAATTTTATTTTAATTAGTGGTATGTTGAGTTCAAGTTGAATATATTGTTGTGATGACTACAAATTTGTTGTTTACTGGTTTGTGGTCTCAAAGATTATTGCTATTAAGTAGCTTTGTAACCTAGAGATTTTGGGGGTTTTTTCCCTCACCACTTCGATTTATTTTTAAAATTCATATTATTGCATCAACAAAGTCAAACATAAGTGATTTGATGTGTCAAAAATGACACTATTCAAGAGATAAATCTTGTTGGTTGTATTTTGTAAGTAATTGATGAGAGTAACATTATTATTTTATTAAAAAACCATTTTATTTATGTAAAATACAGTTTATAAGTCAATGTAAAGTGATAGTAGGGCTATTTAGGGCATGCTAAAGCCTCTTGCATTATTGGCATGCTATGGTGAAAATTATCGAGTTTATGTTCATTTAATTCCTCTCTTATTTGATTTTTTTGTGCACGTTTAATGAAACACATCAATTGATTTGGTGGTGTAGGTTTGTTAAGCCAACATGGCTGTATTCTTCCTATTGAATAATATTTTATTGTTTTACATGCGGTTGTATATATAGTTTGATATTAAATGAAAGTTCATAGTGTTTATTTTTTTTCAAAGAAACGTTTAAGAGAGTTTTATTAAAAAAGAAAGTTGGGATCTAGCCCAAAACCGTTAATTTCTTCATAATTACCAATATTCCTTGCAAGATTGAGATTGAACATGGAGACTCAATCCAATCCCTCAAGCGATCACTCCGTGATACACAAATTTCAGTCTCGTTCTAGCTAATTTTTTTAACCAAAATACTCCCAAGATCCAAATATATTTACATTCCGTTATTCACTACTTTTTAATTTAACTTTGACTAGCTTTTGGTCTTCCTTGGTGAAATATTTTTGCCCTTTTTCCCCACTTGAATCTAACCAACATTTTTTGCTAAATCCAATGGACCACCTTTAGATGAGTGAGTGTTGTTGTCTTTAGGTTTTTTCATGCTTGATATGCTTAAGAAGTTGCTTTTCTAGCTTTATTCCCTAGGGATTTTGAGGATATACAACTTTCACTGGAGTTTGATGCACTCCCACTGTCATTGAATTCAAAGAGTCATCATACACTTCTTGATTGGTTTTTGTTTCCTTTGATGAATCTTTTTTGACAATAACTTCTTCCTCTTTGCCCTTTGCATTTTTTTTTTATCCTGAGTCTCTTCTTTATATACTGTATAATGTTCGCTCTGAGCTCCTTCCCACCATTTGGGCCTCGAGTTATTTTTCTGAACTTTGTTATTTTGCAAATGCTTGGGACAATTTTTGATTAAATGCTCTGTTTCATAACACGCTTGACATCGAAATGAAACATTTTCATAATCCAACTTTTGAACCCACACAAAATATTGAGCTGTCAGATTTATCTCGGCAGAGAAACCCTTGTTGAAATCCATCTTGACACATATTCGAGCATAAGTGATTTTATAAATATTTTCAGATTTTGGGTTGTAGCAATAAAACCTCTTTAATGCATTACCAATGGAAAATAAAGTTGGGAGGTTTCAAAGAAGCAGGGGAAGGTTCGAGAGCCTTACCCAAACAAGAGTCGTGGAGATTGACGCTGTAACCGGATCAGAGGCGGGAGACCAGGTCTGCATGAAAAGGCTAGCATTGCCCCAAAACTAGGGTTCAGATTCACAAATATTTGTTTATCCTCAATATCATAAAAATCACAAGAAGCCAAAGGGTAAGTATTCAAATCATTAGTCAAGAGGGGTTTCCATGTATCAGAAATTCAGTCGTGGAGATCGGTCAATTGCGGCCAAAACTCATTAAATCTTGAGTTGTCGTTCTATCAATAGAAATTGGTTTCTTCTCTGAATCACTAGATTTCACCATTGATCAGTGGGTTGCAGAAACCCTAGCCATCGCACATCCCGAAAGCCCATATTGTTTATAAGTATGTATCCCATATGTGTTTTTTAATGAAAATTTTATAGTTTGAATGAGTTGTGAGCTGCGTAATGGTGTGTGTCTATGGCATACAAATCTGCTTAATGTCCTTTTGCATATATATATATATATATATATATATATATATCACCAAAATTTGGTAATTTATATTATCAAAAAGTTTTAAGAAAGCTAAAGAACATTATTGCAACATGTTTAATGTCCTTTCATGTCAAACAAGATGCATAAGTCCAAAACAAAATACAAAATTTACATATCTATTGGCAACATTTTCTAGTAATTATTGTTACTATAGATGCCTAATATTGCCAATAACTTTAAAAAACATTTATTAAATGAAATGTATGATGGTGTGTGGCATCATTCAGGCCTATGTTGGTTGGAATTGATTCTTGATCTCTAATTTCCATATTCTACTCAATGAGTTGGTGCATGATATCCTCTTCCTTCAATGCCTCTTGATTTTAATTCATCGAGAACCACTGATTGGATGATCCAAGCTAAGCATCTTTGTGCAAATTCACCACCAAGTTGGTTGTCATGTTACATTTGATGTCAAGGGTGGGAAGTTGATGTTTTACATGAACCATAGTGTTAGTTTTTGTAGCTCGGGAGTTACTTATGCATTGTTAGTGCCTAGCATGTAGAAGTGACCGAGCATATTTCACTCTCCAGGCACTTGAATTATAAAGTGATTTTATAAAGTTAAAAAAATGACTCTTTATATTTAATGACTAAAAAGTGACATTTTATAAATTGAGTGTAACTTTATAAAGTTGGGCCACTTAAGTGATTTAAGTGGGCCAAATGTGAAACTAAGTCATGATTGTTCATTTTGAAATGGTGAGATTTAATCTCAGCGATTGAGATCTAGGTTTAGAGATTTTAGTCATTGATAAGAAATAAAAGGAGAGAGGGAGAGTGAAGAGGCACACCATTCTTTATGAGATTTGGAGAAGAGGAGAAAGAGAGCCAAGGAGCGAATTTCAGTGAGAGAAGCTTAGCTGAAGATAAGTAGAGAGCAATCTATACAACAATTGAAAGAGGGCACAAATCCATAGGAGCAACACAAAAATCGAGGTAGGTTCAAAACAAGTTTTGAGGTGTTATTCAACATTTAATGCACAAGAAGCAACATGGAAATTGAGGGCTGGTACAACACATTTAATGCACAAGCCATACAACAATGGGCACAATTTTCAAGTGCTAACTAGGCATGAATTTTGAGGACTATACATCATAAATTTCTGAGCAGTTAGGCACAATTTCCAAGGCAATTTGGGAACAAAAATCGAGTTGAGACAAATTGAAATTATGGAAATCCGGGCACGATTACCAAGGGAGATAAGTTGTATTAATTGTTGATTTCACTGTTGTAAAATTTACCTGAGAAATAAAAATTCCTTCTCTCTCTTACAGGTTTTCCCTTAGGTTTTTTTCCAAGGTCATTTGAAAAAAACCACACGTATTAAATTTGTGGGTTGCTTGTGTTATTCTCAACAAAAGTGAGTAGAGTAGGTTCGGGTGTTTTAAGTTTGAAAATATTCATGTTTATGGAAGTAGCGTGAAATATGTTGGGTTGGTCATTCAACTTAATGTGACTTCATGAACTTGAAATCGTGGTGGGCCTATACTCGATTTTTCTACATGGTATCAGAGCCAAGTAGGCAGATTTGTTGAGGATAGTGATTAAACAAGAAGTATAACAACAAAATAAACATGCTTTTTTGGTTGAGAGTGTTGAAAAATGCACAAGAAATTCTTAATTTGATTTTTCCTTGATCAAATTGAGAAAATTTGAATTTCCACATCAGTATACAACTTGGATGCAATTAACTTGTGTGACATGGATTGTATCACCTAATTTACTCAGTAAATTCAAGTTGGAGGAGTTAGAGTTTAGATAAGCATGTTTGATTGCTAATTTGTAGCAATCAAGGTCAGTTATCTCAGGTTGTTTTCAGTTAAACTAGTTCCAACTATTGGAGGAACTAGTGGAAGGTCAATTGTGTAGTGGGACTTTAGTCAAACTTAGTGATCATCTAGTTAACTGATCAGTCATCTCAAAATAGCTAGTGCATGAGGAGAATTTGAGTTCCCTAGCTGTGGTGGAGATTCCAAGGTAGTGTAACATCAATTGTAGACTAGTCTTGAGTGTACAGGTGTTGCATGTAGTTCGATGATCAACCTTGGGAATTGCGAAATCCATTTTGGAGAAATTCCTATATAATAGGGGCCTAATTTCTCAAGGAATTACACAAGGAAATAGGGGCTCAAGCAGAGGCAGAAATTGACCAATTCTGGATCAGAGCTTCTAAGTGAGAAGATAGAGAGGTTTTGCACTTGCAGGTTGAGCTCAAAGAAATTGTAATACATCTCTATTCATCAGATTAATGCAAGTAGGAATTGGGGTTTTTAGCAGTTTGCTTTCCCTGGGAAAAATACCATTTGCATGTGTGTGATTTCTTATTGCATGTCTGAGATTTTTGTTTTAAATTGTGAATTAATCTCTGCAGCGCAATAGAGTAGGTTTGTGTCTTGTGATTTTGATTAAAATTTCATAAGAAGTTGCAAATATACACATAATTTTTTACATGGTATCAAAGCAAGATTCACATTAGAGCATAAATTTCAAAGTTGTTTCTCAGGAGGTTTGAATTTGGAGTTCAATGCAATAGGATATCTTTAAAGCTAAGAAGATGGCCTTCAATGGACTAAGGTTAGAGTATGCCTTGGAAGACACCTCTAATTTTGTTGCATGGAGGATCACATGGGGGTGGTCTTAGATGACAATGGATTGCTAGAATACATCAAGACAAATGTGGCAAAACCACCAGAAGCTAATGTCAGAACCATGCTCAGTGGAAGAAAGATGTAGCCAAGGCGAGGAAAAATAATCTTAGAGGGATTATAAGATCACATTGTCTCAAATCTTCATGAAAAAGAAACTCCATTTGCAATGTGGAAAACACTGAAAACATTGTTCGAGAATAGTAGTGACCACAGGAAGTTGGCCCTCAAGGATAAAATTCGAAGCATCAAGATGCAGAAGAATGACACTATTCCATAGTATCTGAGCAAGTTCACACAATGTCGTGATGAACTTGGTGGAGTTGGTGTTACTGTTTCAGAAAATGACTTGGTGAGCTTAGCCCTTCTAGGACTTTCCAAGAGCTGGCATAATTACCAAGATTCAGTGAACTGGAGGGAGAAGCTACCAAATTGGGAATGCTTATGGTATGATTTGGTACAAGAGGAAATAAGGCGGAATACCAGAGATGGGACTTCATCCAAGGGAGAGCTTGAAGAAGACTTTGCATTGGCTGGAAAGGAGAAGAAGGGAAAAGGGAAGAAATCTCAATCCAAACTAGAGTCCAGCCAAGGGGGCAAGAAGAAATATTTGTCAAAAATTAAATGCTTCCATTGTCATGCATTCAGGCACTATGCCACCAAGTGTCCACACAATAAGGCAAGCAAGAAGACCTTAGGAGGAGAAGCAGGTGAAGCTTTGGCTTCACAACTTGAGCTTGACTTTACCCTTATTGCATGCATGGCCAACACATTGATGGGGAGCGTGTGGTACGTGGATTAAAGTGCATTGTTCCACATGACAGGGTGTAGAGATTGTTTTAGTGACCCGGAGGAGAAAGACTTGCTGATGCACATCGAGATGGGGGATGATAGAAGGTATAGTGCGACCGAGGTTGGTACAATCACCTCTCAGAGGGAGTTGGGCCCCCCCCTCAGGCTCAAAGATGTCATGTTTGTTCCGGGCCTAAAGAAAAATCTCATCTCTGTTATAGTTTTGGAAGACCGTGGTTATGATGTGATCATCAGAGAAGGAAAAATATTCTTGAGACACGTAGCCATGGAACAAGTGAAGCAGATCGGGGTTCGTGTGAAGAACTTGTATAAGCTAGATGTGGAAGACTGTTTTGAATTAAGCACAAAGGTGGGGAAGGTGCAGATCCATGATGTCATTGAACTTTGGCATAGAAGACTCGACCATTTGCATCATGGCGCCCTGAAGATTATGCAACAAATAACAACATGCCTCCCCAAAGGAGCACTTGAGAAACAAGATGTATGAAAAGGTTGTACTTTGGGGAAGTACAAAAAATCCACATTCCCTGATCATGATAGAAAAGCACATGCAGTCCTTGAAAGGATCCACTCTGATGTCTGTGCACCTTTCTCTACATCCTCCATTTCTAGACACAAATATTATGTTATCTTTGTAGATGACTTCTCACAGAAGCGCTCGATCTTCTTCATGCAAAATAAAGATGAGATATTCTCCAAGTTCATAGAATTCAAGGCACTAGTTGAGAAAGAAACCAGAAAGAAGGTGAAGGTTCTCAATAGCGATAATGGAGGTGAGTACGTGTCGAATGAATTTAAAAATTTATGTGCGAAAGAAGAGATTCGACGAGAGTTGACAACACCCCACAACCCACAACAAAATGAGGTAGCTGAGAGAGATAATCGTAGCATTGTGGGAGTAGCGAGGGTGATGTTGCATGACCAAGACCTACCTCTGCATTTGTGGGCTAAAGCATGCAACACAATAGTCTATTTGCAGAACCAGAGTCCTCATCGGATTCTGAGCATGATTACACTGAAGGAGGATTTCTCAGGGAGGAATCCAGATGTGTTGCACTTTAGGATTTTTGGAGCCTCTGTTTACTCCCATGTCTCCAAAGAATCAAGGAAGAAGCTCGAGCCAACAACATAATTGTGGGTATTTGTGGGTTACCCAAAAATTCCCTACAACTATCGTGTACTTGCCATCCCTTAGAATAACAGTTGTGCGAAGGGATGTAAAATTTGATGAGGAGAAAGCGATGCAGTGCTCTCTTGAGAGGGAGCTTCAAATCCCACCAAAAGATGAGCTTTTAGCTCCAAAGAGGGAACCTCAAGAAGCTGTGGAGAAAACACAAATTGAGGAGCATAAAGTGGAGACAACCATTCAAGAAGAATGATCCATAGAAGGCAGAAAAAGGACTAGGGAAGCTGAGAGACTTGTGCAGGATGCAATGGAGAATATGGGCGCTCCTTCAAATCAACACACACAGAGAAGGTCACCTGATCGGTACACTGGCTACATGGATCTAATGACTGAGCTTGTAGAGACTGAGCCATCCTATTTTAAGGAAGTGGTAGATAAACCTATATGGGTTGATGCAATGGTGGAGGAATGCGAATCCATTGTAAATAACAGTGTTTGGGAAGTTCTCCCAAGACCGAAAGATAAATCAGTTGTGGGTTCGCGATGGATCTTCAAGGTAAAGCGTGCAACATACGAAAGCATAGAAAAGTACACGGACAAATTTGTGGCCAAGGGGTACTCTCAAGTTGGAGGAATTGACTGTGAGGAGACCTTTGCTCCTGTGGCAAGGTATTCATCCATTAGATCAATTCTTTCTCTGGTTGCGCAGATGGGGTGGAAGATTCACTAGATGGATGTAAAAACAACATTCCTCAATGGGGTTATTGGGGAGGAGGTGTACTTCAAGAAACCAACAAGCTTTGAGACTTTTGATTGAGAGCCTCATGCATGTAGACTCAAGTGAGCGTTGTATGGTCTCAAACAAGCACCCCGTGCTTGGTACACCAGGATCGCAAGCTATCTCATGGGTTTGGGCTTCATCAAAACTGAAGCGGATGAAAACCTCTGTCATATCTTGGTAGAAGGTAAATTTCTCATTATTGTCTTATATGTTGATGATTTGATTTTAGCTAGCGATGAACAACTGATCAAACCTTGCAAGGAGGACCTTGCAAGATAATTTGAAACGAAGGACATGGGTCTCATGCACTACTTCCTTGGATTGGAAGTATGGAAAGGTGATGGGGAACTGCTTGTCTCTCAGGAAAGTATGCGAATGAGATACTACAAAGATTTCGCATGGAGAGTTGTAAACCCATGGAGACACCTCTAGCAATCAACTAGAGGAAGGAGGATGCCACTTCAAGTGAGGAAGTTGGTGCTACCATTTATAGGTAGCTAGCGGGTTCACTAATGTACCTTGTGAACACATGACCAAATATGTGCTATGCAGTCAACCAACTGAGCCAAGCTTTGCTTAGGCCAACCAAATTGTTTTGGAAGGCAACAAAGCATGTTTTAGGGTACCTCGGAGGCACTAACCAGTTTGGACTATGGTACAGATGGATAGAGGGGTAAAGCTGCATGCCTTCACAAATGCAGATTGGCTGGGGAGTCCATCAGACTGAAAGAGTACATTAGGTCGAACTTTCAGTGTTGGGTCCACAACTGTTTCCTGGTACAACAAGAAGCAAATATCTATGGCACTCAGCTCGGTAGAAGCATAATACATGGCTGCAAGTCAAGCAACATGTGAGGCGATCTGGATGAGAAAGATACTTGTTGGATTGTTTGGTTAGATGATGGATCCAACTGTGATCTACTATGATAATTAGAGTTGCATCAAGCTCTTTGAGAATCTTGTTTTTCACGATCGATCCAAGCATATAGATATATGATATCACCATTTACGGGTCTGTGTGCAGAGGTGGATAATGTTGTAGTAAATTCCGATAGAGGAACAAGATGCTGACATTTTGACAAAGGCCTTGTCAAGAGGGAAGTTCGAATTCCACAGGTGTAGGATAAGCGTGGTTGATAATCTGTTTCTTTCTAATAGGGAGTATTGAAAAATGTAACAAGAAACTCTCAATTTGATTTTGCCTTGATTAAATTGAGAAAATTCGAATTTTCACATCAATAGACAACTTGGATGCAGTTAACTTGTGTGACAAGGCTTGTGTCACCTAGTTTACTCAGCAAATTCAAGTTGGAGGAACCTAGTTTACTCATTAAATTTAAGCATGTTTGATTGCTAATTTGTAGCAATCAAGGTCAATTATCTCAGGTTGTTTTCAGTTAAACTAGTTCCCACTGTTGGAGGAATTAGTGGAAGGTCAGTTGTGCAGTGGGACTTCAGTGAAACTTAGTGATCATCTAGTTAACTGATCAATCAACCCAAAATAGCTAGTTCATGTAGATAGTTCAAGTTCCCCATCTGTGGTGGAGATTTCAAGGCAAAGTAACATCAGTTGTAGACTAGTCTTGAGTGTACAGGTGTTGCATGCAGTCCGATGATCAATCTTGGGAATTACGCAATCCATTTTGGAGAAATTCCTAAATAATAGTGCCTAATTTCTCAAGGAATTGCACAAGAAAATAGGGGCTCAAGTAGAGGGAAAATTGACTAAGTTTGGGTCAAAGCTTCTAAGTGAGTAGAGAGAGAGGTTATGCACTTGCAAGTTGAGCTCAGTTGAGCAAAGCAATTGTAATACATTTATATTCATCAGATTAATGCAAATAGGGATTAGGTTTTTTAGAAATTTGCTTTCCCTAGGAAAAATACTATTTGTAGGTGTGTGATTTCTTATTGCATGTCTGAGATTTTTGTTCTAAATTGTGAATTAATGTCTGTAGAGCAATAGAGAAAGTTTGTGTCTTGTGATTTTGATTAAAACTTCATAAGAAGTTGAAATCTACACATAATTTCTACAGAGAGGGAGTTGGCATTTACCCTTGTATAGTTTCGAAACCTTGTATTGGTAAGCAGGTAAATGGAAACAAGGTTTATGGTGGAGGATAGGTTGAATGGGGCTGATAATTTTAGCCCAAGGAAGGAGAGGTTTGTATTGGTGATTTAGGAGTTTAAATTGTGGGATATTGTTGAGAAGACAATGACTGCTCCCACTGATCCAATACAGTTGGATAATTTTCACAAGAGGAATGTGAGGGCCAAGAGGATTCTTCTAGATGTTACTAAAGACCACCTTATTCCTCATGTTTTGGGGAAAAATTATGCCTTTGAGATGTGGGTAACCTTAATTAAGTTTTCCAAAGCACTAATGAGAACAAAAATATTGCGTGGCAGAAAAACCAATGCAAACCAACATGACAAAAAATGACACTATTTCCTCATACCTCACCATTGACGTTGCTGGACCTGCCAACATGTAAGGGGATCTCCCCAGTAAGAATTCCCAACTAGATCTAAGACCGTTTGGAGTAGGAGTCCCAACAGTGGGTAGTATGGTATCGACTTGACTATGGTTGTGCGCAGAGGTAAGTAATATTTCCTTGTTGGAAGCAAGGGTGTGACCTTGCAACAAGTCAGGGAAGGTGCATGAAAGGCTCTAACACACGAAAGGGGAGAAGAGTGCGCCCCTTAGAAGCCTATGATAGCACACAACTTGAAAGGGAACACATGAGCTGAAAGACATCACGATATGGAAAGAAGAATAGTCGACAATCCAAAGTGATGAGTTATACCAACAACACGCTTTGATAAGATTCATACAAACACACACAGAATAGTCCATACATACATGCGTAAATTAAAACTACATACATCATTAGGGTAACCAAAATGGTCGAACTACAATAACAATATATGCATGAAACATGCTGATTCTATTATATTAAAAGAGTGAAATATCCAAACATACATACAACCATGAGAACCACTAGCCCCAATAGTGGAACGTTACAATCACTATTGCCTGCTCCTCCAAAGAGATGTACTCATTCTACACTATGGAGAAGCCAAGGCTCATTACAATACACTCCAAACTTTCTCTAAGTTATACCTAGCAAAAGCTTGGCTCCCAAAATCCTGTACAATGAGTTATGAGGTTCTATATATAGAAAAGGGTGGGGTGACCCTTGACATTCCCCTATGTGACTCTTCAACTTACACATGATTGTTTACATTCTACTATTGACACTTGGTCTTTCACTTTACAACACGTTTACAATACAATCTGCACATGTACCGATTTGATATAAAAATGGGCTTGATTAAGCCATACAAGACATCATTGAGACTCAGATAGCTATGGGAAGACTAACTCGTTGACATCCTCTTGGTGATTGATGGTGGCGAACTCATTCCAAGCTTGGTAGTTTGCTATGGTGTCTACGTAATTTGTGGTGAAAACCTTCTAAAAGCGAACCCTTTCCTCCGTTGCATCCAGGTACACTTATTTGGCACCTCTGTCCAACTCGTCATATAGCATACGCATCATGGTCTTGAGTGCAGCCGGGCTAGCGACATACTGGTGCATAATGTCTGTGCTCATATGCAAATCCACGCTAGTGGCTATGCGCATCAACTGATCGAAGTACATGTCCAGCTCCAGTCGGACTTGGTTCTTTTTTTTTGCCTCAGTGAGTGTGCCAATGGATGGGATCGCATGCGTGTGCACAATGACATCCATGCTCTGGAACACTCATGCATGTGAAGTTTGTAAGATGGTGATGAGCTGTGGGAGTTCCTCATAGTTCCAGATCTGACTCCGGAGCATGCCTTCAACTCCACTGCTTTTGGTTTCATCATCTTTGGAAAGTAAAACGGGGCTCCCTTGTACCTCATTGTCCATATTTGCATGTGATTGACAATAGTGTGTATGTATGTCAAGATGCGTGCTCTCCTAGCACAACGCTGCTGCCAACCATTAAAATGGACAACTAACTTATGCTCAATGACGAACCTGAACTACAACTTTCGCATGATTGTCTCAAGAGACAATACTTCATCAAGTATTGCTTTCTTCAACTCTGCTCTGGCGGATGTTGTAGCTTGCTCTTCTCCCTGCTTGGCCGCTTGTAATTCCTTAGCCATGCGCTCATTCTTAGCTATCAAGAATCTCATACTTGAGTTGGTGACTTCGGCATATGCCTTTGTAGCACTAGCCAATGCAGTTGGATGTTTGCACACATCGGACACAGTGAATCATTTATAAAAATGCATAGGATATGGGTGGACATCCGGGGTGGACACTTTGTGCGACTGCACAATTTTGTGTTGTGACTCGTCAAAGGATATGTTGTGCACATCTTCTTTCGGATTATCCTCAAGGATTTCAGTGTCTGCTTGATCATTTGGGACTTGCTCTGCTCCCTGATCTGGAAAAGCTGGTGGAGTGACCTCTGGGCCTTTGGGCATGAGATCTGTATCCTGATCCTTCTTTGGATGAACCACATTCGTATCCATTTGCTCCAATATCTGTTCAATCTCTTGAGCAAAGTCTTGCTCCTGCGACTACTCATCTTGTTTGCTATCTACCAGATGTGATGAGTCAATAACATGTATTTGCGCAATTTCATCAATGTGTACACACTGCGCTTCCTGCTGTGCTTCCTTCTCCCTTCTGCGCAACTCTTGTTCTTCCCTTAGTTGTTGCTTCACCTCCTGCAACTTCTTCTCTGCCTCCTCCAATTTCTACTTCTCCCTCTATCTTTGCGCAATCGTTTTGTTGCATTGTTGATTCTTTGCTTCAATCTCCAAAGCAGATCTTAATACAAGTGGATCTGCCTTGAACTTGTAGCTTTGCTCTGCCTCTGTGCTGTTGGCAACCTTCCTCTTGCCTTTATAGTGCGCAGGTCTGCAGCCCTCTAATGTCGCTGATGTTGCTTCTATTTGAGATGCTGCTGCCCTGTGCGCTGCTAATCACTCTACAACCACTCTGATTGGTTCATTGAGCCTTGAGGAGTTGTAGCAATATCTCCATGGTTCTTCCTCAGGCCAATGACATGCCACGTGGATCCAAGGATGATAGACTCTCTTATAGTGGTCCTCCACTAAGCGATGCGGGTCATATGGATTGAAAATTCTGGTGCCAAAGGTGAATCTCTTGAATTCCTCCATCTCGACCTCAGCATGCTTGAGATTTTGGATCTCATACAACCTGATCCACAAAGGAAAAGCGAGCCAAGGTGCCTTCTTCTTCCGTTGTAGGCTCGCTGACAACCTTGTCATGATGTGATATGAAACCTCTTGCATGACCAGCTTGTCCATTGCAAACTTCGGTAACACATGCAAAGCCTTCTCCACGCTATACATGCGGATGAAGGTGCCAAGGGGTGAGGCATACCAATCTGCTATGTTAACCAATGCCTCCATTGCTGCTTGTGACATGCAAGGCAGATCCTGCTCAAAGATCATCCTATACACCAGGGTGACGAAGTGGTCTGATAGTTGTAGTATAACTCCATGGAAGCTGCACTCAGAGAACAACTTGCAATAGGTGTGCACAGAGGTTTCTAAAGGTGTCCATGCCCAACCCAAGCTAGGGAATTACTAATGGGCACATATTGTATCAAGAATGTAGGCGGACATGAATAAATTTTCTTGTTGACCCTTGGGCGGATGCCGGGCATCTGTTACTTTCCCCTTCAACTGGAGATCCAACATGTTGGACCAATTGAAATGTCTTCCTTCATTCGCCAACTGATCCAACACAATCACCCAACCCTGTGGGAAGGTATTTGTACTCTCCTAGCTGTATAAGCGACATGCGAAGATGAGCAAGAATTGATAAGCCTTCCATAATATATTTGTCTTGTACACTTGGTTGGGTGTTGTCCTGAACTTAGATGGCTCTCTCACCCAGCTCTTCAAGATGTCTCTTGAGTTTGCGCTACCGCTGGGATTGGTCAAGGGTGCATCCATTGTGTTCACTAGCTGTGAAAAGTGGCACATCTCCTAAAATTTCTCTGCCCTGAAGGTAGAAAGTTATGTTCCACTGAAAATGCTCAACACCATTGTCTCTGGATCAGTATGTGAGGCAATCCAGTGGATCATGTCCGCGCATGGAAATGTGAGATACCTGCATGCAACCTAGTACAAGCTAGACTTGTGTATGTTGACATAGACTCTGCAGTTCTCCAAATTCTCCTCAAAGGTGTCTGAAAAGATGTCAATGATGTCCTGCCATTTGATCTTGATATTGTTATCTATGACAACTTAGTGTCTTCATATATGGGCAAGCTCATAGACACTTCCTCGACCACATCTCCAGTTGTGCTCTCAATGATGTCCTTTGACCCTTCTCTCTTGGAAGCCATTGTACCTGTACTGTTACGACACTGATGAAAACCTATGATGCCTAGAGATAGAGCAACACTCATGGAAAGAAAGTTGTCAGTTGAAAACCAAAAGAAACTTTAGGACTGACATGCAACACACCTGGGTGACTGACCGAGAAATTTGCGCAATTTTCTCTAGGAGAGGTTGGGAGACTGACTGCGAGAACTACGCAGAGCACAGTCCATGTTGCCGATGAGATGACTGACTGCTGAAACTACGCAGAACACTTTACATCTTGGCCTGCTAAGGACTGGAATTACACAATGTAAATTTTCAATCTGCATGACTGCAACCCGGGGAATTGCACTGGGAAATCCCGGGGGCCAACTGAGGCATTGCCTCTCAGAATTGTGCAGAACACATCCTGGGAGGCTAGTGTGAGGCAAGCTCTGTGCAATTTCTGGGAGCAAGGCAAGGCAACTCAGACCCGCTGATGGTCGACTAAAAATAGTAAGGATTGAATGCATGTGCGAATCTAGGTGTAGACATGAGTTAATGATTATGCATGCAATCAATAAGTGTAGGATTCAAATATGGGAAAAAATGAGGTGTGTGAAGCGAGTCACTGCAATGGTGACTGTCAGTGCAAAAATAATGTCATGCATGCAAGAATAAAGAAATGTAATGAAAAACTTGAAATGATGCTTCTACAAGCTAACATGCATTGAAACGACAACAAACATTAAACAAAACCAAGAAAACAACATTCACACAAACCGAACTACAAAAAGCGATAGAAAAACAACAAAAGACATGAAAAACAGACTTACCCAGAAAAAGTTGTGATAAGTGTGCTGAATGTTCATAGATGCGTTGGGAATGCCAGATCTCCAAGATCAAAGTGAAGAATGAGCTCTGAATCATCGAATAAATAGTTTTGACAAGATCGAGGCTTATGACGTGCATGCCACAAATCTAGGAAAAGTGACACTTGGCGGGAGGTTTCTAAAACAAATTTTGCATGTAACCCCCAGCTACTAAAAATAGATCCCTAAAATCTAGGGATGTTTTTTTATTTTTCGGGAAAAATATGCCATGCATGCAAGGCAAGATTGCATAGTCCTAGAGGGAACTGGTCAACCTATGAGCACATGCAACAGACAACAAGCCTTGGGATGAATTCTGCACAGTTTCTGGGCTGAGTAGCTCTGACTGCCCCTCAAGCTCTACATAATTTCTGGACTGAAGCCAAGGATGCCAGTTAGAACTGCACAAATTCTGAGAACAAGCATAGCAAAGGGATGCCCTGCGTAATTTTCTTGGGGAAGGCATCATGCATGCTCTGCGCAATTTTGGAGAGCAGTTAGCTTCCATGATGCACTGCGCAATTATGGATAGAAAGGCTAGTTTCCCTCTAGTTCTGCTCAATTCTCCAAGTCAACACAAGAACTTGTAGAAGACCAAGTCACAAGAATTCAACTTGTGGGTGAAAGGCAAACAAGTTAGCGAACACAAGATGATAAGCCAAAGAAACTCAACTGAAAGAATAAGTACCTGGGCAGTGCAAGACATGTTGCTAAGGATGGTTGGTAGGGAGGCTCCAAAATGAAGCTAAGGAAAAATTTTGGAGGATGGTTGTAGCCGCTACAACATTGGCAACACATTGGTAGAACTCCAACTCTCTGAATGGACCTTGTTTCATGAAAAGCAAGTCTAACTCCTCTAGAAGTATTGTTTGATTCTTTGATCATCGTGGTTTCCACACTAGCTTGAGTGAAAGATGTAGCACCTGCCATGCTCTTGATTGGTCAACACACATTCCAAGCCAAGTCAACTTAGTTGTTTCGATTGGGGATGAGGGGTATATTGGTGCACAAGTAATATGACTGCCAGAGTTTAAGTTTCATCTCTGGTGTTGCTCCACTACCTGTAGGCCTGGACAATACCCAGTGGAGTTACTTGCATCACCTCTATACAAAGGAAACCTTTCTCTTCTTTCACCTTATTCATTTTTTTCTTTCATTTTTTTTTCATATTTTCATATTTTCATTTTTCCATTTTTCAAAGAACTGTGCATAGGCACTTATTTATTTCAGAGGCGGAAGAGGGATCCTGACTTCTTGAGAGAATAAGAGGTTGTTCCTTCATATAAGTATGTTATATATACCTCTGGCATACTTGTTAAGGTTTTCCCCCTCACCTTACTCTACTTGACTGAGGTGACAAGGGTTAACCCAAAAATGACCGACTAGAGTAGGTGGTACTAGTTAGAGTGCAAGTGTTGTGTTTTCACCAAGATTCACTTCGAACATAACGTATTTTCCATTGGTGTATAATTGACTGAAGACAACAAGTTATGCATAAGGAGAGAGGACAACAAATAACCAAGTGTGGATAACAGTACATGTCCTCTTGTACTTTACCTTGCTTGTCTATAGAGTCGCACACGGTTTCATGCGAAACTAACCTACGGATGTAAACAAGCAAACGAAACAATAAAGCAAAGAGTAGAAGCAAATGCGAAAGAAGAGTAAATAAGCAAAGAAGACAAGCAAGCAAAGAAAGAAAGAAAGTAAACATGCATGCAAGCAAATAAGACATAAAACGAACACTACTCCTACTCCTAAGCTAATGGTGCATGGGTCTTCTCACGTGAAGTGATATTTCCAATGCACCCACTAGCGCATTGGTTGACCCATGTTGGTGAAGGCATGGTTCGCGAAAAGGATAGTCAAGTGAACTATCAAACATGAAAGAAGACCAACACACTTCGAGTTTAAATGCGTCCACAGAAAAGAAAAGAGTGAAAGCACAAGACAAGCACTTTGTGGAATTAACATGGTGTTATGACACACTGCGTGCAGATGATAAGAATACACATTCTCTTGACTGTGACAGATAAGCAAACATGAGAAAGGGAGACAACTTATGCCTCACAAGTGTGATTGCTGTGTATGATTCCTCCAATGCGTGGCAATGGGATCATGTGATTCGTGTGGGGGAAGAAAAATCTGTGTATTGGATTGATGTTCAATGCATACAAATGAGTGATGAGGATCCTTAGGTGTTTCAACAATTTCTTGATCGGAAGTGAAACTAACCTCAGGACAACGAGGGCCTGACATAACCATCAGCTCGGGTTGAAGTGCCTTGATAGCCTGCGGGGTTTCGACTTCATCGACAAATATATCATCATAAATAGGTGGCTTTGAAAGATAAACAACGATTGAATCAACATCGTGATCGAATATAGGAGTAAAGAGATCACGACAGTTACGATCAGAAAAATCAATGAGTTCATCAACATCATCATGGTCTGATGAATCATACAGAGGGGTAGATGAGAAGCAAGAATGTTCACCCTCTGTGTTCCTAGAAAAAGTATATGAAAAATCGAGTGGATTTTCAATGAAAAATTTGTCCTCTCCGCTATCAAATGATGGACTGACATCTGATGCATTCTGCAAATGATCAGAAGTAGATGCTCCCGGAGATGGATTTACATAAGGAAAATCAGAGATAGCAAAATCACCAAAGATGTTAGGAAAAAGCAGAGGATGCGTGGAGAGAAGGAGGTCATTCTTCATTGCGGGTTCATGCTCAGATTCCCAGGCATACTCATCGTAAATGACAACGCAGGTTGGTTGTGCAACATCAACTCTGTCAATATCTTGATCCTCGTTCACAACAAGTTTAGAGTCTAGAATGGAAGAGCACAAGACAGTAAAATCCAGAGGATCAACAGAACATGGAGATGGAGGTTGAGGTAACAAGTGCATACGACAACCTATGGGCTTCCCAACCAAATCTGCACAGAAATTCAGAGTAGTGAGGGTGTGGGGATGTGACATTTGAAAAAACTTATGTGCATGCTCTCCCACATCACTCTGAGGGGTGGAGCTGTTTGATGAGAAGAAGGTGGACAATCACTTGTGACAACGACTGTGTCTACTTGATATTGCGCAACTCCATCACCGAAGTATGTTGAGCAGGGTTTGAGATTTTTCTTCCTTTTTGGACATAGCGATTTGATACAGGCATACTCATATCTGTCCCAAAGATATTGGAATTTCATTTGACTTTTTGGAGCTTCAAAAGAGAGAAGATGGAAGCATTGCCAAAATTCCATTAGAGATTCATGCAAGGCCTTCTATTGTTTAAACATTTTCTTATCAAGTGCTTCAAGATAAAAATGGTGAAAAACAAATTCTATTAGATTAACGAACTGTTTGAAAGAGTGCACGCAATTATAAGGCAACGTGCGACACCATAGCAATGGGTATTCACGAAGTGTGTGTGCAAGCACTGTACATACCTCTATTTCATTAAAACCTTCCACATTATCCATGAATGCATGGAAGTCATCTAAGTGCTCAGGCTAGGCCACTTCACCTTCACCATCATATGTGATTTCTAACAAGTCATCCTAGAACTCCCTCTCGAATTCAAAGATATGTCCATTAGACAAACATTGCAGAGGGTGAACTGCAACATACTCCATGATAGATTTGTGAATATTCAAAACAAATTGTGAGGACTCAGCTTGTCATTTGGACCTCCTTCTAGCGCCAGAAATATTGACGGTGCTGGACCCGCCAAAATGTTAGGGGATCTCTCCAGTAAGAAGTCTCAACTAGACCTCAGATCGTTTGGAGTAGGAGTCCCAGCAGTGGGTAGTACGGTATCGCCTTGACTACAGTTGCACGTAGAGGTAAGTAAGATGTCCTTGTTGGAAGCAAGGGTGTGACCTTGCAGCAAGTCAGGGAAGGTGCATGAAAGGCTCTAACACATGGAAGGGGAGAAGAGTGCGCCCCTTAGAAGCTTGTGATAACATGCAGCTTGAAAGGGAACACACGAGCTGAAAGACATCACGAGATGGAAAGCATAATAGTCAACAATCCAAAGTGATGAGTTATACCAACAACATGCTTCGATAAGATTCATACAAACACATACGGAATAGTCCATACATACATGCGTAAATTACAACTACATACATTGTTAGAGTTGTTACACAACATTTTGTCACTGTCCTTGTACTCTTCGTCTACGATCCTAGAGGAACTCTACAGTGTACCCGACATGATTTCCCATCATGAAGAAACTCCTAGTATGTCCCTCTTCATGAGAAAAATAATTCCCCTTTGTATCATTTCCCAAGAATCTTCCTTCAAGCCCAGTTTACAAGACTGACGCTACTGACCAGTTTTCTCCTCGCGCCGATTTATAGATGTTAAAACTAGCCCTCGCGCTGTTCGAAGCGAATGAGCCCCTTTCCAATTGTGTCGATCCTCTTTTGGAAGGTTTTTTAAATAAGGAGCCGAAGCTTCCATGTCTAGAAGCTTTGTAACAGAAGTCTGGTAGATGGTTGGGCCGGATAGAGCCGAGGAACCATCCTTTCCCCTATTAGGATGGAACAACCTCAAGAGATAAGACCTTCTCCCATGATGAAAGGAACCATCTCCCATCGATCCAAGCTATATAAACCTCTCTGTTTCCCAAGCAAAAGCTAGTTGGAGTTTTGGAGCAAGTTTGAATAACCAACAAGTCATCTATAGCTTGTAGCTTTCTAGTGTGTGTTTGAGGGAGAACAGTGTGATTTTGGTCTGGTTTGAGACTATAGGGAAAGAGGCCTTAAAAATTCCATTGTTGGGGCTATCCATGAAGTTCTAGAAGAAGTGTGGGAACCTTGATACGTTGGAGGACACCAGCAACGTTAAGGCACTGGTTGTAATCTCTTTCTGATTTATATAAATGCAACTTTAAAATCTAACAGTTGTCGTTCGCTTCGGCACTAGACAACACTAGTACGGACTTGTGCTCCCTGTACTGTTGAGTATATAAAGGGAGACCCCACTAGGTTGCAATACTTTATATATAGGAAGCTGAGTCTGCCGCCTTGTAAACGTGATACACTGAACACAAAATTCAGGGAGATTGCTTGCCCGTACTTCTCGGTTCGCCAAGAGGTATTCTACAGTTCACGGTTACCTAGTAATCCTTTTTACCTATTTCATCTTGAGTAGTAATTTTGATCTTTTTGACTCCCTAAATATAAAATATCACCCGAGTGCTTGTCCTTTTGAGCTCGTTTCAAACCGAAAGTGATAGAGTCACCTTTGCTTCTTTCTCGACTCTTAAAAGATGAAAGAGCACCAGTTTATTTTTGCGTCTTAAAAAATTGTTGCCCACGATCTTATAACGTCCCTGTTAGTCTTTTTTAGACCACATTGTGAGTATACCTTTTAATAAATTTTAAAGCCCTTGAAATCTCTTTTTTGGTTATTTGAGACAAGATCATCATGGCTGAACCGACTGGTTCGCCTAGTTCCTCTTCCTCTCCTCTGTCTGAAAGATTGTCTGAGGATCCTTTTCTTGAATTGCCACAGTTACTTGAGGATCAAGGTGTTGAGCTTGGAATTGTTTTGAGTATTCAACCTTTGTCATCTCGTCCTCCCCCTTCAGATACTGGGTCATTTTCTGACATTGGCTCGGAATCTCCGGATAACCCTATCCATACTCCCGAGAGTCTGCTGACTTCTAAAGGTTAGCTTGGACTGGTTGTTTATCCATTGAATCCTTTGTTCGATCTTGTTGTGATATCATCGCACCGTCCGTACAGTCCTTACAATCATCTGGGTATTCCTTTGGAATTATCCCCTCGAACATCTTCGGTAGTCCGTCGTCATTTGTTTTCACCCATGGAATCAGAAGGCGAAATCCTAGTCTCCTCTTTGGGTCACTCAGAGTTTTCCACTCCACGCAAAGTCGAGGAGAAGGAATATCCTTTCCCTCCTGAAGGTTTCCATTACACAGGAAGCATTCCGACTAGTGTTCATCTTGAGTTACTGAGTAATTACGTGACTTTAGCTCAGGTTGTTTCAGGCATGCCTACTGCCTCATTATTGTATCACAACCCTATTTGGGCATCTGGCGCTATGCCTACCACAGGTCCGTTCATTCAGAACTTGACCTCCCAACAGATGGCGATTTCTACAATTACTTCAATCTCGGTTCAACCCACCATTCCCAATCCTCTTGTTTCGTCAGTCCAAGTAACCCGTCCGGTTCATCCGATGATCTCGAGTCATGTTGCTGTCAGTTCTTTGATCCCTCTAGTAAGTGGACAGGCTGTTCCACCGCTTGGGGGGCAGAGTCTGAATGTTTCTATGATATCTGGCACAACCAATGTGAGTGGCTCACAACCTCACATGGTTGGGATGAACCAACCCTCTTCGGGTGCCATTTCAAATCCTGCTGGTCCTATTGGATCAAGTAATGTCTAGTACCAACAACCCAATGTTGGTCTGTCTGGGTTAAGTCACGTCCAGTACCAACAACCCAATATGGCTCAAGGTAAGTACCAACCTCCTTATGTTCCATATGGTTCAAAAGCGATGACTAATCCATCATACATCCCTTAACCTAGACCTTATGTCCAGCCTGGTCCATCCGCCGCACCTGGTGGGTATGGTCAGATACGGTTCGGGAAATTTCAAGATGTCATTCTGGGAACTGTTCAAGTACCTTTGTAGCAGCAAGGACAATCCCGCAGCATCAAGGGCAACCTTCATTGCAGCAAGGGCCATCCATGCAGCAGCAAGACCAGATGATGCCGCAGCAAGGACAACTGCAACAATCGCAGGGGAAACCCTCGCAATAGTTGCAACCAACCATGTAGCCGAAAATGTAGTATGCACCGCAATCCTTCCAGCCTATGCCTTCGCAAGGTCAACCTCTGTAGCTGCAGGGACAACCTTTATAGCGCAAGGTCAACCCGGGCAACAACAACCCTTATACTCATATCAACAGGGTCAACCCTTGCAAGGGCAAGGCTAGGGTCAAGTACTACAGTAGCAGGCAAAAAATCCTCATGTCCAAGGGAAACAAGTTTAGCCTCCTTTTGTCCAAGGAAAACAAGTCCAAAATCCTTATGTCCAAGGATAGAAAGTGAAAAATCCTTACGTCCAAGGGAAGCAACTCCAAAACCCATTCGTCCAGGGACCCCTGCAAAATCTTCTTCCAAACAGAAGTCAGTCTCCAACACTGCTCCCAATGATTCCTCTTGTAATGCATCCGGCCTTGGTAAAACCTCAGAGGTTCACACTGTCTAGTCTACCGCAGCGGATAATTCCTCTAAAGGTAAGAAGAAAGGCAAAGGAAAGGGTAAAATCGATGCCCCAAAATAGGGTCCTCCTAAATCTTCTGCTGGTGATGTTTCCCAACGGAAACCGAAGTATCCATGCCTCATCTGTGAGGAGGATCACTATATTAAGGATTTTCCCACACGGTCTGAAGTTAGTTGTTTGCTAAAAGGGACCCCAGTTGTCCTAAAAGAGCCCTTTCCATCCCAATAGACTCAAATGGTAGACCAGCCGTAGTCATCCGCTTCCTCAGCTTCATAAGTGTTCATGATGAGTACTGTTGAGCCTCAAAATTACTCTTTCCCTAGCAACTCTTCTCATTCCTTTTCTTTGTTTTTCCATAAGAAAGATGCATTCTCATCACCAATAACCAGTATATACTATCTTGAGGAGGACATTTAGTGATTTACATTTTATGCTTTTATGTTTTTCTATTTGAATAAATTTTTTCATATTAGCTACAGAACGCAGCCTATTCTGCAGCTAATCGACTGTTTTGTAGCTACCTTCATGCTCTAACAAGTTCCAGGTGTCAAAAGGAGAAACTAGCCACATGGACAGCTTGGAAATCATCGTGACATGGATCCTGTCCTATTCATTTAGCCCAGGTCGACAAAGAAGATGGCATAAGACTACGGTCAATGGATAAGTCAAACACAAAGAGACCGAAGGTAATGGGACTCTATTTCGTGGTTAATTAATATGTTTCACAGTGATGGGAAGCGTTATTCGGAGCAACTACCTGTACCTACGGACTCCAACATCCACCTGTACAAACGAATCCAACAACCACCATGTCTTGGATTTATGTCTATAGCAGCCGAGGAAGAAATTCTGCATATCTGTCTCTATGTGTTTGGCTGTAGCATGCTTTTCTCCACAAACAGTTATATGATTTTTCTTATAAATACCTGTGTAAAGGACCGAAGAAGTTAGTAGTGATAGTAATAGTTTTATTGTGAAATCAAAGTTCTAGACTCTGTAATTTCTGGGCATTTTGTGTCCCTGTTTTAATATGAAAAGACTGCATGTTTCTATGAAAATCTGAAGAAGTTTTCTTGGAGTTGACTGAGCAAGCGTAGCCTAATCAGTTGCAGAGGGCTCCTACACTGAAGAAGGTTTCATTTCATTTCGTTTTTCTTCTTCTTGTTAACTGTAAATTCATCATTTTCTTTCACAATGTTTATAATCATTTTCTTACTAACAATGTTTATAATGCAATTTCCATCATTTTCTTATTAACAGTGTTTATAATTTAGAGCAATTTCCATTTGCTTGATCTCTTTTTAGTTTTTATCAATAGTTTAGAAGATAGAACTCAATGGTGTAATATTGTTTCTTCAATTAAAAACTAACCTTGTTTCAGGATGAGAGTAGGATTGAAGAATGATAAGGATACACTGTTGGATAGTTTACTTCATTCACTGTTTTGCTAGTTTAAATTCTCAATTAAACTGATTAGTGTCATTTACTGTCTTTGCCATTTCATTTTTAGTTTACTAACTCATGGTGTTAATGAATGTTTATGGAAAACCCTTCAAGTTGATAATTCATCCTTAACCATGTGGTTGAACATTTCATCTATGCAATGAGTTATTTCTACATCTCTGTATTTGCTTTCTCTTAGATTAGTGAAGTACATAATTACTCAAATGTCATCCCAAGGAGACTTTCTCCCAAAATTGAGAGGCAGAGTAACCAAGTATTTCATTCAGTTTTATTTCTGTAATTAGTTAGACATAAATTTCACTTTCAGTTTTATTTCATTATTTGGAAATAATTTTAAAATAAGAATAGAAACTTTGTTTTCATTTATTTCTTAGCTTTGCTTCCAAATATTTCTTAGCTCTGTTTTCATTTCTTTCTTAAGCTCTGTTTTCATTTTTGGATTTTGAGCAGTCTTTACGAAAGTTAGATTTAAGTTCTGATAATTACCTTGTAAATCATTAGGAGTTAAAGGACCAAAAACCCCCCAAAACAACATAAAACACAAAAACAATGAAGTATCCAAGAATCTAAGGATACTGAAAACTCTTTTATTAAAAGCCATTAGAGATGAGTGGATAGATATCCTTAACATGATGGGGAAGGGAGATATCTCTCAACTCCCATTAAATGATATAAGAGAATTATGTGTTCATCTCTCAAGAGGGAAATCCAAAACTGGGAAAGGTCCAAGAGATCCTTCTCTTGTTAGAGTAAACAAATCTGCAACTGGATCTGTAAGTAGGGCAGAAATTGGTAATATGCTTGATGAATTTAAAATTGACATTCTAGGGGGTCTTAGTGAGAAAATAGACACCCTTAAATTACAAAACAAGCAGAGAATCGAGGCTAATGATTGAACCATTTTTTGTCCAAAATGCAAAAAAAAACATGCTCTAAGAGAATGCCCTTTAGATGCAAAATTTGTAGAAACTTGTATAATTTGCTCAGAAAGTCATGAGACCAAGGGTTGTCCTTCAATTCCAAATCTTAAGGCTGTCTTTCAAGAGGAAACAGTTCCAAATTCTGCAGAACCTCTTTGTTTTGTTGCTAGAAGACCTTAGTAGGGGCCGCAAAATCAGGGATTTAACAATCAAATGTATCTTCAGCCCCCACCAAATTGGAATTCTTGGCAGCAACCTTGGCCTCAACCTCAACCTCAACCTCAATCTCAATCTCAACCGTGGGCACAAGGAGTACAAAATATTTATGGGAGGTTTTCTCAATATTATCAATATCCTCCATCATATCAGAATTATCCTCCCCCACACATTCAACAACAAAATCAACAGCCACAACTTCAAAATCAGAACCCTAAACTTTCATTACCATTTCCACAACAATCTCCACAACAAATCCAAAATCCTCAACTCTTACTGCCATTTCAACAGAAACCAAATCAACTACCTGCCCAACCAATACCAAACCCCAACAATAAAAACCCCCATAATGCTTACATGGTAGAAGGACAACAATTTCCAACTTACATGACTACTCCTCTAGATCTTAATGATGTTCAACTAAGATTTGGTAGGATATTAGAAAAGGAAATACCTTTTGTAGTTATTCAGGAACATGAGAGTTTTGAGGAAGATTCTCTAAAGGTAAATAAAAGTTTTGAAGGAACATCTCTCCAAAACCAAAATATTGAAAAAGAAAAACAAAAAAAAACAGTGAACACAACTCCTGTTAATGAGCAACCAACATCTACTTTTACACCTCCTTTTCCTGAAAGATTACAAATTGATAGAGGAACAGAAAAGTAGATTATGTTGCCCAATTATGATTTTCTAGATGAATTGAAGAATGTCTGTACCAAAATCCCTTTGCTACAAGCCATTAAAGAAATTCCAATTCTAGCCAAAACAATAAGGGAGTTGAGCATAAAGAAACCAGGAAGAAAAACAAAGGAAACAAAAAGAATTCACCTGGTAGGAAAAATAGCAAACATAATGATGGGAAAAATTGCCATGCAAAAATATGTGGACCCATGAAGTCCAATTGTGAAAACACATATCAATGGAATTGAAATTCCAAATACATTGATTGAATTAGGGGCAACAATAAACATTATGAGTAAACAAACTATGGAACAACTCAAGCTTCCTAATCTTCTCTACACACCTACCTTACTGCAACTAGCAAATAGATCAGTAATCAAACTAGATTGAGTGTTAGAAGATATTTCAGTATCCTTAGATTCTTGGGAATACTCTGTTGATTTCATGATATTAACTCCCAAGAACAATCTAGGAGGACATCCACTCATATTAGGAACACCTTGGCTGGCCACAGCTGATGCTTTTATTCGCTGTAGATCTGGTGATATGTATATTTCTGATGGTAATTCAACAAAAAAATTTACTTTATATCCTCCAGCAAAAGCAATCACATAAATAGATGACAAATAATGGATTGATGATGAAGATGATATTCAACCTCTCTTTACTATTTCAGATATTAGTGAAGATAGTCAAATTTTAAATACATTGGAAAATTTTAAATCATCTTCAGAATATGACCATGAGCAATTTCAAGAAAAAGCTAATGTTGAATATTTGTCATCTAGGCAGATGTCTCTCTATTCTATGGAAGAGTTTGGTAGCACTACCATTGAAATTTTCCAGGTATGACATTGAACATAAACAAAAACTTGGAGAAATTACAACAAGAAGAGCTAATCAAAACATTACAAAAACATTCTGTTGCATTTGCATGGGAATACACCAACATGAAAGGCATTGAACCTAAGACTTGTATCCATCACATCTACATTGAGGAAAATTGTAGACCTATCAGACAACCTCAGAGAAGGATGAATCCAAATCTTAGGGAGATTGTGAAAGAAGAGCTCCAAAAATTACTGAATGTAGACTTCATTTACCCAATTTCAGATAGCCAGTGGGTTTCTTTGTTGGTAATTGTGCCTAACAAGAATGGTAAATGGAGGGTATGCATTGATTATCGAGAACTGAATAAAAAAACCCTTAAATATCATTTCCATTTGCCTTTTATAGATCAAGTGTTAGATACATTAGCAGGAAAGAAGTATTTCTCATTCTTGGATGGTTTTAGTGGTTATAATCAAATTCAGGTAGCACCTGAAGATCAGGATAAAACCACATTCACTTGTCCATGGGGAACTTATGCCTACCGAGTACTTCCTTTTGGGTTATGTAATGCACTTGCAACATTCAAAAGAGTAGTACTAGGGATTTTTTCTGATCTAATACATGATTGTGTAGAGGTATATATGGATGATTTTACAGTCTATGGGAATACATTTGAAGAAGCTTTGGAAAATTTGGAAAAATTTATTAAAAGATGTAAAGAAGCAAACCTTTCACTAAGCCATGAAAAATGTTTTATGATGTTTACAGAAGGTATTGTTTTGGGACATCACATTTCAGAAGATGGGATTAAAGTTGAAAAATCTAAAGTTGAAGTCATCTCTAAATTATCAATTCCAAATTGCCAAAAGGATGTTAGAAGTTTTCTAGGATTTACAGGATACTATAGAAGGTTTATAGAAAATTTCACTAAAATAGCATCCCCACTCTTCAAATTTCTTACCAAAGATTGTGAATTCAATTGGAATTCTGATTGCCAATTGGCATTTGAAACCTTAAAAACAAAATTTTTTGAAGCACCCATTTTAAGAGGTCCAAATTGGAAACTCCCTTTCCATATTTCAACAGATGCTTTAGATACAGCTCTGGGAGCTGTATTGGGACAAAAATATTTGATTCCTTATGTTATTTACTATACAAGTAAGAATTTGACTCCCATTGAGTTAAATTATACTGTGACTGAAAAGGAATTTTTAGCTGTTGTTCATGCAATTAACAAGTTCAGACACTATATAACAGGCTATGAGACCTTTGTTCATACAGATCGCTCTGCAATTAGATATTTAATGAATAAAACTATTACTAATGGCAGAGTTACAAGATGGCTTTTAATTTTGCAAGAATTCAACATTACTGTGCTAGATAGACTTGGAAAACAAAACACAGTTGCTGATTTCTTGTCCAGGATTCAAAATATCAAAGAAGATTCTCCAGTTGAAGATAAGTTTCTTGATGAATATCTTTTTACAGTAACTACTCAAACTCCTTGGTTTGCAGATATTGCTAACTATTTGGTCACAGGAAAGTTACCTTCACATTTGTTTCCTAGAGAGAAAAGGAAAATTATTCAGGAAAGTGCAAGATATTCATGGATCACCAACGAATTGTATAAAACAAGCCCAGATCTTATGATCAGAAGGTGTGTCAGGGAAGATGAAATGCCCGAGATTCTTAAGGCATGTCATGATGAGCCGTGTGGTGGACACTTTGCTGACAAGAGGACAATCTATAAAATCCTTTCTTTAGGATATTATTGGCCATCCATCTTCAAAGATGCTAAAGAATATGTCAAGAGATGTGACAGCTGGCAAAGGGTAGGGAAACTAGCTCCCTCAAATGAAATGCCATTACAAATTCAGGTACTCATCAAACCTTTTGAAAAGTGGGCCTTAGATTTTATTGGACCAATTAATCCTTCATCTAAGCAGAAGAAGAATATATTAGTATGCACTGATTATGTCACTAAATGGGTAGAAGCCAAGGCATTACCTTTCGCTAATGAAAAATCTGTAGTTAATTTTATTTTTGAGGACATCTTCACTCGTTTTGGTGTTCCAAGAGAAATTGTGACAGATCAGGGATCTCAATTTACATCTAACATGGTGGAAGGGCTTGTGAAAGAATACAAGATCAAACATAGGAAATATACTCCCTATCATCCACAAGCAAATGGTTAAGTGGAATCTACAAATAAAGTGATTGAAAAGATTCTCACCAAGACTGTGCATCTACATAGAAAAGATTGGGCAGAAAGGCTTCCTAAAGCCTTATGGGCCTACATAACTACATGGAGGAACACAACGGGACATACACCCTATGAACTTGTTTATGGGAAACAAGTCCTGTTCCTTATAGAGTTCCAAATCAAACTTTCAAGATGGCAGTCCAACTGGGACTAGATTTATCAGAGGCACAAAAGCATAGGCTGGAGTAATTAAATGAACTTGACGAAATCAGGCAAGAGGCAGTTCAAAGGATTAGTATAGTCCAACAACAGAGGGCTAAATGGCCTGACAAATATATCAAGAACAAGAGGTTTCAAGTGGGAGATTGGGTGCTATTGTTTGATTCAAAGTTTAAAGATTTTCAAGGGAAGTTTCAAACTCATTGGCTTGGACCATATGAGATTGAAAAATCCTTTAGTAATGGAGCAGTGAGGATAAGAACAATAGATGAAAGTAAATTCCTTTTCTTGTGAATGGTCATAGATTAAAGATACCAGAAACCAATTTCAAAATAGGAGTTAATTAAGATTTTCCAAGACAATTCTGAAATGAAGTTAGTAAAGAAGAATCCTTCTTCTCCACTAACTTAGTCTTTAATTTTCCTAAAAAAGAAAAAAAAGAAAAACAAAAAAAGAAAAAAAATTAAATTGTATAAGGTTGAAAACAATAACTGATTGGCATACTTATACAGAAAATACAGGGTGAAAATTAGAGGTTTCTGACACCCTATATTTTCCTTTTTTTTTTTGGTAATAAGTAGTGACAAAAAGCTACAGTTACTCTGCAGTTTAGATTCTGCAAAATTCATCATCTCATCTCACCTCACTCCGTTTTATTTTTCCAGTTTCACTTCATCCCGTTGTCATATTTCATAAATAATTTTTTCAATTTTTTTTACATTTTTCACTCCATCTTCATTTCATTTATCATATTGTCTTACATCTCATTTCATTTCACTTACATAGCCACTTCCATTTCATTCATGATCCATAAGCCATATTTCACTTTCTGTTTCACATTCTGTAGTTGATTCTGTTCTACAACTAATCTGATTCTGCAGCTACAATTTGTTTATCAGTTCAGGCACAAGTGTGCAGTTCATAATAAAATCATGTATGCGGGGAATTGAAGAAAAATCAATTTTTGTAGACCAACCATACTCAAGGTACCTGCGGATCAACATCAAAAAAATTAGCAAGCGAAAGGTAAAGGTTCCAAAGGTAAATGCAAAAATTTATTTCAAAAAGCAATTTGAAAACATAAGTTTGTATAATATGTATAATCGCATGTCTCCTTAATCAACCATCATTTGATTTGACCACCACTATGTCTCTGCCATATCTTCCATCTTTAAGGACAAACGGTCTCAAGGATTCTTTCATAACAAATCTCTGCTTCAAACTCCATAACCTGCACTCAAACGGTCCTCCACAACTACACCTATTAACGGTCAAGATAACGATGTGACCTACCTATGTATGACTCTCTAAACCCTTATTGTCTATTTATTACATGCAAACTCTTAAGTTTTTTTCTCATATTCATGCAGTCATTTCATATACACAGTCTTTCCATTTTCTATATACATAATCATTCCATTTTTCATATACACACAATCTTCCCATTTTCATATATATGCAGTCATTCCGTTTCTTAAATAGCACTCGTTTTATAGACAGTGAGAGTAATTTTGAAGGTTAACCGAAAATAGGGGATATGGGGCTTATTGTCAGGACAGAGCCCGTAGGGGTAAAGTATATGGAGGGTTATCCACAGCTTAAACGGATGCTACAGAAGGCCGGATGGTTAAATTTTATTGAGAAATTTGACAGCTACCACAAGGAAATTACCAAGTCTTTTGCAAGGTCATTTGATGGCACAGAAGTGGAGATAGGAGATATCAAATTTGCAGTCACAGAATCCTTCATAGCAGAAGCAACAGAGCTGCCGAGATAAGGAGAAAGATGGTTTAAAAACAAGGAATTTCATGGTGAATCTTGGAAAGTGATCCTTAGAAACCCAGGTATGGATGTTACAATATTTAGGAAGGGAATTCCTATTTCAGCACTCAAGAACAAATGGAGTAATATGCTGTTAATATTGCAAAAATTCATTACATGTGAAGGAATATTTGGGTTTATGTATGTTTACCATATACGCTTATTAATGATTTTTTTAGAAAATGGAACCATCAACCTTCCCTTCTTCCTTCTAAACAGTCTGAGAAGGATGGCTACAAATGTCCAAAAGAAAATTGAATCCATAGAAACAACTATGTATCATCATGGATTAGTGAAAATACTAGTTGAATTCCATTTGAAAAGTGTAGGGGATACATGGGAAGATTTCTTTGTAAGAAATTTTTTCCAGGATGCTCCAAAGTCACCTGAGGAGAGTCATGTTAAGAAAAGTAGGAGTAGAAAGATCAACATTAATATTCAAACCTCCTCAAAAAAGAATGATGCAGAGACAACTTCTAAACCATAGGATATGAAGCAAACTAAACAGAAAGGAAAAATGAAAGAGAGAGCTGAAGAAAGAAATGAAGACATTCTTGAACCTTCATCACCACAAGAAGATGAATAGTTACTCTCCGAAACACTGACCAAGATTAAGGAGCAAATCAAGAAAAATAAGGAGATAGGAAAGAGGAAGAAGGACACAAGAGAAGGAGCTCTAGACTCCGAGGTAAGGTGAAGAAGGTAACATCAAAAGAAGCCTAGTTCATAAACTTAGAGGAAGAAACCCCAGTTCAATCTCCTGATAGTATTCCACCTGAACACAGTCCACAAAACTCTTCTCCACAAAATTTTGAAGGCAGCCCAAGTAGAGCTTCTTCTGGCATAGATCCAGTACAACAACAAATCTATGACTACATAGAGTCATTAGAGAAAAAGAATACCTCAATGGATCCAGGATCCTCAACCAATCTAGAGCAGCCTGTCAATCCACAAGAACCTCTAACTAGCTCTCTCAAACAAGAAATCTTTGAGTTAGAGATTTTGAATAGGCACATTCAAAAAGAAAATGAAACCTTGAGGGAACAGAACAAGCTGGATAGAGCCATTCATGACAACACAATGCTGCACCTAGGATTATGGTACAAGAAAAATAGGAAGCTGAAGAGGAAAAATAGGAAGTTGAGCAGAACACTTATCAACCTCAAATATAGACTTCTTATGAAGAAGCCCAGGATGGCAGTCAGTGCAAGGAGAAGTAAGAAAAGGAAGTTGGATGTGCTGGCAGAAGTGTTAGAACAAATGCAATAGGAGAAAGAAGTTCACATTTTTGAAAATTGCATGGGGACATGCAATGATTTTGCAGTGGGGGTATGTTGAGCCTCAAAATTACTCTTTCCCTAGCAACTCTTCTCATTCCTTTTCTTTGTTTTTCCATAAGAAAGATGCATTCTCATCACCAATGACCGGTATATACTGTCTTGAGGAGGAAATTTAGTGATTTACATGTTATGCTTTTATGTTTTGCTGTTTGAATAAATTTTTGTATATTAGCTACGAAACACAGCCTATTCTGCATCTAATCGGCTGTTCCGCAGCTACCTTCATGCTCTAACATGTTCCAGGTGTCAGAAGGAGAAACTAGCCACATGGGCAGCTTGGAAATCATCGTGACATGGACCCTGCCCTATTCATTTAGCCCAGGTCGACAAAGCAGATGGCATAAGACTACAACCAATGGATAAGTCAAACATAGAGAGACCGAACGTAACAGGACTCTGTTTCATGGTTAATTAATACGTTTCACAATGATGGGAAGCGTTATCCGAAGCAACTACCTGTACCTACAGACTCCAACAACCACCTGTACAAACGAATCCAACAGCCACCATGTCTTAGATTTATGTCTCCATCAATCGAGGAAGAAATTCCGCATATCTGTCTTCTACATGTTTGGCTGTAGCATGATTTTCTCCACAAACAGTTATATTATTTTTCTTATAAATACCTGTGTAAAGGACTGAAGAAGTTAGTAGTGATAGTAAAAGTTTTATTGTGATAAAAGTTCTAGACTCTGTAATTTCTAGGCATTTTGTGTCCTTGTTTTAATATGAAAATACCGCATGTTTCTATGAAAATCTGAAGAAGTTTTCTTGGAGCTGATTACGCAAGCGTAGCCTAATCAGTTGCAGAGGGCCCCTACACTGAAGAAGGTTTCATTTCATTTTATTTTTCTTCTTCTTGTTAACTGTAAATTCATCATTTTCTTTCACTGTGTTTATAATCATTTCTTACTAACAATGTTTATAATGCAATTTCCATCATTTTCTTATTAACAGTGTTTATAATTTAGAGCAGTTTCCATTTGCTTGATCTCTTTTTAGTTTTTATCAGTAGTTTAGAAGATAGAACTCAATGGTGTAATCTTGTTTCTTCAATTAAAAACTAACCTTGTTTCAGGATGAGAGTAGGATTGAAGAATGATAAGGATTCACTGTTGGATAGTTTACTTCATTAACTGTTTTGCTAGTTTAAATTCTCAATTAAACTGATCAGTGTCATTTACTATCTTTGCCATTTCATTTTTAGTTTACTGACTCATGGTGTTAATGAATGTTTATGGAAAACCCTTCAAGTTGACAATTCATCCTTAACTATGTGGTTGAACATTTCATCTATGCAATGAGTTATTTCTGCATCTCTTTGTTTGCTTTCTCTTAGATTAATGAAGTACGCAATTACTCAAATGTCATCCCAAGGAGACTTTCTCCCAAAATTGAGAGGCAGAGTAACCAAGTATTTCATTCAGTTTTATTTCTGTAATTAGTTAGACATAAATTTCACTTTCAGTTTTAATTCATGATTTGGAAATAATGGTAAAATAGGAATAGAAACCTTTTTTTCATTTCTTTCTTAGCTTTGCTTCCAAATCTTTCTTAGCTCTATTTTCATTTATTTCTTAAGCTCTATTTTCATTTTTAGATTTTGAGTAGTCTTTATGAAAGTTAGATTTAAGTTCTGATAATTACATTGTAAATCATTAGGAATTAAAAGACCAAAAACCCCCCAAAACAACATAAAACACAAAAACAATGAAGTAAGAAGGGTTAGCTAGCACAAACAGTGCACTACACTTCATCAGTTTACGATACCCGGATTGATAATTTATGTAAGCAATTTAGGACACTAAATTGACCAAACAAGTACCTCGATCAACATGGCTACCAGGTCAAAAGATTATCAAACCCCTACCCCGTTGGCAAGGAAAGAGAAAGAAGGTACCCCTTCTTCTTCTACCCTGTTCAGTTCTGGTCCTCTCCATATAGAGCGACCTAATCCTAATTCCGCCGTTCGACCACCTTCGCGAGGTGTGCTTTGAAAGTCCTCATACAATCCTAATGCTCAAGCCTCTCAACATTATAACATTATTGAAGATTTGGCTCTAGTGCCATCAACTATGTCTACTCTCGAGGTCCTTCAAAGTTGTCTTTCTGAGTGGAAATCATTACTGTCGGCTATTGGGGTTATTGATCCAGATGACTCTAATCTCATCTATTTTGACTTGGAAAACCACGTTCCGCATTTACCTCATCAAATTGCCTTTCTCATTCAAGTAATCATAAATGAGAAAACCAATCACAGGACCGTCATCGATGAAGGTGCTTCTACCTGCATCATGTCTGTCGCTTGTTGGAAGGAAATTGGTTCTCCTACTCTAAACCAGTCCCCTAACACTCTATAATCTTTTGACAGGCGTGATTTACGACCATTCGGTGTCCTTCCCAACCTTGCCATTACGTTGGAGGGCAAGACAGTACATGTCGAAGTAGAGATCGTTGACGCTAATCTCAACTAAAATCTTCTACTCGGACAAAGTTGGACCCATGCCATGCATGCTATAGCCTCCTCCCTTTTCCACGTGATTCATTTTCCCCATCAAGGAAAGATAGTCACAGTCGACCAACTGTCCTTCTTTTCCTCTTCCTCCTCGGATGGCAATGTTCCATATGTCAAGCACACCAGTGCTCCTTATGAGAGTGTGGGTGTAGGACTTTTCAAAGATCCTGCCTTGATGGGAATATTTTTGCTCCCACCTCCTCATGTTTCCTTTGTTGACATGATTTCGGTCAAGTCTGATTCTTGGGTCATTCCTTCGCCGGATCTTGTTGATACATGGGGCGAGGTTATGCCATTAAGTCCCGCCGAAATTGATTATGTGGAAATTGTTTCGGCTTCACCTTCGGTATCCTCTCATCATCCTATTTCGAGGTATTCTCAATCCCCATGGCTTGGTTCTTTGAAATCTCCCAATCCCTGAGCCGAGACTTTTCTTTCTGACGAGATTATGATGGAAGTAATGTCTCTAGAGGAAGTACCTTGGAACGACACTCATCATCGTTCCTCGTTCTTGCCTAGCCCGATGGTCATGTCTACTTGTCTCGAGGAGTTCTCTTCTCAGTTCTCATCCCTACCACTTCAGACACTGATCATGAATCATGAAGTTTGGTTGGAAGGGAACATGGGTAACATTACCCAAATGATGCCAATTGATATTTCTGTTAAACTTGGTGTCGTTGAAAATGTCCATATCGGGGTAACTTGTTCTCTAGAGGAGATCGAGATCTATACTCGTCTGTTCCAAGAATTCCAGGATGTTTTTGTGTGGTCAGATGAAGAAATGCCCGGCATTGACCCAAGTATAGTCGTGCATGAGATTCCAACTTATCCTCATGCAAAACTCGTTCACCAACGACTTCGTCCAGTGCACCCTAGAAAAGAAGCCACCATTAAGAGTGAAGTTGAAAAAATTCTGAAAGATGGATTTATTTATCTGATCCCTCTTATGGATTGGGTGTCAAATATTGTACCGGTGACAAATAAATAAGGCACTATTCGTGTTTGCGTCGATTACCGTGATCTCAATCATGCCTATCCTAAGGATAATTACCTCACTCCCTTCATTGACTAGATCATTGATGAATGTGCCAGGAGTGAATTATTTTCTTTTATGGACAATTTTTCTGGCTACAACCAGATAAACATTGCGCTGGCTGATCAAGACAAGATAACCTTTATCTGTCCTAGGGGGACCTTTGTGTACAAAAATCTCCCTTTTGGCCTTAAGAATCTTGGGGCCACATTTTAGAGAGTGACGTCTTATGTGTTCCGCGACATTCGAAACATCGTTCAACCTTACTTGGATGATCTCCCTGCTCATTCTCATAAAGGCCATGATCACCCTAATCATCTCTGAAATTTTTTTATTTGCTGTAGACACTACAACATCTGGCTGAATCCACATAAATGTGTCTTCTGCATCGAATCCAGATGAATCCTTGGCTTTATCGTTTCACAAGAAGGATTTCACCTTGATCCTCTTAAAGTCAAGGCCATAGCTAATTTACCCCCTCCATCTTCATTGCATCAACTGCAGAGTCTGTAGGGAAAAGTAAATTTTCTCTGTCGTTTCGTAACGAACTATGTTGAGCTAGCTTCAGGGTTCACTCAGTTTCTCAAGCAAGGAACCCCATTTGTTTGGGATGAGGTTGCTCAAAAGTCTTTCGATGACCTAAAGATTGTCCTCATTAATGCTCATTTGCTGCATCCTCCGAACTATCATCGCGATTACTTCCTTTATCTAGCTGCAACCTCTAGTACCATCGCCATGGTGCTGGTATAGGACGATGACGAAGACAATGAACATGTTATTTACTACCTCAGTCACAATATCCTCGACACCGAAACACATTATGCTCATGTCTAGAAGTTGGCCTTGGCTGCCGTGCAGGCTGTTCAGCGCTTTCAACATTACATTCTACTCCATACTACCACTGTGATTTTGGAATGAAACCCCATGACCTACATCCTGACTCGTTAGTTGCTGGGGGGAAGTATTCAAAGTGGAATGTTATCCTCCAAGAATTTGATTTGGTGTTTACTACTGCCAAATCTAAGAAATCACTAGTCTTTGATGAGTTGATTTTCTCCCTTCCCTCCACTTCTCTCCCTTCTGGTGCTAATGAGCATCTCCTGGATGAGACCCTTTTCTTAATTAGCACTCTTGACCCATGGTATGGTGATATCATCATATATCTCTAGACATCCACCTTTCGGTCTATGTTGACCAAGGATAACTGCTGACGTATTCGGCATCAATCTCAACCTTATCGTATCATTGGAGATACTTTATACTGCATCAATGTAGATTCCATTCTTTCTTGATGTCTCACTCTCGAGGAGGCTGAGAGAGCTTTGAATGATTACCATTTTGCCGCATGTGGTGGTCACCTGTCTGGATATGCTACTGCTCAAAAAATTCTTCACGCTGGTTATTTTTGGCCCTTTATCTTCAAGGATTGCATCCTTATCGTTCGCAAGTTCCATGAGTGCCAAATTTATCAGCGTAAGATGCGCGCCCCACCTGCTCACCTACACCCCGTTATTACCGTCAGTCCTTTTTCCAGATGGGGCATCGACTATATGACCTATAACCCTTGTTTGGAAGGGGGCATGGGTATATTATCGTTGCTGTGGACTATTTCACCAAATGGGCCAAAGCGATGCCTACATACTCTACGGACGGTAAAACGATGGCTCAATTTCTATTTAATCATGTTATTTCCAGGTTTGGGTGCCTCAAGCTAGTGTCACTGACCATGGCTCCCATTTTTGAGATTACATGATGGCTGAGTTGACTTCTACATTGGGCTTGCACCGTGATGGCTCAACCCCATACTACCCTTAGGCCAATGGCCAAGTTAAAGCTGTGAACAAAGTTTTGGTCATGATGCTTCAACACACCATTTGGATGCACAAGTCAAATTGGCATCTCATGCTCTTTTCAGCTCTGTGGGCTTACTGAACCTCAACCAAGGACGCAACTAGATTCACACCATTCTAGATAGTTTACGGTCTAGAAGCAACTTTACTGATTGAGTGCGAAATTCCATCCCTCAAGTTGGCTGTCGAACTTCTCCCCAAGACCTCACCCCAGGAAGAGCATCTCTTGTACCTAGAATGACTTGATGAGACTCATCGTCTTGCTGCTTTGGTCATCGAAGCACAAAAAAAGTGGGTCAAATCCCATTTTGATCAGTCTGTCTCCCCTTGATATTTTTCCGAGGGAGATTTGGTTCTTTTGTATGATCAGGCTAATGATAAGCTGGGGGTAGGCAAGTTCGAACCCATGTGGCATGGGCCCTACATTGTTAAATGTGTGTTACGGAAAGGGGCCTATGACCTCATTGACTAAGAGGGAAATCCCTTAGACAAGCCTCAAAATGGGATTTATCTGAAAACGTACTATGCTTAGGTCATCTTGCATGGTTACTTTTGTACAATAGTGTGTTATTTGTTTTTGTACAGTTTGGTTTGGTGTGTTATTTTACAAGCAACTTTCCTGCTTATTATGTTTTTGCCTGCTTTGTAGATGTCAATGTCTCATCATATCGGTTTCGCTGATGGTGCTTACCATAGTACCCAGAATCTATCATCTGCAGCATGGGCCATTTATGACCCCCATGATGAGTTGATTGATCTTCAAGGTATATGTCTAGGTTGAACAACTAATAACATCGGTGAGGATAGTGTGGTTATCAAATTATTGTCAGAAACTATGACTCTTGGCATCCGGGAATTGGTTGTCAACCTTGATTCACAGCTTGTTGTTCTTCAACTCAATGGGAAATATTCCATAAAAAACCCTCAGATATTGAGGATGTATCTATGTATTCGTCTACTAGAGAGAAATTTTGATTATATTACATATCATCATATTCCTAGACACATGGATACATTAACAGATGCATTAGCTAATTAGGTGTTGGATAGACATTTGTGAAACATGTAAAAATTCAAAAATAAAAACATTTGTACCATAGTAAGCAAGGAAGTACAACATATATATGTGTGCCGGTAATGTTTTTCATACATCAAAACCTCAAAAAATAATATGTGTGTTGAAAATACATCGGTGGCTCGCATGCCTTATACATCCGTGGCTTACAAGGTCTCAAAAATGAGGAAGGCTAGACCTATGCACTAAACATCATGATGCTCATGATAGCATGTAGCTGCTCAGACTACGCGAGTCAGCAGTCGGCGGATTTGATCTGACACCCCCATCGTATGCCTCTCGTACTTGCATGGGACATCACCCATCCGGGCATACTCTAGGATCCCATGGGTTAAACCCTCGAGATTCCTTACAATCTTCTCCTTATTATCGCTTTCCTCCTGATAAGGAGTGACATCAAACTACCGAGCGACGCGCCTGGAGATCGAGGACATCCCAACAGGGCATTCTGGTCCAACATCTGCATTCATAAAATCAAAATGTCATGAACACATATATCTAAAAAATAATAAAAAACATCAAAAAATTAAAAATTGTTTGTTTTTTACCTCCATCATCAAAATCATCCCCCTCTGGGAGCGGCATATCCGGATCTCCGCGGAAGTGGGTACCTCTGTAAGGCCAATCCTCCACTACAATCAGCTATCGTCGTAGCCACGAGAAAAAGGTGGGCTTATAGGACATCTGTTGCCCCCTAGTAACCCTGGGCATCAACTCACTCCAACTGACCATCCGTGCATCTCTTGGCATCGGTGGATCCACCTCAGTCAACTGGTATTAGAACAATGGAACCCGCTCCAAGAAGAAGGTCACTAGCACAGACTTGAAGCAAAACTGCTTCAGGTTTCCCACCTTAGCTTTTGATAGCTGGCCCTTCATGTTGATTTTCATAGCTTCCGCCCAGTTAAAGATAGTGGGCACCGTGCAATCGATAACATACTGAAACTTTTACTTGTTGGTCTCATGAGGCTTGGGACCTAGCCACTTTGTTGATGGTCAATATTAACACTCTCAACAAAAGATCCTGAACAATCATAATTTCGATCTTGCCACTTTTGGATTTCAGAGCTTCTAGGCAATGTTCAGCAAGTAGCATGGTCACACTTGCCCCAATCGGCCTCGACCTATATAGATTGACTGGTTCCCCTCTCCGAGACAGTCCTATGATGAAATAAATGTTTAAAGTTTCCAACTCCAGCTCTTGGTCACCAATGATGAAAATTCCCCTATTCACGTCCCGAAGACTGATCAGGTACCGTAGCAACTCGGGTTGAGGCTGTAAACCTGGGGTAAGAAAGAATTTTAGGATCCCACGATTCCTCAAAGCTTCCAAGCAATTTTGGTAAGATATTGCTTGAGTGTTAATATCCTCATTCTCTCGTTCTTTCCAATCCACCATTTTTCACGATTTTTCATGAGGGGGTAGTTATGACATTAATGATAGGTGGTTGAGGTGGATGGGAGGAAGAGGCATAAAAGGGGAAGGATGATGAGAGGAGAGGGGGATCCTTGGTCTTGGTTTTGGTTTTGGAGGATTTTGTTTTGGGAGGAAGGTGGAGAAAAGATAAGGGAGAGAAGGAGAGTGTTTGTTTAACTTGGACACACTACATCTAGTTGGACTTGGGCTCGGAGGGCTAGGGAACCTGTGGAGGTTCCCTGGGCTAGGGAATAATTCCTAGTTGGCTGGGAGGCAAATATAGTCAAGTAGTCAAGAGGAGCATCCAAACAGAGTCAGGAGCCTAGGAGCACCTCAACTAAGCTATTGGAACAAGTATTCCTCTGTTTATTGATTACTTATGTAAATGGTTGCAATGAAATTCTTACTTATTTAATTTATGGTAAATAAATTTTTAATGGTAAATTATCATCAAATAAATGTTTAGATATACATAAGTTATTTCCCATCTTATTGTGCTTAAAATTAGAGGAATTTAGTTTTTAGTTAGAGAACCCTAGGAGGGAGTCTCACACGTGGTATCAAAGCCCAGATTCAAAATATGGATCCAAAACCGACTAAACCCAAATTTTCGATATAAGAACTTCTAACCCTCATAATTACTTGTAATCCTAAGATATATATATATATATATATATATATATATATATATATATATATATATATCTATGACCCTATATATATACACAAGACTCTCTATTTGTTTACAGATTGTAAAGTTTTGTAGGTCCCCATCCCATGAAACAAGAATCTTGCAAGATGCATTATATCAAAGTGGCTCATAATAGGACATGCTGGCAATGCTAGAAGGAAAAATCTCAATTTCCCAATACAGAGAAACAAAAATGAAAGAAATAGCATATTACTAAGAAGGGCTCTCAATTGATTTCCTATTAAATCCTCTGAAATCCTGTTCCCCTTTTTCTGTTTGCTCCAAATACTGTAAATTCCGAATGATTGCAGATGAAGGAGTGAAACCCACTTCCTTCATACGCTCTACAACTGCTTGCAACTTCTCATACTGTCCAGCTTTTGCATACTCTGTCAGCAAAAGATCATAGGTAGTGTAAGCAAGCTTGTACACTTCCTTTCTTCGATTCAGAAATAATTCAAGCCTGTTGTAGGCCTTATGACGAAAATAGCAGCTTATAATAGCTTCCACAACTTTGGGGCATGAGAAAATCACCCCATTTTGTAACATTCTTCCCACAGAAAATTCTACATCATCCAATTCGCCAGACAAAGCATAAGATTTTACTATTTTATTGTGTATTTCTGATATAAGCTGTGAATTCTCCAATGTTTTCACCATACCCAAAACTTATTCCATGTCTGCCACTCTCTGGAGCTTAGCATACACCTGAAACATATTGCGTACAATATTGTCATTCACGGGCCAGCCTTCTTCCATCATGAATTTAAAAGTTTCTTTCATTCTGTCTATAAGACCCTTCTTGCAAAACCCCTCCATTATAGCCTCCAACGTGGCCATGCTCGGTGTCACACCACAGGATATCATTTCTTTGAAAGATAAATCCATCAGATCATACTTATCAGCTCTCATGAAACCCACAATCAGGTACTTGAAAGTATCCGCATTCGGCGAAAATCCAGCTCGTTTACAAGCTTCGTGATGTCTGCAAATTGTGGGGATCACCCAAGTGAGAGTAAATGGATATAATTGTATTGTATGTCACCAAGGTGGGTCGATAGTCCTCTGTTCTCTCCATGAACTCAAACAGACTAAGAGCCCTAGCAATCTGATTGGAAAATCCATATGCATAAATGAGGGAGTTAAATATTGTGGCATTGGGTTTGATTTGTTGCAGCTCCATTAAACTGAAAGCCTTAACAACTAATTGGATATTGTTTACCCTTCCTACTAAACAAATATGTTTGGCCCACTCTCTTGGATCTCGGTTTGATTCTTTCAAAAGCTTCTCCATTTTCCACTTTAAAACCTGTCAAGGTCCTAACCATCAGTTAAATCAGTTCCAATATTTATCTGAAAAATTGTGACTGTGTCTGTGTGCTTACATAAACATGCACACATGGATTTGTATGTATGTTCTGTAGTGAAAATATTAGCAGACATTTCCAAGGAAAGACAGAGTGGAAATGGGGCAAACCCGTACCTGAATAAGGGATAGTTCACAGTTCTTATGTGAATCACTTCTTTCAATAACAACATTTATCGCTTGAATTGACTCTCATTGAAGGCTTCCTTCAAGCACTCCTTCAATGGCTTTGGAAACAATTTCATATCTCCACCTTGAGTCTGATTACAAACATCAACAAATGCTGTTGCAAATCTATGTGGATTGAGGATGACGGGTAATAAAGGAACATCTTTGATAGCTGAGAGTGCCTGGAATTCTCTAAGCTGAGGTGAAATGCTCATTAGATGGGTCACACACCATTATTATGTAAAGTGAGATGTATTCTAGCCTTGGTCAGCCAGAGAATACCAGATTGGAAGTATAACCTTAATACCAGAATACTTAATCTGCTTTTAGCATCTCTCTCCCTTCTTTCCACCTTTCCAATCATATGAACATTCTCAGAAATAGTCTGGAATGGTTCTAGTGAAAGCAAGACCAAGTCATTTTCAGAGCAACCCTTGGCTACAATATCTTCTCCAGCATTTGGCATAAATCTCCCAAGGTGGAAGTCATCAACTTTCTCTAAGGATAGCAAATGTAGTTTACTAAAGCACATGTCTTCTGGTGGGGGATACAAAGCCCTGTTATTTGCTATACGCTTTCTATAGATATTAAGCTCTGTAGGTGGGTTCTCATAAACAATCATTTATATTATTTGTATTTTACTACAGATAGCGAGATTGAAATACAAAGTTATTAGTATATTGAAAGGCTGAGAGCAAGAGACTCGCTGGGTTTATTGTTCCTCAAACAATCTACCCTTGTATTTTTGTGAGTGTTCTCCTACGCTTCGTTCCCAAGCCAAACTCAAATCTGAAGGAAAGTGTTTTGAAAGAAAGTACAATCTCACGTTGAAGGATATTGAATTAAAGGTTTGGCCGAATATCAAAATTCTTTGCACACTAGCAGCATCCATATTCAAATGCCAACAATGTCACCCTCCTCAACTTTACTTCACAGTGAATTTATTTTATAAACATGTGACTCTCATGACCAAAAAATTCACAGAACTGAAACTCATTGTTACATATTGGACTTCTGTACATCTACGCACATGGTCATCATAAAAATAACGAATCTGTATTGTCTTTCCAAATATATGTTTCACTAGTTACACTCTCGTTGGCCTACGAACATATTTAGATGTAAGAGCAACTGAACTTTTTTCTAGGGCTGAAATACGACCTAAAAAGATCAACAAAATTTCTAGCATCCTCAAACGAAATCTTCTTCAGCGTCCATGATCAGTTTGCTCCAGACCTTGAATAGGTCTCAACTGTGTGACCTCATCAAAGCTTGAATAGAACGAAAGCAAGGGGCCAAATAGAGATGAGAATAATCTTAGTAGTTGTGCTTCAGATTGAGCTCAAATTAACCTATAAAGGAGGCTGAGTAACCTCAAAAACTAGCGAATCCCATGATCAGAAAACAAAGAAAAAGTGCCAACACCCACTGTAATTTCAGGCCTCCTTTAAAACCAGACATTGCTCCACAGGACCGAAATAATCTCTGAAATGATTGTTGCCTCCTATTGTAACTACAATATAATTCCAACAATGTTATGGTTCCCTACTGATGTTTAAATTCATTATGTATTAAGATTATATAAAAAAAATAGAAAACATCCAAACCTACTATTTCATTAGTACCTCAACCAACCATGCCATACTTCTATACACTAAGCTCTCCCATGCCTTGAATTAGTTAGGTGACCAATATAGTTGTTATGTCCAATCCATGAGAATGTACATCTTCATTCCCAAAATAATTTTTTTCATCCATGCTCTAGTCATATGGTAAAGTTTTTTTTGTTTTTGTTTTGTTTTGTTTTTTTTCTTCGAAACAAGGTAAGGTTGACCACTTTCACCTCCATACAATTAAGTCATTTCCATTTTTTGTCAAAAGCACCTTCCCCACAAGTAATTTAAACTCTATTGTCTACTCCTAGGCAGTGAGTGATCATGAGACTCATTATAAAAAGGAGACGGTAAGTAGTTTCCAAGACTAGTACCAGCCAAAGTGTTGACTTGCGCTTCATGCTCAAGTATCTTAAAACTATTTTATTCTTTGATGCTCTACAATGTAATTAATCTATTTAGTCTATTGTCAATATAAAATCATATATCCCTATGGTTAACTATAAAAAAATTGTAATGATAGATGTGTCACGATTAGGGAAATATTAATCTCCCACTTCTACATCTAATTGAGAGTCTTGTTGGGTGAGTTCCTCCATGGACTACTATGACCTAACACTTAGACTATTTTTCATGAAAAATGAGGCATCCACCTAGCCTATATCTTTTATGTGCAACAAGTTGTTTCTTCATGAGTTACTTTACTAATGACCTCCACAATTACTGTCGTGCATCTTAAACGTTACCTCCAACTTCTTGCTTTTGGTTTATTAAAGTGCACAAAGGTTCATTCTTTTTCAAGGCTCCAGATCAGGATTTCTCTTCCTACAATATTTAGACTTTGTCTATGAAGCTCGTAAGAATTCACATTTATTTTAGCAATGCTATTTTTTCTTCTTAATCTAATTATTGCAAGTATATGTATATATATATATATATATATATATATATATATATATATATATATTAAACCAAGTTATCAATTAGCTTAATATTAAATTATAACTATGGCACTAAAGAAAACAATTTTGTGTTAGCGTGTGACTTACAAAGTACATTGAACCAGTTCCCTAGAGAGTATCAAGAGAAAATTTGTAAGTTATGTAGAACTCACACATGAGAGGATTTGGTAGATCCTTGGGAATATTCTCAATACTAATAATGCTTTTTTATGAGCATAGTAATAATGCTCTTTATACACATGTATGCGGGTCAACTAAGAGTGGATAATTCCTAAGCTGGATTAATGAGTCTTGCGTGTCATATAGATCTTTGAAAAATTAAAAATGGTGAGGACGCGAAGAAGTCAAGGTCAACGAGGTTCATCACAAGGACCTCCTACAAATAACCCATTACTTTCACCAGAGTTGGCTCTCATCTTGCGTTTCCTAGAAGCAATTAATGAGACTTTAAAAGGGCGCCAAACGATTGAAGTGGAAGTAGAGCAACCTCCATCAGGGTTAGGAAATCTTGAGGGATCAAGAGACTCTAATAGAGGACCTCCATTCAAGGACATTACTAGGGTGTTATCGGGAAATCTAGTGTCTATGCAGAGCTGCTAGTCCCACTAAGACGTGTAGCTATCTTAGAAACAAATAGATTAAAGTCACTTGTTTTTCCTTTACGAGAGAGAGATGGGAAAGAAGCAGAGAGTACTAACCTCAGTCTTCCGCTTGGCTCCTTGCTTGTTTCCTTTCCCCTTTGACAGAATCTCGCCACTGCTTCCTTACTTTCCCAGCTTCAAAGAGCACCTGTAGATGCACAGCGGCATAATACCATAAAAGCATAGAGATCTTTCACTGTAAACAATATAGGATCAGATATATATTGGCCATACAAATGCATATAACAAACATAATATTCAGAGATACAAAAGAATATGGAGGACAACTCAAATAGCTTTATTAGTAAAAGTCATAGAAGAGAGGATTACAACCACTTGGTCTGACCCAGCGCCATCCTCCCAGCTTGAAAGCCCTCTTCACCTCACACAAAGCAAGATCACCCAAAAATGTCTTCAAAGAGAAACCAACAGCACCTCTTTGCAAATTACCAAATTCAAACCTCTGGATCTCTTGGATGAGGGATCCATTTATAGATATTTTCAGGGGGGTGAGTCAGCTTCTGGGATTTTGATTAGTGTCATCTCTTTGGTAGTTCTTGGTTCCACATGGAGATTTTAGATCTCTTACTCATCCCTGGGTGAACTTAGAGAGGCAAGTGTCAAATGAGCAGTTTCTGGTAGATTCTCTGGGTTTCCACCTAGCAAACTGCTTGTGCCATTTGTCTGCTCTTGCTCATCGCACCCTATAGAAGGGCTTTCCAGTATGCATCGCACTTTTTTCATGTGGCAGGTGAGATGCATCACACCTTTAGCACTGGGCAGTCTGTATGGTCCTACTTTGACCAGTTCTGAGTAGCTTTTCATGGAGAACTTCTGGGAGATGATGTAATCAGTTGACTTTGCTCCTTTAGGGTATGAAACAACACTTTTAGGGACTTAGAAGCCCTTGGTTTATGGACATATGTGATTGGGGTTGCAGTGCCCAAATATGTCTATAACATAGGAAGCTCCAAAAGATTAAGCTCCCAGAGTTTGCTGGAGGTAGTACCAGCTAATGTGCAGAAGCCTGGTTAGAGGGAATGAGAAGGTACTTTGTACTAAGAGATTATACTTCCAATTAAAAAGCTAAAATAGCAATATTCCAACTCAGAGATAGTGCTCTAAATTGGTGGGGTAACTTAGAGTGTCAACTACACCTCACTCTGGACACAGTTACTTGGGAGTTATTTGAGGAGATATTCAGGAAAAAGTACCTACCAACATATTATGAAGAAAAATAGGTAGGAGCCTTCCATGCCTTGGTACAGGGAAATCGTACGGTAGAAGAATATGATATTAGATTCATGGAATTGGTCAAGTATGTATCCTACATGGATACTGACTAGCGCCAAGCAGATCGTTTCATTTATGGATTGAACCCTAAGATTAGGGCAATGGTGCGGATGTGGAAACCATCCTCAGTTGCAAAAGCTATGGAACATGCTCATTATGTTGAAGAGCACTTAGAATTAAATGGTGGAAACAAAACCATTTTTCCACAACAACCAAGGTTTTTGGGGAAGGCCCCTCATACCTTCCCCAGGGGAGGAAGTTTGAGGCCACCACCATATGGAAACATGATTGTACCCAGAGCACCGACAATGGGGATCTCAATGGTTACTAGTGCAGCTTCACTCACAACTTCAAGGGCATGTGAAAATCAAGGTCATACGCGAGGAGCAACAAGTAGGGGCAGGGGTCCCAAGGGAAGAAACTGTTTCCAGAGAACTCCACAACATTCTGTTCAAAGTATACCACGCATCACTTGTTGGGGATGTGGGGGACCTCATTACCAGTGTGACTAATCTAGAGGAGGGATAGCACTTCCAATCACTTTAACGAGCTATAGAGGCCAATCGCTTGGCAATCTTTTCATATTTTATGAGTCAAATGAAAAGAGCTTAAAGGAGACTCGTTTTTTGAGGAACGAGTGATGTTTTCAGATAGCAGCTGGTTCCAGGTAAGGTTTGGAACTTTTTAATCATGACAGTGTAAAAAGGTGGCTAATAGGATCACTCGTCACAACTGTTCCTCAAAAGGGGTAAACAATCAAATGGAGGTGAATGATCGGCAACAACGGAGTGGAGTTGATGGTAAGAACACGACCAAGGCTCAAAAGCTGATGATAATGCATTCACAATGTTATTTACCAGAGGTGGGTTCATTTTTTAACTAGCTTAAACTCTGGGGAACATATGCTCATTGCTAGGTTTAATTTTTAACGAGCTTGAACTTCGTGAAAAACTGCTCGTGGCCTGGTTCATTTTTTAATGAGCTTGAACCATGCGACAACATATGCTCAGATTCAGTTTCATGTTTACACAAGCTTGAAACGAGAAACTATGCTTTTTATAAGCTTGCATGCCCCCGGCATAATGACGCAAATCGAGGTGCATGCCCCCCAAGCTTCATTGCATTCAACGCGGTGGTTGGAATGAAGGTTTACCTTTGGAATCTTTGAAATATTCGACTTGGATTTTACAATATTGTAATCAAAGACTCGATTTGGAAAGGGAGTTGTTTCATTTTTTAATGAGGTTGACACAGTAAAAGAACTATCCTCATAATCCACCGTATTTACAGTATTTGATAGAAAATCAAAAACTGAAGGATGATTAAGGTTGGTGGAATAACCTTCGTGGTAATCCGGAAGATGGGAACGATGGTGGTAATCTTCCCATGGTTCCCCCCTCTATGATCATTGACTGAACAATCCCTTCGTCTGTAGAATGTACATGTGACCAAGGATCTGAAGAGGTGCCATATTCCTTAGACCTATCTATCCGAACACTCGATGAGCGTTGATTTGGGTTTGCCCCCCAGGCCAAGAAAATTGATTTCTACAATATTTCTAAAATGGCGATGATCCATGCTGACAAAACGTTTGGGAATCTTCTGAATCTTTTAGATATAGAAGATATCATATTGCAGGTTTCCACCGTGGCCACTTCCGCCAGATTATTTTGAGGCGGTAGGGAAAAAGTACCCATCAATGTAGGGTCTTTTAGTAGGCCTACTCTGATATTTTGAAGCGAATGAGAGCTTCTGTGGATCATCGGAATGCTTCCCGTAACTTGCGAACTGTTGGGGAGAAAGGTTTACTGGTCAACAATTGTAATTCCTCCTTGAAAAGGAAATGCAATCTTTCTAAAGTATGTTGACACAATAGCAACCATAGCATAAATCCAAGGCCTTCCCAGTAGGATGTTATAATCGAGGTTTCCATCGATAACTTCAACATCAATTTCTACTGTTTTGACCCCCAGTTCAACTTGTAAGTTACTCAAAATCCCGTAAGGAGTGTATGTTCATCCATCGAATGCTTTTAACGTCGTTGATGATCGCGACAAGGGTGGTGAGCCTAAAGTTTTCCAGCAACTCATTGACATATTACATGTAGATGCCCCTCGTCAATAATTGTTCGATGAACAGTTTTGTTGAGAGCTTTCACTTGAATGAGGAAAGCGAGCTGAGCTGGTAACTGCAGGTCATATCCTTTATGATTAAATGGCACAAGATTGGAATCCGCTAGGTCAATCCCACCTATTGCTGATAATAAAGCTTGCTTTTGGGAGGGGCAATTTTTCACTACCTCAAGTGTTGACATAGCGGACGACAATTGGGCCAGGTCCTCTACTATATTATAATTCTATGCCGCTCTGGCACAAGGATTAAATGTCGATTTGTGTACAACTCCCTTTGGAGGCTTTATCATTAGCTCAAGAATGATGGGTGGCAAAACTTCGGTCGAAGTTGTTGTCGAACTACTAGGTTGATCAGTAGCCTTGTTTTTCGACAGCTGTGGATTCTCGTAATCTTTATTCCTTGTCGATATCAAAGCATTATTTTGCTGTTTCGAAATGGATAGCATAAGGACTTGGGATGGGGAAGCATTGTCACTAGCAACCAGATTGGTTCTTGGGTTTGGAAACGGATCAGTCAATTCTGCTGAGGTTTTTAAATTCTTAAAGAATTTCTTAACTTCAGCGTTATATGGAGAATCTCTCGTCCAATGATCCTCATCGCATATGAGGCATGGCTAAGTAGGTTTCTTTTGCCCAGAAGGGTTTGCAGAAGATTTTTCAGGAGACGAATCATCCTGTTTCTTCTTTTTGCTCTTCCTTTTCTTCTTGCCTCCTGGTTTCTTCGGTTCTTTGCCTTTGTCAGTGGACATGACATTAACATCTGAGGCTAGAAGTTCTTCATTTGCATTTTGATCAGAAATCTTACGGGCTTTCTTAGATGTAGCCTTTGTCAATTTCGTGCTCGTCGTACCTATCACGGCATCGCCGGCATGAGAGTCTTTGTTTGATTTAGGAGGAGGAGGAACATAAAATTTTGGTCTTGGAGCATCAGGGATTTTGTCATAGAGCGTGCCAAACTGAGTATAGATCAAGTCTAGATATTGCGCACGAGCAATGACCTGCTCTTCAGTGACGACCCCTCCCTTTGCCACATCTTCTGTAATAGAAGGTAACAATGACTTAATAAACCATTTAGCTAGTAGCTGATCAGGAACATATGTTTTCACCATTCTACGACGACATTGCAATTCATGAATATGATCGGATATGTGAGTGGCCGTCGTTTGCTTGAAATTGGTAAGAAGTTCTGTTCCCGTTTCATACCTTATTGGTAATTGAAAATGGGTTAAAAAGGTTGTGGCAAGCGCGCTGAAGTTATCGAATGAAGCTCTAGGCAACTCGATATACCATTTTGTTGCCGGACTAGTTAACATTCGCTGAAAAAGGTGAAGCCGAATCGAATCATCATTGAGAGTGTTGGACGAACACCACAGATGAAAGGTCATCACATGATTCGATGGGTCTTCACCCAGATTTCCATTAAATTTAGGAATATCTGACAGAAGTTTATGAGGAATCACTGGCCACCAAGGGGCATAAGCGATTGGATCGTTCGTTAGCCGATTTAGATCTGGTAACTCTAGAGTCGCCACGAAGGGCAACTGTTGATTCAGGTTTGGCGAAGCGTACCCAGGATAAGATGGGATTGCCTGAGCAGTGGGTCTTTGCATACTAGCATAAAGCATTTGATGCTGATAACTTTGATAAGGTGGTTGGGCATAACCAATTTGAGACCATTGGTTATAACCGTTTTGAATATATGGCTGCCCATTACCTGCAAAGTTTTGCTGCTCAGGTCCTTGGTAAGCTTGTTGGAATTGCGGTTGTTGATATTGCACAAGCCATGGTTGTGAAACCATTTGCTGTTGCCTGATACTCGGCATTTGACCAATATGAGGGGTAATAGTACCCGTTTGAGCCTGAGTCGCTCCAGTTAAGGAGCCACTAACTGGAGATTGCAGTTATGTCACGGAGACAAGAGGCTGTTGTACAACTACCTGAGAAACTTGAGGTTGGCATATAACTTGCAATGCTTGTACTTGCGACACCATCACAATAGCTGGTGTAGTGGGGATGTTCGACACAAGGAGACTCGGTTGCATTGAGTATACAACTCTTGGTTGTTGAGGCAGTATTGGCATCCAACCGCTGGATGTGATTCCAATTTGACCTGAATTCGGTTGTGAACTCTCATATGGCGACAATCCAGTGCTCAAGGGAATGATTGGCCTTTGGAGACTAGACTGCCCAAATTGATGTTGTGAAGGATCAATTTGTTGAGATTCAACATAAGAGATTCTAGATACTATTCCGGATGAACAAATGGGAACAAACCATACTATCGAAATAGTCCCTGGGTGGACTCCTTCTAGCGGTTGAGAGCTAGTTGGGACAGATGGTATACCAACGAACATCGTCGGAGTGGTGGCAGGAGGTTCTGCTACCGCTATATCGGACGAGACAGTCCTAGATGTCGATGGTTGTCTAGACATATCGAGTCTATCCAAAAGACTTCCCAGTGCTTCTACAGGAACTTGCGATGAAGGGGTATTAACTTCTGAAGTAGAAGGATATAGGTGGATCTCAGTCCCAAAATGCGATGGAGTACTGGATGGAAGATCCTTCGTAATCTCTTCTATAGCAATCAATCCAGGTGGAAGAGGTAGACCGTCAAGTCCGTAAAATATTTCTGGTGCCAAAGAAGGTATAGATTCTGCAGCGACAGATCTTGGAGGGGTAACACCTTTTGAATCAACCCTGGATGGAGCTGGTTCAGGAATATAAGTGTTTACTATTACACTAGGATCAGTTCTAATGTCCTCTTGTAACTGCGGAACTTCTTCTGTAGAGGCAGGGATACTAGAAATGGTTGGAGTAACTAGAGTCTCAGAGGATGTTGAAACACAAGTTTCAAGCAAACCAGGAGACTTTGATCCAGTTAAACGAGTTCGCTTGACCCGAAATGGCTTAGTTTCCAGAGTCAAAGACGGTTGACTTGTCAGTCTCCACGAACGACAGGGTTTTGATTGACTTTCTTCCACGATTGCGATTTATTTGATCAACTCAAAATAAGAGGGGAAAATGTTATTCCGTATTAAATGATTTTTAGACACTTTGACACAACTTGCTTTTTCACTTTTTAAGAGTCGAGAAAAAGCTAAAGATGACTCTAGTCGCCTTCGATTTTTAATGAGCCTGAAGTGACAGGTGCTCAGATGGACCTTTTCCTTTAAGGAATTTGAAAAGGAATAAAAGAGACTGCTCTGGAAATCTAGACAGAGGGATTACCAAACCAATCACAAAACCACAGAATACTTTTTATGGTACGACAGTCAATCTTCCCGAATGCTATGTTCAGTGCATTGCAATCGATAGGGCGGCAGACATGACTTCCTAACGATAAAGGATATAGCCTATTGTGGTCTCCCAATATATACTCGATGGTACGTGGGAGCACAAGTCCATACTGGCACTTATCGTCTCAAAGAGGAGGAATCACCCAACCTACGATGAAAGCGACAACTACCAGGCTTTACGATGCCGGAATACGTCTCTAGCCTAGACTTCTAGATGTTGCGCGTTAGGTTCCAAAGTGTTTTTATGTTCATTAAATTTATTTTACAGTTGATATTTGTTAAGAAATTTTCCTTTCAGGTTCACCGCGTGATGTATATATACAATTCCTAAAATGAAACCTAAGATGATAAACAATCGTTTAATCTTGTTTGTGCAATGAAAATCCTAGCTATTAAGGAAAGAGAAATGAAATCCTTTCAACATAGAGCAGAGAGAACACAGTATATGCACTGTCCTAAATCAAAATCAACAAGCAGTCTAAATGAAAATTCATGTGCATGTATTTGTTTTTCGCTTTCTTAATGTGTGAATGACAAAAAGAATGCTAAATATAAATTTGAATTATTTCTTCTTTCAAGGCGACAGTACTAACGATTTTCTTTTCAAAAAACAACAGGAAGGTAAGACGACACTTTGCGATTTTGAATTGAAAACTGCTTTCGACACTTGAAATACTACTAATTCAGATCAAATACAAGAGTAACAGTACAATCAACTATCAAGAACAGTAGGATTCTTTTCTTTGACTGAAAATGACACTTGCGACACTTCCAAATCAAAAGACGACAGTTTGATTAAGCTACTTCTTTGTAAAAGAGAACTGTAAATGGCGCACAATACATAAAAACATTCACAATTCTTTATACAATAGAGGTTGCATGATGCAAAGAAGGGGGTTTCAACAGTGGTCTACTAATCACAGACAGCAAAAATCCTGAATAAAACTGAAGAGAGTGAAGAAAAAACCAAAATCTGGAGGCAGATCTAGTCTTGTCTGATCATCGCACCTGTAACATAGGGAAACAGGGATGCATCCCACCTACTGCACACGGGAGGTGCGATGCATCCAAATTTCCTAAAGGAGAGGGTGCGATGGTCAAGGAACGATACTTTAACTTGGTTTTTGGTCATAGTTTGTGGTTTAGTTCAGGGATCTAGGCCGAGCAAATGATAGTCAATAACTACAAAGTATAGGGATGATCTAATGAGGTTACTTAAGCTACCTCTAGGGAACTTAGGATGTTTTCAAGTCAATTGTTCAGCTCATAAACAAACCCGGAGATTGATTGAAGCAGTGTTGATCTACTTTGCACTTGCATAGCAAATGCAGTTCAAAGGCTAGCTGGCTTGACTTCAGGCTCCGTCTGTGGTTTATGAATCAAACAAAAAGAGACAAGCCATCAAACTAATCACTCCCCAGTGGAGTCGCCATTTTGTTATCGGGAAATCTAGTGTCTATGCAGAGCTTCTAGTCCCACTAAGACGGGTAGCTATCTTAGAAACAAACAGTTTAAAGTCACTTGTTTTTCCTTTACGAGAGAGAGATGGGAAAGAAGCAGAGAGTACTAACCTCAGTCTTCCGCTTGGCTCCTTGCTTGTTTCCTTTCGCCTTTAACAGAATCTCGCCACTACTTCCTTACTTGCCCAGCTTCAAAGAGCACCTGTAGATTCACAATGGCATAATACCATCAAAGCATAGAGATCTTTCACTGTAAACAATATAGGATCAGATATATATTGGCCATACAAATGCATATAACAAACATAATATTCAGAGATACACAAGAATATGGAGGAAAACTCAAATAGCTTTATTAGTAAAAGTCATAGAAGAGAGGATTACAACCACTTGGTTTGACCCAGTGCCATCCTCCCAGATTGAAAGCCATCTTCACCTCACACAAAGCAAGATCACCCAACAATGTCTTCAAAGAGAAACGAGTAGCACCTCTTTGCAAATTGCCAAATTCCAACCTCTGGATCTCTTGGATGAGGGATCCATTTATAGATATTTGCAGGGGGGTGAGTCAGCTTCTAGGATTTTGATTAGTGTCATCTCTTTGGTAGTTCTTGGTTCCACATGGAGATTTTATATCTCTTACTCATCCCTGGGCAAACTTAGAGAGGCAAGTGTCAAATGAGCAGTTTCTAGAAGATTCTCCGGGTTTCCACCTAGCAAACCGCTTGTGCCATTTGTCTACTCTCGCTCATCGCACCCTATAGAAGGGTTTCCCAGTATGCATCGCACTTTTTGCATGTGGTAGGTGAGATGCATCACATCTTTAGCACTGGGCAGTCTGTATGGTCCTGCTTTGACCAATTCTGAGTAGCTTTTCATGGAGAACTTCTGGGAGATGATGTAATTAGTTGAATTTGCTCCTTTAGGGTATGAAACAACACTTTTAGGGACTTAGAAGCCCTTGGTTTATGGACACATGTGATTGGGGTTATAGTGCCCAAATATTTCTATAACATAGGGAGCTCCAAAAGATTAAGCTCCCAAAGTTTGCTAGAGGTCGTGCTAGCTAACGTGCAGAAGCCTGGTTAGAGGGAATGAGAAGGTACTTTGTACTAAGAGATTATACTTCCAATTCAAAAGCTAAAATAGCAATATTCCAACTCAGAGATAGTGCTCTAAATTGGTGGGGTAACTTAGAGCATCAACTACACCTCAATCTGGACACAGTTACTTGGGAGTTATTTGAGGAGAGATTCAAGAAAAAGTACCTACCAACATATTATGAAGAAAAACAGGTAGGAGCAATCCATGCCTTGGTACAGGGAAACCATACGGTAGAAGAATATGAGATTAGATTCATGGAATTGGTCAAGTATGTCTCCTACATGGATACTAACTAGTGCCAAGCAGATCGTTTCAATTATGGATTGAACCCTAAGATTAGGGAAATGGTGCGGATGTGGAAACCATCCTCAGTTGCAAAAGCTATGGAACATGCTCATTATGTTGAAGAGGACTTAGACTTAAATGGTGGAAACAAAACCATTTTTCCACAACAACCAAGGTTTTTGGGGAAGGCCCCTCGTACCTTCCCCAGGGGAGGAAGTTTGAGGCCACCACCATATGGAAACATGATTGTACCTAGAGCACCGACAATGGGGATCTCAATGGTTACTAGTGCAGCTTCACCCGAAACTTCAAGGGCATGTGCAAATCAAGGTCATACGCGAGGAGCAACAAGTAGGGGCAGGGGTCCCAAGGGAAGGAACTCTTTCTAGAGAACTCCACAATATTCTGTTCAAATTCTACCACGCATCACTTGTTGGGGATGTGGGGGACCTCACTACCAGCGTGACTATCTTGAGTTACAAACTGGTAACAACCGTAGAGAAGGAAAAACACCATTTGGGGGGGGGGCAAGTGCCCACCATTGAATATATGCAGCAGTTGATAACCAACAAGTTGAACACCAATCTACCATGGTGGAAACCTCAGGTATGATAAACAAAGTAAAAGTTAAAATTTTGTTTGATTCAGGTGCTACAGATAGTTTCATTTCACCAGTTGCATTAGAAAAATGTGGGTTGGCAGCTTATGAGCACGATGACTTTAAGCAAGTTGAGATGGCTTCTGGGATAAAACAAGCAGTAGGAACTACTGTTGACCAATGCCAGGTAAACCTCGGGGTGTGGATAACTAAGTTAAAGGTATATGTCACAACATTGGGGATGTATGATGTAATTATTGGAATGGATTGGCTAGAAGGTCATCGAGCTTTGGTAGACTGTTTAAAGAAGAAGGTGATTTGTTTAGATGATGAAGGTAGGCCAATTGAGATTTTTGGAATCAAGAGAGAAGTGTATCTACAATTCATATCCATGATGAAGGTAAAACATTGTCTCCGACAAGGTTACAAGCTATATTTGGTCGAGGCTGTAAGTGACCAAAAAGGACCCTCCCTAGATCAACACCCAATTTTGTCAGAATTCAAGGATGTTTTTCTTAAGGAATTGCCTGGATTACCTCATGTAAGGGAGATTGATTTCACAGTCGACCTAAAACCTGGTGCAAAACCAATATCTAAGACACCCTATCGGATAACAACTCGTGAACTTTGTGAGTTGCAGATGCAGTTAAAAGAGCTCTTAGACTTGGGATTTATCAGACCTAGTATTTCAGCTTGGGGTGCACTAGTGATTTTTTTCAAGAAGAAGGATGGTCCCTTAAGGCTATACATAGATTATAGGGACTTGAATAGAGTGACAATAAAGAATAGGTACCTGACACCTAGAATATATGACCTGTTTGATCAAATGAAGGGAACAATATTTTTCTCAAAGATCGATCTATGATAAAGATACAACCAATTGAGGATTAAGGAAGGTGAAATCTCAAAAGCTACATTTTGAACTTGGTTTGGGCACTACGAGTTCGTAGTTGTTCCATTTGGTTTGACCAATGCACAAGAAGTATTCATGAGCCTCATGAATGGTGTGTTCAGGAAGTATTTGGACCAATTTGTGTAAGTCTTTCTGGACGACATTCTTGTGTATTCCAAGAATGAAAAGGAGCGTGAAAAGCACCTAAGGGTTGTATTGACTTACTTAAAGGAAAATCAATTGTATGGAAAATTGTCAAAATGTTCCTTCTTTAAGAAGAAAGTTCATTACCTTGGGCACATCTTTTCAGGAGAAGGGATTTCCATTGACCCAAAAAATGTAAAGGCCATAATGGATTGGCCCGTACCAAAAAATGTTCATGAGGTGCGCATTTTTATGGGGCTAGTAGGGTATTATCGTAGGTTTGTGGAAGGGTTTCTGAGGACTGAAAAACCCATCACCACATTACAGAGAAAAAAGGTCAGGTATGAACGGACATATGAATGTGACACTGCATTCACATAACTAAAAATGTTACTAACTAGTGCACCGATCCTTCAAGTACCGAACATGGAAAAAGACTTCACTGCCTGCACAGATGCTTCGAAGCAAGGATTGGGAGCAGTATTGATGCAAGAAGGCAGAGTAATAGCTTACACATCTAGAAAATTGAAGAAACATGAAGAGTTGTATGCTACCCATGACTTAGAGTTAGCAGCAGTGATGTTAGCTTTGAAACTGTGGAGACACTACCTCGTTGGGAGAAGATTTGAGTTAAGAACAGATCATCAAAGCCTAAAGCACCTCTTCACTCAAAGGGATTTGAATGCTAGACAAAGGTGGTGGAGCGAATTCATGAGTGAGTATGATTTTTAGATCTCATACATTAAGGGAAAGGAGAATGTGGTGGTCGATGCACTAAGCAGGAGGCCATGAACCTTCTCCCTAGTAGCCTTAAAGGTAAATTTGAGGGAACGTGTGTTGGAGAAACTCTTTGAAGATAGTTGGTATCTAAAGGTTATCTCAGCACTCCAGAGTGGGAAGCAGATAGAACCAAAGTTTGAGGGATATGTCCTTGAACCAGATGGACTATTGAGATTTCAAGGGAGAATGTACATACCTAAGGAAGGAGGTATAAGAAGGACCATCCTCGGAGAGTCACATGGAGCACTCTATTTTGGACATCCTGGAGTGAAGAAGATGTACGCGGACACGAAGAAACTCTTCTTTTGGGTAGGAATGAAGCACGACATAGTCCAGTTTGTTGCCAAATGTCTTGAATGTCAATGAGTAATGGCTGACCATCACTGTCCAGCAGGACTCCTACAACCACATGACATCCCTATGTCTAAATGGGAGGTAATTTCTATGGATTTTGTTGTGGGTTTTCCACTCACGTCACAGAGGCACAATGCTATATTGGTTATATTTGATAAATTGACCAAAAGTGCCCATTTCATTATAGTAAGAGACACTTGCGATGTTACTAATGTGGCATGATTTTTTATAAGTGAAGTTATTCGACTACACAGGTTACCCACAAAGATCATTTCTGATAGAGACTCTCGATTTACATCTAGGTTTTGGACAAGTTTGCAGTGAGCACTAGGGACTCAGTTGAACCTGAGCACTGCATATCATCTAGAAACAGATGGGCAGACTGAAAGAGTAAATTAGGTTATGGAAGACATGCTTAGAATGTACATCATGGATAATCAGACTTAGTGGGAAAGGTACTTACCATTGGTAGAGTTTGCCTATAATAACAGTTGCCACAGTTCAATCGGGATGCCCCCTTATCAAGCTCTATATGGAAGGCCATGTAGGACGCCATTGAGTTGGGAAAAGTTGGAGGACTAAGTAATAGTTGGGCTAGAATTAGTTCAAGAAATGGAGGAACAGGTAAGACATATTTGACAAAGGTTAAAGGAAGCACAAGATAAACATAAGAGTTATGTTGATTCACATAGGATTGATTGCAGTTATGAAGTAGGGGACCAAGTTTTTATTCGTATCTGACCCAACAAAAGAACCATTCGGTTTAGGAAAGGGACGAAGTTGTCACCTTGGTTTGTAGGACCTTTTAGGATCAAGGAGAAGATTGGACTAGTTGCCTATCGTCTTGTACTGCCACCCCATTTGCATAAAACGCATGATGTTTTTCATGTATCTATTTTACGATATTATGCTTGTGATGAATCTCACAAACTGGATTGGAGGGAATTGTAGGTCTTGGACACGGGAACCATATGGTTGAACCATTACGCATATTGGACTGTAGGGTTTGACAACTCAGACGTCACATGGTGGACCAGGTTAAGGTCCAGTGGGACAAGTATAGCCTAGGATCTGCTACATGGAAGGATGCAGAGACTATACATCATGACTACCCCTCACTTTTTGAGCATCTGTGATACCCATTTTGACTTAGATAGCTACCTATGCTAAGGCTCTATTTTGCAGTTCCATGTTATTTATTTATGAACATTATGTAATATTGATGCATTTAGTTGGACATATGAAACTACTTATATAAATGATTAGATGGATTAAGTATTGATGATGGAAATATTTGATGTATGACCTAATGTATGACTTACTTGGTCATGATTTATCTAGTGCATGAATTATTAGAGTTATTTTTGTTTCATGTATGGCTTAAGAGGATATGATTTATCTAATGGAGGACTTATTGAAATTATGATTTATATAATGTAAGATTTATTTCCAGTATGAACTAAAAAATTGACACGTGGATACTAGACTTAATAACATGATCTTTAAATCACTTATCTATATATATTTTGTTGTTATATATATGCATGAATGAGAACTAACTTGTAGATTGGAAAGAACTATATGATAACCAAGATCTACTCTTCCATTGGGGAAGGTCGAGACATCTAATTAGGAAAGGTATGATGTACATTGTTCTATTACATTTTGTATCCTCTTGATATGCACTCTTATGAGATGGGTAAAATGTAAATGGAAGATGACAAGACTACTTAACTGGAACATTCGATGACAAGTATCCAACCAATGCTGTAGTGTGGTCCATATTAGGGTGTTGACCCTAGTTGTGAGGAGGGGTGGAGGTATTTCCCACCATATAACCGCCAAACATAGAATCGTGGGAGGGCAGTGATGGACACGCTCCCCTAGATGTGTGATGATGATTGCGAGTTTCCTGTTGGGGAAGTTAGGTCGATATAGTCGACGCTTCCACCATATTGGTTTTATTAGTGGTTAGATTGGTATAGTCAACTCCACAATATATAGCAGCAAAGGATGGATAGGGTGGGAATGGAAGTAGGTTAGGAAGTATATGAGGATATATATTAGTTGGAGACTCTTGATGGGACGTGATGTCATTGTCTCACTTATAAAATTTTACTACTATAACTCTCTCTCTCTCTTTTTATTCCTTATTGTCGAACTGCTTCGAACTCCTTGTATCTTTTTCACTCTAACTTCGAGACAAAGTTTTATAAAGGAGGGGTGTATGTAATTTCCTACTTAATCGTATCATGCAAATTGTATTCATGTTTAAATTACTTGAAAATATTGACTTATAATTATCAAGAAATATTGGTACATACCTACATTGGTGAAACTGTAAGTTTATTACTGATATAAATTTTATTATTGATATTATTCAATTCCAAACTTGTCTTCTCAAATTTTTTCGATAGGATATGGTATCCTTCCATTTATTCCAATTTAAATCTCCTTGGGAGAAGATATGGTCCTCCCCAATTAATTACCAAATTAAATATCCATATCTTATCCCCAAAATGTCCTTTCAAATTTACTTGGAAGAAGATATGGTCCTTCCCAATTAATAACCAAATTAAATATCCATATCTTATTCCCAAAATGTCCTCTCAAATTTACTTGGAAGAAGATAGGGTCCTCCCCAATTAATTACCAAATTAAATATCCATATATTATCCCAAAAATGTCCCCTCAAATTTACTTGGAAGAAGATATGGTCCTCCCCAATTAATTACCAAATTAAATATCCATATCTTATCCCCAAAATGTCCTCTCAAATTTACTTGGGAGAAGATATGGTAAGAAAAGTCAAAAGAAAGGATGAGTAGGTAGTTATGACATTAATGATAGGTGGTTGAGGTGGATGGGAGGAATATGCATAAAAGGGGAAGGATGATGAGAGGAGAGGGGGATCCTTGGTCTTGGTTTTGGAGGATTTTGTTTTGGGAGGAAGGTGGAGAAAAGAGAAGGGAGAGAAGGAGAGTGTTTGTTTAACTTGGACACACTACATCTAGTTGGACTAGGGCATGGAGGGCTAGGGAAACTATGGAGTCTCCCTGGGATAGGAAATAATTCCTAGCTGGTTGGGAGGCAAATCCATTTTGGTAGTCAAGAGGAGCATCCCAACAGAGTCAGGAGCATAGGAGCACTTGAACTAAGATATTGGAACATGTATTCCTCTGTTTATTGATTACTTATGTAAATGGTTGCAATGAAATTCTTACTTGTTTAATTTGTTGTAAATAAATTTTGATCGAAAATTATCATTAAATAAATGTTTAGATATAAATAAGTTATTTCCCATTTTATTGTGTTTAAAATTAGAGGAATTTAGTTTTTAGTTAGAGGACCCTAGGAGGGAGCCTCACAGCTGTGACCATACCTTAGTTTCATTATGATCCTTTCTACTGGATGGCTGCGCCCATGCCTTGGATCCATTTACATGATCATTCCCTGGGTGGTTGCGTCCATACCACGATTCATGTATCATTATTCAGATTTTTCAGTGACGTATCTATGTCTACGCTTGCTTGCATGTTTTCTGATGACAGACTCTGGTTCCCTGCTTCCACTTGTAAAGCATTTCACCCGTAACTCTAGTTTGACCTTCACAATTTAGGGGGCATCTGTTACACAATATTTTGTCACTATCCCTGTACTCCTCGTTTATGATCCTGGAGGACCTATACAATGTACTCGACATGCTTTTCCATCATGAAGAAACTCCCAATATGTCTCTCTTCATGATAAGAATAATTCCCCTTTGCATCATCTCCTAAGAATCTTCCTTCTATCCCATTTTACAAGACTAATGCTACTAACCAGTTTTCTCCTCGCGCCGATTTACAAAGGTTAAAACCAGCCTCACGCTGATCGGAGTGACTGATCCCTTTTCCAGTCACGCCGATCCTCTTTTGGAAGGTTTTTTAAAGAAGGAGTCGAAGCTTCCATGTCTAGAAGCTTCGTAACGGAAGTCTGGTAGATGGTTGGGCTAGATAGAGTCGAGGAAGTCAGTTTGGGCTCCTTTCCGCTATTAGGATAGAACAACCTCAAGAGATAAGACTTTTTCCCATGATGAAAGGAACCATCTCCCATCCATCCAAGCTATATAAACCTCTCTTTTTCCCAAACAAAAGCTAGTTGGAGTTTTGGAGCAAGTTTGAATAACCAGCAAGTCATCTATAACTTGTAGCTTTTTAGTGTGTGTTTGAGAGAGAATAGTGTGATTTTGGTTTGGTTTGAGACTTGAAGGAAAGAGGCCTTAAAACTTCCATTGTTGGGGCTATCCATGAAGTGCTAGCAGAAGTGTGGGAACCCGGATATGTCGGAGGAGACCAGCAACATCAAGGCACCATTGTAATCTCTTTCTGATTTATATAAATGCAACTGTTGATTAATTTACTACATGAAGTGTAATTATACACCTTTATGGCTTAATGTTCCTTGACATATTAAGTAGGATGAATACACTATTGTATGCTATCATGTTTTTTTTTGTTTTTGTTTTCTTGTTTTAGGTATTCGAAGGAAGGAAACAGAAGATAGCTGGAGTGAGGAAGCAGGATCATCACCAAGCGGAAAAGCATTCTAAGAGGTAGGCCCTATTAATTGATTCTAGCTTAAGGATATTTTCCATAGATTGTTTGTTTGTGGCTAGACTCGCTCTCTCTGGCTAGAGGAATTGTTTGTGTCCGCACTGAGAATTTACTTGCACGACAAGAGTAACCAGAATATTTGAACTGAAATAACAATATATGCATGAAAAGTGCAGGCTCTGTTATATTAAAAGAGTGAAAGATCCAATCATACATACAATAATGACAACCACTATCCCTAATAGTGGAACGTTACAGTCACTACCGCCTGCTCCTCCAAAGAGATGTACTCACTCTGCACTGTGGAGAAGCCAAGGTTCATCACAATACACTCCAAGCTTTCTCTAAGTTATACCTATCAGAACCCTGGCTCCCAAAATCCTATACAATAAGTTATGAGGTTCTATATATATCAAAGGGTGGGGTGACCCTTGACATTCCCCTTTGTGATTCTTCAACTACCCTCATGACTCTTCAACTTACACATGACTGTTTACATTCTACTATTGACACTTGGTCTTTCACTTTACACATGTTTACAATACAATTTGCAAATGTACATATGTGAGAAAAAATGGGCTTAAGTAAGCCATACAAGACATCACTGGGACTCAGACAACTGTGGGAAGACTAACTCATCGACATCCTTTTGGTGATAGATGGTGGCGCACTGATGCCAAGCTTTGGAGTCTGCTATGGTGTTTGCGTACTCCGTGGTGATATCCTTCTAAAAGTGAACCCTTACCTCTGTTGCATCCGGGTACACTGATTTGGCACCTCTGTCCAACTCATCATATAGCATGCACATCATGGTCTTGGGTGTATCCAGACCAACGACATACTACTGCATAGTGTCTACGCTGATCTACAAATTTGCGTTGGTTTCTATGCACATCAACTACTCGAAGTACATGTCTAGCTCCAGTTAGACTTTGTTCTTTTCTTTCACCTCGGTGAGTGTGCAAATGGATGGGATCACATGCATGCACACAACGAAATACATGCTCCTGAACACTCGTGCATGTGAAGCCTATAAGCTGGTGATGAGTTGTGGGAGTTCCTCATAGTTCCAGATTTGACTCTGGATGCGTGCCTTCAACTCCATTGCCTTTGGCTTCATCATCTTTGAAAAGTACAACGGGGCTCCCTTGTACCTCATTATCCAGATCTTCATGTGATCGAAATCAGTGTGTATTTGTGTCAAGATGCGTGCTCTCCCAGCACAGTGCTACTGCCAACCATTAAGATGGACAACTGACTTATGCACGGTAACGAACCTGAAGTGCAACTTCTGCATGATTGTCTCAAGAGATGATACTTCATCAAGTATCACTTTCTTCAACTCTACTCTAGTGGATGTTGTAGCTTTCTCTTCTCCCTACTTGGACGCTTGTAATTCATTAGCCATGCACTGATTCTTAGCTATCAAGAATCTCACACTTGAGTTGGTGGCTTCAACATATGCCTTTGTAGCATCGACCAGTGCAGTTGGATGTTTGTGCACATTGGACATGATCACTTATTCCTCAAAATGCGTAGGATATGCATGGACATCCGGGGTGGACATGCTGTGCGACTACACAACTCTGTGTTGTGACTTGTCAAAGGATATGTTGTGCACATCTACTTCCAGATTGTCCTCAAGTATTTCAGTGTCTCCTTGATCACTTGGGACTTGTTCTTCTCCCGGATCTAGAGAAGCTGGTGAAGTGACCTTTGGGCCTTTGGGCATGAGATCTCTATCCTAATCCTGCTCTGTCTGAACCACATCTGTATCCATCTGCTCCAACATTTGTTCAATCTCTTGAGGAAAGTCCCGCTCCTGCGACTGCTCATCCTATTTTCTATCTGCCAGTTTTGATAAGTCAATAACCTGTATTTGTGTAGTTTCATCAATGTGTACACGCTGCGCTTCATGCTGTTCTTGTTCTTGCTGTGGTTCCTTATCCCTTCTGCCCAACTCTTGTTCTTCCCTTAGTTGTTGCTTCACCTCCTGCAACTTCTTCTCTGCCTCCTCCAGTTTCTTCTTCTCCCTCTATCTTTTCGCAATCCTTCTGTTGTGCTATCACTTCTTTGCTTCAATATCCAAAGATTCTCTTAATACAAGTGGATCTGCCTTGAACTTGCATCTTTGCTCTGCCTTTGTGCTGTTGGAAACCTTCCTCTTGCCTTTGTTGTGTACAGGTCTGCTGCTCTTTGTTGATGCTGATGTTGCTGCTTTTTGAGATGCTACTGTCTTGTGCATTGTTAACCACTCTACATCCACTCTGACTGGTTAATTGAGCCTTGAGGAGTTGTAGAAAAGTCTCTATGGGTCTTCCTCAGGTCAATGACATGCCTCGTGGATCCAAGGATGATACACTCTCTTACAGTGGTCCTCCACTAAGTGATGCGGGTCATATGGATTGAAACTTCTGGTGTCGAAGGTGAATCTCTTGAATTCCTCTGTCTCAGCCTCATCATGCTTGAGATTTTGGATCTCATACAACTCGCTCCGTAAAAGAAGAGCGAGCCAAGGTGCATTCTTCTTCTTGTGTAGTCTCCCTGACAACCTTTTCGAGATGTGATATGCAACCTCTTGCATGACCAAATTGTCCATGGAAAACTTTAGTAGCACATGCGTAACCTTCTCCGCGCTGTACATCTAGATGAAGGTGCCAAGGGGTGAGGCATACCAATCTGCTATGTTAACCAATGCCTCCATCAATGCTTGTGACATGCAAGGCAGATCCTGCTCAAAGTGGTCTGATAGATGTAGTATAACTCCATGGAAGATGCACCTAGAGAAAAACCTGCAATAGGAATGCACAGAGTTTTCTAAAGGTGTCCATGCGCAACCCAAGCCAAGGAACTGTTGATGGGCAAAAATTGCATCAAGAATGTAGGTGAACATGAATAAATTTTCTTGCTGACCCTTTGGCGAACGCTAAGCATCTGTTACTTTCCCTTTCAGCTGGAGAGTCAACATATCAGACCAATTGAAAGGCCTTCCTTCGTTCGCCAGCTGATCCAACACAATCACCCAACTCTGCGGGAAGGTCTTTGTACTCTCCTGGCCGTATAAGCGACATGCAAAGGTGACCGAGAACTGATAAACCTTCCTCAGTATATTTGTCTTGTATACTTGGTTGGTTGTTGTCTTGAACTTAGATGGCTCTCTCACCCAAATCTTCAAGATGTCCCTTGAGTTTGTGTTGTTGCTGGGATTGGTGAAGAGTGCATCCATTGTGTTCACCGGATGCGAAAATTGGTACATCTTTTGAAAGTTCTTTACCATGAAGGTAGAAAGTTCTATTCCACTGACACCACTCAACACCATTGTCTCTGTATCAATATGCAAGACAATCCAGTGGATCATGTCTGCGCATGGAAATGTGGGATACCTAAATGCAACCCGATACAAGCCAGATTTGTGTATGTTGACATAGACTCTGCGGCCCTCTAGATTCTCCTCAAAGGTGCCTGAAAATATTTCATTGATGTCCTGCCATTTGATCTTGATCTCATTGTCTATGAAAAACTTAGTGTCTTTATAGATGGGCAATCTCATATGCACTTGCTCGACCACATATCCAGTGGTGCTCTCAATGGTGTCCTTTGAACCTGCTCTCTTGGAATCCATTGTACTTGTATTGTTGAGAGACTAATGAACATGTGTGATGCCTGGAAATACTCATGGCAAGAAAACTATTAGTTGAAAACCAAAAGCAACTTGAGGACTGACATGCAACACACTTGGGTGACTGACTGGGAAATTTGCGCAATTTTCTCTGGGAGAGGCTGGGAGACTGACTGCCTGAACTTCATAGAGCACGGTCTAACCTGCCAGTGAGCTGAATGATCACTGAAACTATGTAGAAAAAAATCCAGCTAGCTTGGCCTACTGAGTATTGGAATTGCGCAATGTGTAGTTTCAGTCAGCATGACTGCAACCCATGGATTTGCACTGGGCAATCCCGGGGGCCAACTGAGGCACTACATCTCAGAATTGCATAGAGCACATCCTGGGAGGTCAGTGTGAGGTAGGCTTTATGCAATTTCTGGGAGCAAGGCAAGGCCTTCCATCCCAAAACTGCGCAGTGCAAGCTGGGCAAGGCAAGGTCTAGGCCAAGGCAGCTCAGATTCACCGACGGGCGACTGAAAATAATAAGGACTATATGCATGTGCAAAGTTGGGTGAACAAATGAGTGAATGAACATGCATGCAATTAGTAAGTGCAAGATTTATTAAGATGGAAAGCAATGACGTGTGTGAAGCGAGTCGCCGCAATGGCGACTGTCAGTGCAAAAACAGTGTCATGCATGTGACAACAAGGAAATGCAATGCAAAAATTGAAACGATGATTCTACAAGCTAACATGGATTGAAACAACAGTAAGCATTCAAAAAAACCAAGAAAAAAACATTCAAAAAAACCGAAATAACAAAAGTGACAAAAAAACAACAAAAGACATGAAAAGTGTACTTACCCGGATAAAGCTGTGATAAGTGTGCCGAATGTTCCTAGATGCGTTGGGAATTCCAGAGCTCCAAGATCGAAGTGAAGAATGAGCTTTGAAGCGTCAAATAAATAGTTTTGACAAGATCGAGGCTTATGATGCGCATGCCACAAATCTAGGAAAAAGCGACACTTAGCGAGAGGTTTCTAAAACGACTTTTGCATGTAACTCCCAATTGCTAAAAATAGATCCCTAAAATCTAGGGATGCTTTTGCTTTTTTATTTTTTTCTTTTTCGATAAAAATCTGCCATGCATGAAAGAGAAGATTGCACAAACTTGGAGGGAACTGGTCAACCTATGAGCACATGCAACTAAGAACAAGCATTGGGATGAATTCTGTGTAGTTTCTAGGCTGAGTGGATCTTGCTACCCCTCAAGCTCTACGCAATTTCTAGATTGAAGCTAAGGCTGCCAGTGAGAACTCCGAAAATTCTGAGAGCAATCCCAATGAAGGGTTGCTCTGCACAATTTTCTTGGGGAAGGAAACCTGCATGCTCTGTGCAATTTTGTAGAGAAGCTGGCTACCATGATGTACTGCACAATTCTAGAGAGAAAGGCTAGTTTCCCTCCAGTTCTGCGCAATTCTCCAAGTCAGTACAAGAACCAGTTGAAGACCAAGTCACAAGAAGTCAACTTGTGGGTGAAAGGAAAACAAGTTAGCGAACACAAGCTGATAAGCCAAAGAAACTCAACTAATAGCATAAGTACCATGGCAGTGCAAGACATGTTGCTAAGGATGGTTGGTAGGGAGGCTCCAAAATGAAGCTAAGGAAAATTTTTAGAGGATGGTTGTAGCTGCTACAACACTCACCAAGGTCACTCAAGTGAGAGATGAGTTGGTAGCCATGGGAGAAGCCATGTTTGATGAGTAGTTGGTTAGATCAACCATGAGTGGTTTTTCCAAGAAATGGGATGCCTTCATTGATGATATAGTAGCCTGTGAGCAACTTCTAGATTGGGAAGAATGTGGGATGATTTCCATCAATAGGAGGTAAGGCGTAATGGAAAGAGTGGTGTGAAACATAGAGGGGACGATGAGCATATTGTTTCTCGTACAGTTTAGGGAAAAGGAAGAGGTAAGGGAAAGGGAAGTGGGAGATTTTCTTCTATGATGGACATGAGCCAAGTGAAATTATTTTCATGTCACAAGACTAGTCATTATGCGAGCCATTGTTCATACAACAAGAAGAAGAAGAATGAGGAATATGTAGAAGTAATAGTAGAATCAACTAAGATTGATGACTTTTTTGAGAAATTTGAAAATGAGTTTTCTCTTATTTCATGTATTTAGGAAAATAGTACTGTTGGGTATAAGGACAATGACTTATGGTTAGTGGATAGTAGAGCATCCAATCACATGACGAGGATGAGATCATTGTTCCACAATATTTCAGAGACAAGCTTATATTTCCATGTGAGTTGTGGAGCTAACACCATGCGTGCAATGAAGGGGGTTGGATGTGTTTAATTCCATCTAGAGTCAGGAGGATTTTTTGGAGTTAACAGGGATGTTTATTCCAAGTCCAAAGATACACTTTCTCTTAGTGTCAACCTTGGATGCAACAATAGTGCTTGACATCAGGAAGGGGTAGTCATAGAACTTGTGGTTGGAGCCGAGGGTATCTTGGATTCATGATTAGTGTCAATGGATGAGAGGGGATAGGTGACTAGGAAGAGTGATTCTTCAGGTTCTTCTAGGAGAGTTAGCTAGTATGACATGGAATTGATAAATGCTTAGGAGTGTGACAATACTCCTCGAAGCATGGTTGGTTTTGACAGGTTCTCAATTTAGGTTTTAGGGAAGGTAGAAAGATAAGCTTTAGGTTTAGAAGGAGCTACTACAGGTGGTGAGATGGGCTTGGAGACAGATCCAGGTGGTGGAGGTGCTAGTAGTACCTCCCTCGCAGCTAAGAGGGAGTGTTAGTTTTTGTATCTCGAGAGGTACTTATGCATTAGAAATGCCTAACATGCAAAAGAGACCGAACATATTGCACTCTCTAAGCACTTGAATTTATAAAGTGATTTTATAAAGTCAAAAAATGACCTTTTATATTTAATGACTAAAAGGCGACTTTTTATAAAGTGAGTGTAACTTTATAAAGTTGGGTCACTTAAGTGATTTAAGTGGGCCCAATGTGAAATTAAGTCACGACCATTGATCTTGAGATGGTAATATTCGATCTCAACCATCGAGATCTAGGTTTAAGGATTTTAGTCATTGATGAGAAATAAAAGGAGAGAGGGAGAGTGAAGAGACACCCCATTCTTCATGAGATATGGAGAAGAGGAGAAAGAGAGTCAAGGGGATAATTTCACCAAGAGGAGCTTAGTTGAAGAGAAAGAGAAAGCAGTCCATACAACTGCTAAGAAAGGGCACAAACACCCACAAGAAACATGAAAATGGAGGTAGGTTCAATGTAAATTTCAAGTGATGTTCAATATTTAATGCACAACAAATAGCAGAGAAATAGAGGGCTAGTACAAAACATTTAATGCATAGGTCATATAAAAGTGGGCATGGTCTTCGAGGGTTGACTAGGCACGAATTTTGAGGCTTGTTCACTAGAAATTTTGGAGCATTTGGGCACAATTTTCAAGGCACATTTGGCACATAAATCATGGATCTGAGGCAACAAAAAGTTTTGGAAAATTTTGGCATGATTTCTAAGGGAGATAAGTATCAATTGATGATTTGAGTGCTGTAGAATTTCTCTGAGAAATAAAAATTCCTCCTCTCTCTCTTATTAGTTTTCCATTAGGTTTTTTTCTAGGGTCATTTGACCAAAAAACCCTATGTTAATTTTTTGGATTATTTGTGTTATTCTCAACAAAATTTAGTAGAGTAGGTTCATGTGTTTTAAGTTTGAAAATTTTCATGTTTATAATAGCAACATGGAATGTGTTATGTTGGGCATTAAACTTGATGTGACTTCATGAACTTGAAACCAAGTTGGACCTAAACTCTATTTTTCTACATATAGTACTCATTATTGATGCAATTTTAGAGATACAATGTTGTTCATTGTCATGAGCTAAATATAAGTCTTATTGCTTTGAATGATTTCTTCGCGAGAGAAAATAATCTTTAGGAATTTCTTCCAAATCTTTATAGTCCACTGGTTCTAATCCAAAAATAAAGGGCCAATCTAGAAGGAAAAATCATGAATTTATAGGTACACAGAGCCACAACATTGAACCCAAGGTTTCTTTTAAGAATCCCAAAAATAACTAAAAGGGAAGACACCAAAGACCATAATACTTGAGCTAGAGATGTACAATTTCTAGGGGATGTATTTCACAAATTTTTAGTAGGGCACCCACATAACCAAAGTGACAACCCTCCCAATTGACATATATAGTTCCACTTCAATTGAGAAATATCAAGCCCAATGAACTAGATCCCCCAAGACTCAAAACTTGCAAGTCAATAAAGCTAGCAACTTAGAGAACAAATAGGACTGCAGAAAAACCAACATCCATAAGAACTGTCTGGAAACCAAAACATGTTCCAGGTGATGGCTAACCGAGTAGGGATTATTCTTGCAATCCTTCCAACACATCATAATATGATGCCTCTCTAGAATTCCTCCTCATATGGGTATAATACATTCTAGCATTAAATTTTCCAATTCTCGAAGATTTGAGCATGTGCGAGGGGAGCTCATGTCTCATCATGTTTATCATTTTGCCTTGGTAGTGGGACTAGCAGGCGATAGATGTGGCATATTAAATTATTAGTACTTGTCAGTGAATGCATAAATGTTAATTAAGGTATGTATTGGAAGGTTAATAAATCATTATCCCTAAGATCCCTCATTTCTAAACTAATGTCCTCATTAGCAAGAGAGTTTTCTTAATGCTTGTTTCTCCTTAAGACTTGGTAAAATGATCTTTTTTTATAACTAGTGGCCTCCTGTCGAGATCTTGCTAAAATGGAGGTGATATTGTAGTCATTTATAAGAGATTCACTTTCATTGACCGAATGATCAAGCTTAAGTCTCACACCACTTTATAGATTGAATTCTTGCATTAATTTCCATATTCAATCCTTTTGGTGCATACACTTATGCTTGGTTATTAAATGATATTCCCAATTCCCATGCATAAGACAATTACATTTTTCCTTTGAGACCAATGAGAATCCCCCCTGCACTTACCACACCTGGGTTACCTTTATATGCTCCATCAAAATACAAAAATTGAGTGCATTGTGTTGATTTCCACTGAGGGAAATTAATTGCATTCAATTGAAGTTGCCATTTTATCTAGAAGTGGGCTTAAAGTTCATTGCATTGAATGCAACTAAAGATGATTGAAATTGTTGAAACTCTCTCTTTTCATCCTCATCTAGTTATTGGTTCTCAAGAATTTGCTTCACTTTGGAATTGATAGGTCTTATTAATAACCCCTTTGCCTTTTGTTGCAACTCTAATAGTATTGTCTAACTCTTGCTTGAAAATAACCCTATTACATGCTAGACATATTTTCTAGTAGAGTTGCTTTGGAAATGTTAGGCATAATCTTTTTTAGGATTGGTTTTTTCTTGAGAGACCCCTTGTAGTTTTTTTCCATTGAGAAAATATATTTTTTGAAGAAGTTGACATTCTCATTTACGACTTATTTTAGAGTACTCGTCTTTCTATAGTTGGTGAGAAAAATCACATTTTATAAACATATGTTGAATTGTTTCTAAATATGAGAGGCAATGTGAATATGTTTAGGGTCATTGGATCCATATTTTTATCATGTTTTCACTAGTGAAAAATATTTCCATGCACCATTGTGCAACATAATGGGTGAACTTTAAGGAGACCATCTGAATGCTATGCATGTTTCCAAATAGTTGATATTTGGGAAAGTGGTGTAGCTTGAAGCTTAGATGTCCTCGTTTGACACTATAATTTGTTGGCCCCCAACCTCTATGCTCCAAAGTTGAAGTGTTCAATGGTGCACACCCTTTGAGTGAGTCAAACAGAACAATAATTAAAGGGAGAAGATGTAGTTAAGCATCACCAATGGACCATCCCAACCAGCGCCCTGAGCTAGGAGATCAAGATGAGATGTGATATAATGTTTTAAGATATTAGAGGTAAAATTTTTACGTGCATTTCCAACCACTAATTTCCGATCATATTTTCTGACCAAATGAAGATTGATTTCCCATTACCATGGATCCAAGTTAGTTTATATTTGATAATTAGGGCAACAATTTCAATAAACTTCCATATTGGTGATACTTTGTGATTTTACAATGACTGTCCATTTATACACCAAAGACGATCTACACTAAAATATTTTTTGTGAATTACTTTAATCCACTAATCTAGATCACCTATCATCAATCTCCATATGAAAATTTCACCCAAGGATAGGTTCATAATAGATGGACCTTTTATCCCAAGACCGCCATGTTCCTTTGTTGCTCTAACAATCTTCTATTTTATCAAGTGAGTTTTTTGGTGTTTTTCTAATCCCATTTCCATATATTTTTTCTTGATTCTTTAGCCACTTGATGCATTACTTCAATTGTGGCCAACATAGAAAAATATTGAAACACAGGCAACACTGATAAGACTGATTTAATGAAAACCATACTCCTAGCTAGATTTAATCCCTGTGACCCCTATTGTTAAATTTCAATATGGTTTTCATCAAGACACTCTACCAAGGTTGTGATATTGGATTAGACAAGTAGATTGACATCTCTATATACTTAAAATAAGTCTAGGATTGTTGTCAAGGGAACATAAGTATCACGTAGATGACTTTTGAAGTAGGTGTTAGGTTACTAGTCCTGGAGCTTAGGTTGGAAAAATGCTCTGGATCCCGAAAACAACTGTGGGTTGAGTTACTAGTCCTGGAAGCCTTGGTTGGAACAAACACCGTGGAGCCCTGGAAAACTTGGGTGGAGACCAATCTTGTTATGGTTAGTGATGTCCAAACGTGAGGTGGAATCACTGGTAGGGGGTTGAGGTGGTTTTGCCTCTGGAAGCCTTGGTTTGGTTTTGTTGGATTTGTTTCATGAGATCCCACATTCATGCTTGGAATATGGCATGGGGGTGATTGGATGAAAGAGAGGTTTTGTTTAGCAAAATATATGGTCAGGTGGTTCATGGAAGTCCCATACTTGGTTGGCCTATGCATTCATTAATAAGCGCTCCTCCTTGGTATTTTATGGGTAAATGTATTGGTTCATATGTGGTTTTTATGGCTGTCATATCCTTGTTATTTCTGATTGGTTATATGCTGGTTATGAGTAATTTTTATGATAGTGATGATGTTTGGCTCTCATCATATTTTGATTAATAAATGAATGTACAATGAATATATGACCTAGTAGATGATAATGCAACTATGGTGATAAGAGATCAATGCTTCTTAGCAATTCCCAGATAAGTATGAGACCCCTATACTAAGATATGTTGTTATGACTTGTAGATTGCATATTTGTGACATGTTTGGCGAAATTCCTGTCATAGCTAATAGGGGTCCAATCAAGTCCTTAATTAAGTTTGTTATCAAAACCATTGTCTTCATGTATTTTATGAGTTATGGAAGTTTCACAGAGTCCTGGGTAGTGACTGGGTCCTAGTGTTGGAAAATAGCCTTAAATATTGCAGTTGCTGACATATAATTGGTAGAAAAAGGCTATAGTCGCACTCATGTAGGCTCATGGGAGTGATTGGAGGCTCTTAGTTTCTTGGAGGGCTTGGCAAGGGAGATACTTGGGCTCTAGTTTAGAAAAAGGTAAGTTTCCTTAGAGGTTAGTCACTTGGAAGAGTTGGTTAGCTCCTGGAGGTTCTATAACATATGTAGAAGGTCAAATTGGTTGTTTTTTGTCGGTTCCACTTCCTTAATTGTGCATGGGGAGTTGAATCAGATCATAGTAGCCTCTTGTCACATGTTTACCCCAATGAACTGGTTAACTTGGGTAAATGTGGGAGGAGGGTGTAGGAGGGTGTTACAGAGTGGGTTCCGTTCTCTTTGGGTGATGTTTGATTTTCATTCTCTTTGGGTAATATCTAATACCACAAAGTGGTTCCCGTTATCTTTGTGATATATGATACCAAAAAGTGGTATCAGAGCATGGTTCAACACTTGGAATGGATGGGTGGAATCTGTTTGTCATGTATGCATGTAATTTGTATATGTTCTAGTTAGGTATGCATGGTAGTGGTCATTGTTACAGTTATGTTGTCATTTAAAAGTTGACGATGTTGTTGTTGGGATACGTTTGACATGAATGCATGTCGGTTATATATGCATTTGTTATGCATGTCAATGTCTATAGGTTGTTATGCATGCATTATTATGGGCATGATTTCCATGCATGAAGTCATTGTATGCATTTTAGGTCATTGTGATGTTGTTGGTATATTATGATGTGTTGGTTGAGATAGAGCAGGAGATGTAGATCATCAAAGCGAGGTTGCAACACTGGACCTCAGGGTAAGAGAATATTGTTATACATGTTTATATGGTGGGTATGTAGGTATGTTAGTTACTGGTTGTTATAAGCATTAGGGTTATATACACGTCTTTCAGTCCATGTTTGTTATAGTTACATGTATAATAAATGTTAGTTAATTAGTGTAATCATATGCAAATGTTTCAGATAGTCATGAATGATAGTAACTTGTTGTTATATGCATTGCGGCCATATTCATGATGGTTATGTTCATTGCATCTAATATCTTGATGTTATATGTATCATGCTAATGTGGATTGGTCTATGCAGATGGTTAGGGTTATGGTGTTAAGGTACGAGTCTATTTATTTGAGATATTGTGTTATATTAATCTAGACTGTCTGTTCATATGTGATTGTTATACATGAATGACAATTGTTTATGAGTTTATGATGTGAACATGTTAGCTAGTTACTATTATGGACATCATGATCTTATTTAGGTTTGAGTTGATATGTTGTGAAGTTATATCATGCTAATCTAAGTTGATTGTGCATACAAGATAGCCTCCTCTGAGATACATTAAAGTATGAGTTTGCTTATGTCATCTATTTGGTGTTTGGATGTTTTATTATGTCATTTATTTGATGTTTGAGTGCTTGATGTCTATTATGTCATCTATTTGTTGTTTGAATGTTTGATTAATTGCATGATATGAGTATGTGTCTATAAGATTGCAGGATGGAATGATCTTGTTTTAAGATTGTTGTACTAACGCATTAAGTGCCGAGACAATTGATATGTAATTGAGTGTAAGTAGGTGATAGTTGTAGAATTATGTATTATGACTGATGAATGTGAATTGATTGTTGATTATGACATGGTTGATAGTCTTGGTAAAGGTTAATTTCAATTACTAGATATGATGTCTTGATCTTTGGAACATGTGGCTAACATGTGTGACTAGTTGCAGGGAAACATGCTTGGTATTAGCATGACAAGGTAATAGTTGAATTATTTATATAACTAATAGGTGATGTGATAGCACATAGTAAGACTCAATTGCAGTGAGGAAAAATGTTAAGGAAAGGAATTGGGCGAGAATTCCTTTGGCTATGTTTGGAAACCACAACTCCAATTGAATGAGAGCTTTGCATGAATACAAGAAGTCTTCTTAACCTTGATTTTATTTAACATTATGTGGATATGTGCTAGATTCATGAACATGTATTTGATAGGTATATTAGCTAGTTTCTAGCTATGGTCAGATTCATCGATGAATTGGAGTTCCTTGAGAGGTGTACATGTTCAGTTACAAGGCAATGTGCTTGGCACAACAAGGTAAGGTAACTAATGCATTGTTGTAATTATTTATACAATAACAATTATGTGTTTATGGAACTCTGAGGTAGGGATTGCACAGTAAAAAATTCTGCCATGGAATCTTGAAGAAGGCTCGGGTTGATATTTCCCTTGGAAGCATTAGGAACCCATGGGGTTGAGACATGGTGTTTGATGCTAGTTTTGTGCTTTTGGACTTTTGTGATTTGTTAATGCTTGATTTTCAGTTTGGTGTATGACTGGTACATGGCCATGCCACCTTATTTGCGGTGTCGTATTTTTATTGGTTTTTCATGGTTTTCTTCTTGTTTGTTTCTTGTTCTTTCCTTTTATGTTTTGAGCCTTGGGAATTGGTTTGGGAAAGAGGAAAGTTAACGAAGCTCAAGAAGGGATGAATGGAACCTAATAGGTAATGTAAGACTCAAATGAAGCCTAGTGCATGTATAAGGGCAGTTGAAGGCAAGAATATGACAACCAGTTGGATTGGTGGGGTCCATTAGGATAAATGGATGGTGTTAGAAAAGTCATGAGAAGGGTAACAAAAAGGTGAATTAAAGGGATCTGAGGCGTCAGATGCCTTGGCTATGTTGGGAACGATTGTTCTCAATGTTGTGCAAGAATAAAGGGATTTCTATTAACCTTGAACTTATGGTATCTGGTAATTATGTTGTGATCATGATTGTGCTAATGTCTATATATGTATACATATATGTACGTATGTATGTTATGTCTGATAGGGTCATCATGGATCATGATTGTTTTATGATAATGTTTATATATATGTATGTATGCACGTATCTATGTAACTGTCTCATAGGGTTGTCAAGGATCATTCTTGTGGAGGAATGATTGCTTATGCAGGTGAATGACATGAAGAGGTTCCTGGTCTTATGGGGAATCAAGTGGGAAGAGTAGTCCTGAAAAATATATGAGGTCAGTATCATGTGGTTATGAGTTGATATTGTGTGATTATACTATGTTTATGTTATGGATAGGTAATGCCGAGGGATACATCAACGTATTGAAAGCAGTGTGCTTTGTGGCATGCTGGGACAAGCATGGATAAGACACTAGAAGCAAGGTCGTTTTGTAAGGACAATTTGGTCTTAGGATGTGCAGTACTGTTGTTGTGTGCATGTTGTATATATGGTGTTATATGTCTATTGCATATGCAGTGCCACGTTTAGATGGTGTTGTGCGCATGTTGGATATGTGGTTCTATGTACATATCATACTGTGCACATGTTGGATATGCGGTATTGTGTGCATATGGTGATGTGCGCATGTTAGATATGCAATGTTATGTACATATGGTGCTATGTACATGTTGTATATGCAGTTCTATGTGCATATGGTGTTGTGTGCATGTTGTACATGTGGTGCTATGTACATATGGTGTTGTGTGCATGATTGTACATGTGATGCTATGTGCATGTGGTGTTGTGTACATGTTATACATGTGGTTCTATGTGCAGGTGGTGTTGTGTACATGTCATGCATATGAAGCTATGTAAATGTGGTGTTGTGTACATGTCGTGCTATGTACATGTGGTATTGTGTACACATTGTACATGTGGTATAGTGTACATGTGGCATTGTGTACACGTTGTGTAGGTGGTACAGTGTACATGTTGTGTAGGTGGTGCCGTGTACAGGTGGTGCTGTGTACAGGTGGTGCTGTATACAGGTGGTACTGGGAACATGTTGTACATATGGTACTTGTGTACATGTGGTATTGTGTGCATGTCATACATGCTGTGTTGCATACATGTGGTACTACGTATGTGCATTGTGTAGTCGTGGAATCATGACATGTGTATTCGTTGTGTTGTACTATGTGTATTTTGTTGTACACCGGATGTAGGAGTATGTATTGTGTTGTTTTGTACAACGAGTGTAGGTGTATGTGTCGTGATGTATATCAATGTAGGTGTATGTATTGTGTGGTGTCATACACTATGTGTGGATGTATGTGTTGCAATGTGCATTGTGTATTATATACATGATTGCAGAAAAGAAAAAGGAAATGCGTGCTTGTCAGGAGTGGCAACTAATCCGGTGTGTGTACAAAAGGACAAAGGACAAAGGTAGAAGCAAAGGACCGATTAAAGGATAAGTATCATTATTTTATTTCAGTTTTATTATGCATGTGATCTATGGTTATGATTTATGATGGTTACATGTGACCTATGATTTTGGTTTATGATTATTGCATGTGATTCATGATTTTGATCTATGATGGTTGTGTTTTGCGCTAACCGGATGTGATATATTTATACATGATGGTTTGGTCAAGAGCTAGTTTGAATTGTTGTGACATGAAGTGAATAGAATTGCAAGTGTACCTTACTGACGAGCTACTGATGAGGTATGATGTGAATTTATTTCAATTTATTTTATATCTAATGGAAATTATGTGCTTGGTACAGGAAAACATGAAAATTCCCGGTTGGGTGGTTGAAACCAACTGCAATAATTAGCAGCGTTAGTAAAAGGAATTGGAACATGCAACAGTATGCTGGTAAAGCACTTCAAGAGTAGGGCCATTGTGGGACAATGGTACCCAATAGTGTCCATTGATTTCCATGAGCATCCTATCACTGGTATGATGGTTTTGAGGTAGGGATATGCCTTGGTTTTTAGACCTTCTGATGTGAGGAAGCATTGCCAATGGAGGGGTCGCCTGAGGGACTGTGTAGTAGAGAAGGGGATTCCCACGAAACTTGGAAGGTATGCGAGTGCACGGAAGGGGGTGACCGGATTGCCCGAGGGACTGTGTAGCAGAGAAGGGAAGGTCGTGGATGGATTGTTGTGGTCATTATCATTTCCAAATGGGATCAGATGCACATTGGGAGTGTGACCTGGAACAAGGAGTCGGTAAATGTTCATTGAGAGGACAAGTAGTTCGAGGACTGTAACATTGGCCATTGGATGCATTTTTGACATCGGTAGTGGATTTTGGACTTCCTGGGAAGGAGATGAATCTCGGTACTACTTTTGAGGGTGGAGGTGTGAGACTATGGATTCCATTGTTGATTGATGCATGCATCATATCCTTTTATTTGCTGGTTGAGAAAATGTGCACATGTGTATATTATTGTAAATACTATATTGAGCTGAATTTATAAAGTTCCATAGATAATATAATTATTTGTTGGTTGAAGCAAATGTGCTTGAGTATGTATGTGGTTGTTTTTCTAAATACCATAATGAGATGTGTTATAAAGATCCAGAAATATGTTTGTCATGTTTTAGCAGTGTTCATTGTAAATACTACAACGAGCTGTGTTATAAAGCTCCATGGGCAGTATGTTTTGTTTTTAGTTGTCTTGTTGGTTATACGTGTCATTGAACACCGAGGGTGGTGTTCCCCCAAGGGGGAGGTTTTTGTAACAACGCCAGTTAAAAATTCATGTAAAAAATATAAGACTAAGGTCATGGGACACGTATTCCAATATGAATGGTGGTCAAAACATGCTAATGGGTGTTCATTTTGTTTATCAATGGCTATGGAAATCGGAAAAGGCAATGGAAAAGGCTTTGAAAATGCATGAGACATTAATTGACATTTTATTTTTGAAAATAATGGAAATTAAGAGAAAAGGAAGGTGAAGGGTCACAAGCTACACGTGAGGAGGAAATTGAAGGAAAACAATGGAAAATGAAGGAAATAGAGGCCTCATTGATAAAAAGGCTTTTGAGGATCAGTTGGTAACCTTTTGTCAGTTTTAGCGTGGAGCTCTCTCTTCTATTCTCTCTCTCTCATACTCTTGGACAATTAGAGTTTTCTTAGAGAACTATTGGAGGAGTGTGGCATACTTGGGATTTGGAGCAAGAAGGCAAAGGAAAAATAGGAAAGCGCAAGAGGACATTGAGATCAACAACTACAATGGGTTTTTCTTGTAGGTACCGAGTTGCATGTATGATTTCCTTGCTAGTTTTTGCATGCATGGCATATGAATGTGGTTATTTGGTTATGATATGTCATTGGCATGGAGGATTTTTTGGATTAACAACTAGTCTTGCCATTTCCTGGATAGCCATGGTGTTGTGGGTTTTACTTTTGTTTTTTGGTTGGCTCTCATATTCCTTTGGCTGTGGGTTGAGTTATTAGTTCTTGTAGCCTTGGTTGGAAAATCGTAATAGCTTGGGTTGAGTTACTAGTCCTGGAGCCTTGGTTGGACAAAAACTCTGGAGCCCGACAACAGTTGCGGGTTGAGTTACTAGTCCTAGAAGCCTTGGTTGGAACAAACGCTTTGGAGCCATGGACAACTTGGTTGGAGACCAATCTGGTGATGGTTTGTGTTTTCTAACAGTGAGGTGGAATCACTAGCAGAGGGTTGAGGTGGTTTGTCCTATGGAAGCCCTGATTTCGTTTTGTTGGATTTGTTTCATGGGATCCCACATTCATGCCTGAAATATGGCACGATGGTGATTGGCTGAAAGAGAGATTTGGTTCAACCCAAAATATGGTCGGGTGGTTCATGAAAGTCCCATACCTAGTTGACATATGCATTCATTAATAATAACTCCTTCTCCTTGGTATTTTATGTGTAAATGTATTGGTTCATATGTGGTTTTTATGGCTGTCATATCCTTGTTATTTCTGTTGGTTATATGATGGTTATGAGTAAGTTTTATGAAAATGATGATGTTTGGCTCTCATCATGTTTTGATTAATAAATGAATTTACAATGAATATATGACCTAATAGATGATAATGTAGCTATTGTGATAAGGCATTAATGCTTCTTAGCGATTCTCAGATAAGTATGAGACCCCTATGCTTAGATATGTTGTTATGACCTGTAGATTGCATATTTGTGACATGTTTGACAAAATGCCTCTCATGGCTAGTAGGGGTCCAATCAAGTCCTTGATAAAGTTTGTTATGAAAATCATTTCCTTCATGTATTTTATGAGTTCTATAAGTTTCATGGAGTTTTGGGCAGTGACTGGGTCATAGCCCAAGAAAATAGCCTTAAATCTCGCAGTCACTGGCATAACATTGGAAGAAAAAGGCTAAAACCGCACTCAGGTAGGCTCTTAGGAGTGACTGGAGGTTCTCAGTCACTTAGAGGGTTTGGCAAGGGAGCAACTGGGGCTAGAGTTCAGAAAAAGGTAAGTTGCCTAAGGGGTTGGTCACTTGGAAGGGTTGGTTAGCTCTTGGAGGTTTTGTAACTTATGTAGAAGGTCAAATTGGTTGTGTTTTGTTGGTTCCACTTCCTTAACTGTACATGGGGAGTTGAATCATATCATAGTATCCTCTCATCATATGTTTACCCCAGTGGACAGGTTAACTTGGGTAATGTGGGAGGAGGGTATTACAATTGTAACTATCCCTACTAATATTAATTCTAGATATACTACCAAATTTTCTCTCTACTTTTTGTTTACCATTAAAATATTTAGCCATAGTAACATAAAGGGATATAAAGGGAAACTTTGTTGAAGATCCCTTCTCTTTTTAAAGAAGGATATTATGTCCCAATCATTGAAGTTGTCCACTGGTTACAGATACATGAGAATACCCAATGAATGAAGGAGGAACATAAACCAAATTGATGAAGAATATATTATAGAAAATAAGGTTTAACCCCATAAAAAAATTATCCATATAAATTTTAATGATCATACCTTTATCTTTGTTTGCTATACTAGAGTGGATGGTTTCTCGAAACATTATAATGTTGCTCACAATTCGCCTTTTTTGCATAAAACTTTCTTGCTTATCATAGATTATTTTGGAAAGAAACTTTTTTAGTGTGTTTTCTATAATTTCAGACATAATTTTATAAGATACATCACATAGATAAATGGGCTAAATTGTAGTTTCTCTTTGTTGGTTATCTCCTCCCAATTTTCTTTACCAAGATTCCTACTTGGTTTTTTATTTTTTCATTTCTCATTTCCTCCTCCTTCTTTATCTTCCTCATCCAATTGATGTCGTTCTATTTTACTATTTATAATACCTATAGAAAATTGGGCCTTATTTGGTATGCGATTGATCTTTTGTCTGTAGTAAAAAACTACACCTTCTATTTTTAAGGTTATTCCTATTTCTTCCAATACTTTTAGCATAATAGAAGGACCTTTGGGAACTTGTGCAAACTACTAGAATTTAGGAGAAAAGAATTGTATTTGGTTGTGCCAAGAATTCATACCTTTTTCTAGAGCTCTTGATCCTCCTCCCAAATTGCATGTAAATGATTGACCCATTGATTCAAATATTCATGGATAATTAGGTTATCCTTGTGTTCGATGATTTAATTGTGAGTTAAATCCTTGTTATTAAATTGTCAACCTGGGGTTCATGAACTGATGAGGTATACGTGTACTATATGTACTAGGTGATTATTTCTTAGAATAGATTAATATAATGCAAGAGATCTGGAACTAATTACAAAGAAAATAATGAAAGCAAATGAAAAACAAGTGCACACATTCTCTCTCAAGTATGTTCTCTCTCAATCACTTTCTTTCTCAAAGACTGGCTCTATGAAAACCAACAATTCTAATATGAACTATGAAATGAAAAAGTAATTTAATCTAGTAGCCTATGATATTACTTATGTGAGATTACTAGTGTGCCAATCCAATCCAAACGCAAGGAAATTAAATCAATCTTAACAAAAAAACATTAATGAAATCCAATCCAATTCAAACAGAAGGAAATTAAATCAATCTTAACATAAAAGAAACTAAACTAAATTTTCATAAATGAAATAACATAAATATTTACAACAAAGGAAAGAGGTGCACACGCTGTAGTTGATGGGGGACCTCCACTCCTCAACAAGCACACCGAACGATTATCAAAGCTTGGATATTAAAGTAGCAATATGTATCCCATAAAATGAAGTTGGAGAAAAGCTCCAAAGATATTACAATAATTCAACTCTCTTCCTCTTTATCCTCACTTTACAAATTACATATCTTGGATGGAACTCCTTTGTATGAAGGATGAACTCCTATTTATACAAAAACCTAAGATAACTAATCAATAAATGTAGATCCACAAATATCTCCTAGATCCACATTTATCTCTTGTGGTTACAATCAATCACTTAAAAATATGAGATACAAATCCTCTAAAAATTCTCTCATAGTTTTGATAGGAGACACATATCAAAACACTCATGATTCTTCTCCTTTGAATGTGCTTAGTCAATGATCCAAATATTTCACAAATCTTCATGAGTTGGAATTGAAATTCGAATTTGTGATTGAGTGGACAAATAGGACCCTTCTAGAATCTTCAAATAGGCCTACAATATCATAAAACTCATACCACTTTTAGATATATATGAAAACATGTTAATTTCCTAATATTTAATCATAAATTCACTTCAAATACTTAAAATAAATGACTTGGAAAATAATAATGATAAACCCATATGATCACGAAAATGGTTATTAATGTAGGGTTATGGAGCTACAAAATATGGTAAAATTATGGAAATGAGGATTAAAGAGGATGAAATTTTGGAGGCCCAACATTTCCCCCCAACTGAAGATATTGCATGTCCTCGTTATATTTTGCATTGATTCCCTTAATCATAAGTTGATCTTCTTGAAATGTTTTGCTTCTATATGAACTTTGGCTTTGTATTGATTCTCTTTTAACTTTTCATAATCATATCATTTGATAACTTTATTCTCTTTGCAAAGTGTACTTTGAAAGACATTTGATTGCAACATATTTTTTATGGTTGGTTCTTGTGTGACAACCAAAAATTTATGAGTATTGGTTCTTGTGTAACAATGCTTTTCTTATTTTTGTTGCATCAAAATACTTGAAAAATTTGAGAATTCCATTCTAAGGTCCCATAGTGGTTGCGAGACATTTAATGTGTTTATCAATTGATCATTGCAAAACATATAAACTTTTGGAATCAAAATGAAATAATAGTCGATTGGGAAAAATATGCTAGTTAGGATGAAATGAAATGTGACATGTGAATATGAATTGATATCCCTTTGCCCCTACTAAAGGTGTTTTCAGTTTTTGGAAAATGAGAAATGGAATATAAATGTGGTGAGAGATTTTCCAAAATCACAATTTCAACATTTAATGAATTACATGACTAAAGATTAGAAACAACATACCTTCACCTACCTGAAAAGTGGACAAGCTATATAGATATATATATATATATAAGAGTGTGGTTATTGCTGCTGGATCATGGAATGTGAAGTAAAAGAATCTGATTATTTGAAGACATTTTTAGAGGAAATCACATTGGTAGAATTAAGCCGACACGTTTCGAACCAACTAGTGTGGTTCATCATCAGGACAAGATGAACAATTAGATCATAGCTATAGGTTAAATAGGGAGTCAGGACCATGTAATAGCTATAGGGGAAACAACTAAAAAATGACTATTTTTTAATAGCTATAGGGAAAAAGCTAAAAAACAACTATTTTTGACTGGATAGGAAAATGGGAAAAATTATTATTATTTATTAATAATTAATAATAAAATAACAAGTATATAATTATAAATAACCAACATGACCCTTATAAGTCAATTTTTTTTATTCAAATAAAATAATAATTAAGTCAAATGAATTAAATGTAAAAGAAATAATATTAAGATAATCGAGTCAAATAATATTAAATAGATATATTATTTAGTTATAAATTAATTATCTTGGTATAAATGAAATATGTTTATGTCCTAAGCTTATTTTAATTATATGTTTATAATAATAAAAATAACCAATAATAATATTAGTAAGTATAATGATAATAAGAATGAAATAGAGAACATTTATATAGATAATAATAGTAGAGAAAGAGACATAAATAATGAAATAGATAATTATAATAACAATAGTAATGAAATAGATAGTACTTTCTTTAATAATAATAGCAATAATATTTTGGTATTAAATACTATTAATAATATTAAGGATACTATTAATTATAATAATAATAATATAGACAACCTTAATAATTTTAAAGATTCGATTAATAATGACAATGTTTATGTTCCTCATCGTAATAATAAAGTTGTTAATCTGTTGAGTTTTTCCTTTCTGCCCCTGTTTTTAATCTTTTGGAGAGAGGTTTAAACTTTTCCCTTGCTCCTAGAAAAATTCCGGTAGATGATATTATGTGTGACATTGAATTTTGAATAAGAGGCTTACCGGATAATACTAAAGATGTTATTAGGCATTACTGTGCTATTATTCTGAGGAAAGCTAGACCCTTGAAGAATAACATCAGCCAGGAGGAGTTCGAGGCCCTTAAATCTTTGAACAGGAACCAAGACATTGTTGTCTTGAAGGCTGACAAAGGTGGGGCTGCTGTAATCCTTGATAGGGTCGATTATCGGAAGAAGATGTTAGATCACTTGGAGAATAGTGGCAGCTACAGAAAACTTGATAAGAATCCCTTAAAAAGGATCTCTAGAATGGTGGCTCTCGCTATAAAATCTTGTAGCTCTATTAGCTCCTTTAGCCATAAGCTTATCGAGAGTAGCCCCATCACTCCCAAGATCTATGGACTTCTGAAAATCCATAAGGAGGGAGCCCCCCTTAGGCCCATTATCAACACTATAGGTGGTTCAACCTACCTTTTAGCTAAGTATCTAGCCTAAAAACTTAAGCCCCTGCTTGGCCAAACGGAATCATTTGTAAAAGACTCATCATCATTTGTCAATGAGTTAAGGGATGTGAGTTTTGATCTAGAAGACATTCTAGTAAGCTTCGATGTGGTTTCATTATATACTAATATCCCCATCAAAGAAGCCTTAGATGTCTTCTTTCGTCTTACCGATCCCGACACTGTTAGACTAGTCAAGATCTGCCTTACTTCCACTTTCTTCTGTTTCGAAGGTGAGTTCTATGAACAAACCTATGGCATAGCCATGGGCTCACCCCTATCCCCTATTGTTACTAAACTGTTTATGGAGGATTTTGAATCCAGAGCTTTGGCCTCATCTATTTTTAAACCTAAGCTTTGGAAAATATTTGTAGACGATACCTGCTATATTTGGTAGCATGGTCCAGATAATTTAGATCTCTTCTTTTAGCATCTTAATAATCAATCTAGCTCCCTTATGTTTACCATGGAGAAAGAAATCAATGGTCGCCTCCCTTTCCTTGATGTCGTCATTTATAAGAAAGAGGATGGCTTGTTTTCCCATCAGGTATTTCAGAAGAAAACTCATACGGAGCAATATCTTCATGTGAGGTCCCATCATTTCCCTGCTCAGAAATTGGGTGTTCTCTGCACTCTAGCTACCCGTGCTATGAGGGTTTCTGATATTGACCATTTTTCCAAAGAGAAATCCCATCTCTTGAAGGTTTTTGCTAATAATGGTTACAGTAAGAAACAAGGCCTTAAAGCCTTCCTCAAAGCCAACAAAATTCATAAGGTTAAGATAGACCCTAAGGATCGTAGTTCTGGAGTTAACCTCCCTTTCATCCAAGGGATGACTGATGGGATTGCGAGAATCCTAAGAAAGCACAACATTCCCTCTACCTTTCGACCCCTTAATACCATTATAAGTTCCTTGAAATCAACAAAATACCCTATGGACCCCAGGGATATGAAGGGTGTTTATGTCATCCCATGCTCCTGTGGAACTTCATACATTGGTGAAACATGTCATTCTATTAATCAAAGGATTAAGGAACACGCTACCAATATTAAGCATGGAAGGACCCGCTCTTCAGCCTTAGCATAGTGTGCTAAGAAAACCAAGCATCATATATGCATTGAAGAGGCTAAGGTCATTGCAAAGATTTCTCAATTTCATCACTGTAAATTTAGGGAAGCCATTGAAATTGAGAGGAGGCCCAGTAATCTTAATAGAAACGACGGTTCAAAAATCAGCAGTTGCTGGATTCCATCCCTTTCCTCTTAGTTCCTTCCCTTTCTTGTCTCTTTTCCTATTTTTGGTTTCTCTCCCCCTGAGGTTTGCTTATTTGTCTTTTTTTTTTTTTTTGCAAGAGCAAAGGAAATGAAAAATAATTAGAATTAAAATACATTAATTCATTTATCTATTTATTTATTTATTTTTGATTAATTAATAAAATTAAATTTATATCTACTATTTATGAAACAAAATTCACAACTACAATCTATTAACAAAGAATAATTAAAATGCTTTCAAATTTAATTCATAATTATTCAAAAAATTTAAAAGTTAAATTTTTAAGATTTTTTTTTAACAATTTTCATTTATACCAAGATAATTGTACCAATATAGTCAATTTATACAAGTAATATATCTATTTAATATTATTTGACTTAAATAATTTAACATTATTCATTTAACTTAATTATTATTTCATTTGAATAATAATTTTTTGACTTATAAGGGTCATATTGGTTATTTTTATTATTATAAACATATAATTATAATAAAGCTTAGGCCATAAACATATTTCATTTATACCAAGATAATTAATTTATAACTAAATAATATATCTATTAAATATTATTTGACTCGATTATCTTAATATTATTTCTTTTACATTAATTCATTTGACTTAATTATTATTTTATTTGAATAATTTTTTTTTTGACTTATAAGGGTCATGTTGGTTATTTATAATTATATACTTATTATTTTATTATTAATTATTAATAAATAATAATAATTTGTCCCATTTTCCTATCCAGTAAAAAATAGCCATTTTTTAGCTTTTTCCCTATAGCTGTTAAAAAATAGCCATTTTTTAGTTGTTTCCCCTATAGCTGTTACATGGTCCTGACTCCCTATTTAACCTATAGCTATGATCTGATTATTCATCTTGTCCTGATGATGAACCACACTAGTTGGTTCGAAACGCGTCGACCTAATTCTACCAATGTGATTTCTTCTGAAAATGTCTTCAAATAATCAAAATATGGATCACAAAAGCTTGAGTTTAATTTAAATAATCTGATCTACTTTTTATTGCTCTTGGTTGTATGAATATAGGATGTATCTAATCTGAAATTTGAATCTTTATTGCTAGGACAATGCTACGATTGCTGAATTCTGAGTTGAGTCTTGCTACAAGCTGCTGAAATCATACAACCTTCATTCATTCCCACTTAGTGGCATAATTGTTATCTATGTGAATAGATGTGTCGATGTCGAACGTAGAAAAGAAATTGCTGGATTACTGGCCATTAATGAATGCCATTAACCAACACGAGACTACTCACCATTGATGTCAATGAGAGTCAAGATGCCTAAGTACATTTTACGAGGTACGAATAGATGTGTCGTAGTCGAGTCATGTAGAAGATCCAACAAACATGGGACATTGATGTATTCCCACTGTTTATTGGCAAGATAACTTTCCATTAAGGCATGCAAGCCTCAAGGTACTTGAAAGATCTATATTCTTGATCCCAAATGATGTGTCAAATTCGATGGGTCAATAATTGTTATAAGGAAGGCCTTAATGAATCCTCCATCATCTAATGCGTGTATAAAATAATAATTTGAAGGACTATAGATGAAAGATTTTCATTATGAAGTAAGTTTTATTTAATAGAAAGGAAGAGGAAAATGGGGTGACTCAGCTTTGTAAGGGAGTTGAATGACGTTATTTTTGGGTTAAGGGTGAGTGAAAATGAGGCAGGAAAGTATTTATTTTTGGCAGTAGGGAGATGGAAATTTATGGATCGATTGTAGGCTTAGAATGAGTAGAAATAGTAAAATTGGTGTCTGAGAGGCCTTTTTTAGTAGCAATGGTGTAATGGATCTGATTTGACATGGAATGGACATGCTCTTCTGAAATAAACTTGGTCTTTTAAAGGCACTTGCACATCTAGCGATCTTCTTTCATCGTCCTGGAACCTACAAAAAATTAGCACTTTTCTACAATAAAATGTGAGACTATCGAGAGAGAGAGAGGTGATTAGTCTCTCTTCATCTGATGTATATGCAAAAAACTAAAAAATAGTACTAATAAAGCAAATTCAAGGAAGAAAAATTAAATGCACTTTTACCTATTTGGAAAGTGGTACCTTGGACTACCTGTTGGTGTTTTGTTGGTAACTTATTATTTTTTTTTACTGTCTCAAATGTTGATGAAAAATATCTCATCACGTGGATATTTTCGAGATCTTTCCAATGACATTTGAATCATAAAAAAATGATGTCGTATGAAAGAGTTATGATTGTTTGAAGTTTTTATGAAACATGAATTTTTTTTTGTATGGGTGCCACGTGGAAACATGATGCTGATGTGGATGCTAAAGTGGGTAGATGTCGTGGCATGTTGACTAGGTAGGCTAATGTATTAATGTGTCTCTAGCACTTGAGACCTCTTCTCCATAAACTACAAGCCAAATTTGCATAAGCTACCAAATTGCGTCAATTATACAGCTGATGATTGGTTTTGCAGCTACCATATTGCGTTGATTCTGCAGCCGATGATTGGTTTTACAGCTACCAGATTGCATTGATTCTGCAGCTACGGTTCTACAGGTTCTAAGATTTCAATTGGAGAGTAGAATGTGCGGACATGTATGCCACATCTAACACTGACGTCACCAGAAGTCCCACACATTGCTAGCACAGAAATAACAAACCCTCCAAAGACTAAGACGCATGAGATGGGAATAACAAATCCACTAGATAATAAGATGCACGAATCCGATCCCTACTAAAAACATGTTTCGATGCACATCTGATCACAATCAATTTAAATGATTGTGCGACCAAAAACTAGGATCGTTGCACTGCCTTGCTGCTTTACAAATTGCAATCAGACTCAAATTATGGCAGTTGGGTTTTTAATAATTGCAGGTTTTGATGAAGGTCGAAGCCTGTACAGATTGTAAGATTTGAAGCCATGACTTTCCATGTAAATAATCTGCAACACATATTGTATTCTTGACCTAACGCGCGACCCTCCATTATAAACAAGTGCTCTTGGTTTTCGTTTTTTTGTTTTCAGCCTATGTATATTTGTTTAATGGCTGAAATTTTAAATGGTTAACACACACATACACACACACACACACACACACACACATATATATATATGAATATGAATATAAATATTTTTTTTTGTTTTTAAATTCTATTTAAAAATAAATTCCTATTTTTTTTTTGGGTTAAGCTTGGTAGGACTCTCTCGTTTTCTATTTTACATGTCCATTATTCACCCCGCAACGGGGGGAGGGTAGTACAAGATTCAAACCCAAGATCTCTGGCTCAGTGAGACTTCATTCCACGACCATTACCACTTGAGCTACCCTAGGCGGACAAAAATAAATTCCAAAAAAAAAACTATTTTGTAAAAAAAAATAAAAAATCTAATTAGGATTTTTTTTTTTTTTTAAAGAACTACTTTTAGAAATTTTAGAGAAAAATCTAATTAGATTTTTTTTTTTAGAAAAATAAATTATTTTAGCAAATTTTGAGACATATCCAATTGAAATTTGGAGATTAAATTTTGAGTATTTTTAAAATGAATTTAGATCTCCTATCCAATTTTTAGATATATGAGTTTTATTGCAAAATTTCAAAGCTATCTTTATTCAATTTTCCTCTCTGATCTTCCAGGTCACACAAGGCTAAGGAAGAGAGCATACTTAGGAATTTTTTCAACTCTTTATTCTTTTGAAATCTAAATTTTAAAAAACAAAGTAAAATGATTCGATCTCTAACTTCAAATTTTGGCTCTCAAATCTCTGTTTGTTCTCCTCTATTTCTAGATTTTCCTTCAAAATGATTAGTAAGTGAGGCGGCTCTTGCTGCACCATCAAAAATAAAATTTCAAATAAAATAAAATCTAACTAAACAAAAAAACTTAAAAACATCACCAAACTTGGTTTTATTTATTGATTTTGTCCTACTCTACTGGAAATAGAAGAATTGGTTCAAGTGTATTCATATTTCTAGTGTAACCATGTGCGTAACGGGAGTAAAACGATATTCATGCTTATGTTTGAAAAATATGCATTAAAGTACATCAAAGCATGAAAGACCAGTTGTTTTGATAATGCAATCAAGAAGTAAGGAAGAATGAATGAGTGGTGTGACTTGATCCCTGATTGGAACTATCTTTCAATAAATCTATGGCATTACTGGTTCCTTTCTTGGTTTAGATCACATTGAATATCCTTCTTTATTATGCATTCCTCATTATTAGATTCTAGTGGTTGCTCCCCATCAAAAGTATTCCATAATTGTTTAGTCTCTTCAACAGATTGACAAGAGGAGTCAAAAGACACTAGAAGATCTTCTTGTGGAGGTGGAGACATAGATATGTTTATGAATGCAGTTAAAATATACTCTTCTTGAGAGGCAAATATCCCATTTGTTTCTATGATTCGAGAAATTTCTTGGAAGAACATCTTTCAAACTATGAATTACTCCAACTAGTTGATAATTCCTGTCTTGCACACATATTAGTACAAAGTATTGAAAAATTATTGAATACTCAATATGCATCATAAATTATTTTAATATGCTTTTAACCATGCATCTAAGAATGAATGAAACTACCATGAGTTGTCTAAACTTTCAAAATAATCACCTATGTATACCTTCCGACAACGGTGCCAAAAAGTTGGGTGATTTAATTGTGAGTTAAATTCCTGTCATTAAATTGTCAACTCGGGGTTCGTGAATTGATGAGTTATGCATGTGCTATATGTACTAGGTGATTATTTCTCAGAATACATTAATCTAATGCAAGAAACTAATTACAAAGCAAATAATGAAAGCAAATGAAAGGAAAGTGCACATGTTCTCTCTCAAGCATGTTTTTCTTGAGCACTTTCTCTCTCAAAGACTAGCTCTACGAAAACCAACAATTCTAATCTAAACTATGAAATGAAAAAGTAATTTAATCTACTAGCCTATGAGATTACTAATGTGAGATTACTAGTGTGAGATTACTACTATGCTAATCCAATCCAAACATAAGGAAATTAAATCAATCTTAACAAAACAACATTAATGAAATCCAATCCAATCCAAACAAAAGGAAATTAGATCAATCTTAACAACATAAAACATATAATCAAAATAACATAAAAGAAACTAAACTAAAATTGCATAAATGAAATAACATAAATATTTACAACAAAGGAAAGAGGTGCGCAAGCTACAGTTGATGGGGGCCCTCCACTCCTCAGCAAGCACACTGAATGATTATCAAAACTTGGAGATCAAAACAACAATATGTATTCCATAAAATGAATTTGGAGAAAAGATCCAAAGATATTACAATAATTCAACTCTCTTCTTCTCTACACTCACTTTACAAATTACATATCTTGGATGGAACTCCTTTGCACGAAGTATGCATTCCTAATTATACAAAAACCTAAGATAACTAATCGATAAATGCAGATCCACAAATCTCTCTTAGATCCACATTTATCTCTTGTGGTTACAACCAATCACCTAAAAATATGAGATACAAATCCTCTAAAAATTCTCTCCCAGTTTTGATAGGAGACACATATCAAAACATCCATGATTCTTCTCCTATGAATGCGCTTAGTCAATGATCCAAATCTTCTACAAATATTCCACAAATCTTCATGAGTTGGAATTGAAATTCGAATTTATGGTTGAATGGAAAAATAAGACCCTTCTAGAATCTTCAAATAGCCCTACAATATCATATACATCATACCACTTTTAGATATATAGGAAAACATGTTAATTTCCTAATATTTAATCATAAATTATCTTCAAATACTTAAAATAAACGACTTGGAAAATCAATAATGATAAACCCATATGATCATGGAAATGGTTATTAATGTAGGATTATGGAGCTACAAAATATGGTAAAGAGTTACAGAATATGGTAAAATGATGGAAATGAGGGTAAAAGAGGATGAAATTTTGGAGGCCCAACACCTTGATAGGATCATAAGGGTGTTGAAGAACCCGAATGTGCCACGCATATTTTAGGAGCCGTTGGAAAGTGACTTTCTTTGTTGGATTTTTATTTGACTATTTGGTATTTTTCCTCTTCTTCTTGCATAGATTGTGAAGCCTATTATCTATTTTTGCAATGTTTTGAAAAATGGCCATATTCATGTTATATTTTTCACTTGAAGGGTAATTTTTCATAGTATAGAGGCTGAATGAGGCTCCAATTATCTAGTATTAGAAGAACTGCTTCCAAAATCCCCTTTTCAAGATTAATTTTCATATATATTTTGAAATAGGCAAACATATTATCTTCTTAATTCAAATCTATTTGGCGACCCAAAGAGCTCCTAATACTTCTCATGTTATCTTCATTCCAACGATATAGAGGAATATAAGGTCGATGAACCCAAATAGGGATGATTGAAAGAACATCCTAAAATTCGGAGTCCATCAATCTAGGTACATACCTTTGATGCCAAAAGAGTATGGATCATTCCTAAACATCAAGTCTTTATCTTCTTTGATTTAAAAAAAATGCATAAAACCATCAACCACAAAAATAGTAGGTTAGATTGCCTTTGACAAAAATTTTCCAATTCTTTTGAACCCAGATCACTATGGTTCTTGAAGAAGGCTATATCCCTATAATTTGACATATTAATCCATGATTATTTTAAGCTAAAGCCATATGAAATGAGGTCAAAGAGGGAAGGGAGGCTTCTGGAATCAAGAGGGATGGGTATTCATGGCTTTCCCCAAATCAACCATGATATTTATATATACAACTTCAAGGTTTGGTGGGGTGGGGGGTGGGGAGGGTAGGCAAGCGTGGGGTTGGTTAGGGCAGGTGAATCCCCTCCGTGTGAAGAATCGAAAACCGTAGTTCAAGCTTCAAATATTTACAGTAAACAATGCATACACATATTATTTATAAAATAGAAATGTAAACAACGAAAATCACACATAATACCCAAAGCTTTACCCTAGAAACCCTTAATAAGGATAACAAACAAATTTTTAGAGTTGCACCAAGTCTAATGTGGAAGAATTGAAAGAGCTCTAAGGATGTGTAGATTGAGAAGAAACTATGAACCTACCATGGTTTATCTTTGTCTAGAGTACTATCCATTGATCCTTTTTGTTTTTTTGTTAATATTAATAGTTCTAGGCAACTAGTTCCAACATATATATTTTTTTGATTTACTAGTTAACGAACAAAACCAAGTTTTGACTTGGTTTTTGGATGTTAAGTTGGAGGGGGTTGGTTTCCCTTGAGGTAGGCACCTACTAACCATTAATAGTACTCCTATTTTTTTCCATAATGTGAATTACCTTAGTGCTTTTAGCCAATACAAAGAAGAAAAAGCAAATTACCTGGCCAAATTCAATATATTTACTAACTATGCACATGGAGGAAATGAAATTACTTTGATTTATTCATTGACTATCTTCAAATATAGAGCTAACAAAGCCACACTCATATATGGTTTCAATATGGAAACAAAAATAAGAGACAAGGTTACCTAGGATCGCTATTAGAAAAATGATAATGAGAATGCCAAAGGTGTCACCAAAGGCTTTGTAAAGAAAGAAATGATGAAGATGATGAAATAATATAGTGAGGGAAACATAAAAGGAAAGAGTGGCATCTAGTGGATAAATTGTGATGAAGAATATTCTAAAGAGGAGTGTCCAATTCCATATATGATCCGTAAAAAGCCTTAAATATTACACTGGATAATTTGTCACATCAGATATGATAAAATTGTACTTAAAAATATGAAAAAGCTACACTATTAGGGTTTATTCCACTTTATATTTATCGATATATAGATTAATGTTTATTGCATAGGAATTCAAATTAAAATTTATGCAGAAAATAGAGAACAATGAAATAAAATATCACAAACCACACTTGACACAAGATATATCCTAGGAAACCCTTTTAGGAGAACAACTAGTAGGAATGTGAGGCTGCTCTCTTGTCTTTCTATGTAAAAATAGTTATGAGTATAAATAAGTAAGGTCTGTGGCCCGTGGGATACTAAAATGCATAAATCCTCTCTGTTTGATCTCTCTCTATCCCTATGGGCTACTCTGCTCCTCTATGGAATCAGTGCATTAAATGGAATCCGCTTTCTTGCTAGTGGCCTGATTATAACACAACTCGATAGCCTACTAGTGGTTAGGTTTGACTCCCTAAAATCAACCAATGTTACAACATGGAATCTTCCAGAGTCTTCTTCATCATAATCACGTTTCTAGCCCCTTTTCCATGAGTTATGGGGGTTGATGTGGCATTCTCTGAAATTATGGTGGTGAAAACATGAAGGTTAACTTCCGAGTGGCATAACTTTTGCATACAAAATTTGGTTGAGGCAATTCTTGTGCCTTTGTAAAGGTATCTACGTGTAAAATAGGAAAAATAGGTGCCACACTAAGGTCACAATTTTTTCCCCCAAAAAATGTCTTTTGATCCCTCAAAATTCTTTCAGAAGGTTTCAAACACAGAATTTTCCAAACTAGGCCTTGCCAATAAAAATGGTACTATGAGATGATTCACCCACTTTTTTTTACTAAAAAAGAATTGACATGGATGAAAAACATTATAATGATCTAATCCTGATCATAAATCACCATTTTGGGAGGCTTTTGGTCCCCAAAATATTTTATTGAATGAGGCGAGGAAAGTTTTCCTCCACCTTCTCTCGGGTGCACCATTTAGCCTTACTTACAAGCTATCCTTTAAACCCAATTTTCCAAAGGTCATGCTGCCCTGTATTGTATTTCTTGAACTCTTTTTCAAAACTGTATCCTTTTTGAACTCTCACTGAGAATATGGTGCCAAATCCTCTACATAAGGTAGGACTTGTTCCTCTTCGTGATCTAGCCTAGAAGGCTCATAAAGTTTTAGATTTTGTACGTTCACAACTGAGTAAATGCACATGTATGGGGTAGAATGACTCTATAAGAATTATCACCCAAATTTTATATTATCTCAAAGGCAGCATACCACAAAGCCTTGATTTTCTTATCAGGATCCTATAGCCTCTCCTTGTTCAACTGTAACAATATTTTGTCTCCCATCTTGAATGACTTCTCTATTGTGTACTGATCATGCCTAGCCTTATATTTTTCCTATGAATTATGTAGTGTCTCTTGTACTTATATATGGATCTTCCTGATATTCTTAACAAAAAATTCAACCCTCAAGGCATCCCCTATAATATCCTCTCTTACACCTTGCTACCCATATGTAATATCTAAAGGTGAATGTGGCAAATATCTAAAACAATTTTGAAATGGGGACTTATAAGTAGATGTGTGGATTGCTACATTATAATATTGTTGTATATATACCATATTTTCATCCTAAGTCTTTGGATGCCTCTGATTATAACCCCTCAAAAGCTGCACCAAATTCTTGTTGACTACTTCGGTCTCCCCATATGTTTGAGGATGGAATGATGTAGACCCTTTTAACTTTGTGTCTGTCTTCTCCCACATTGCAGTCCAAAAAGAACTAAGAAATATTGTGTTCTTATCTAAAATGATGCTCTTTGGTATCTCAAAGTGAACCTATACATGTCCAAAGAACATGTTTGTTGCTTCTTTCCTGCTAATGGTATTTTTACAGGGCATCAAAACACACATCTCACTGAACCTGTCAACTATCATGAACAAGTAGTCATGTCCCTTCCTATTTGTTGGTAAAAATCCCACAAAGTGCATGGGAATTGTTTCCCCGAGACGAGTAGGTACATGTAAGGGATGATTAGATCATGATTCTTGTTACTAGGGTTGTTGGTACAACAAAGCATGCATCCTCTTATGAAACTAGCTACTTGTGCAAGTTGGTCATTGTCTTCCCTACACCAAATTGCCCTGCAACCTTGGAGGAGTGAGGCTATCGAAATATGTGCAATCACTCATCTTTAAGAACAAATACTTATTCATCATGTAGAGTAACCCATCCTAGTGATGGTAGTTAATGGTTCTATCATCACTGTGCACATGAATATGAATATGCAACTATTGAAACACCTCCTTGAAGTCCTCATGCTCTGAATATTCCTCTTTGCATGCATCATGGGTCAATGGCTCCATGTGCATCATGGTTCCCAAAGCTATGATATTTGAGTTTGGTGGCCTTAAAAGCATGTCGACCAACTTGTTTGTGCTGCCATTCTTATACTTTATCACTAAATGAAACTATTGTAGAAACCCCATCCACTTGTAATGATTGTTCTGTTGTGGCTTACTCTCGGCTTGCAGGTAATGTAGTGGTTGGTGATTTATGTGGATTACTATCTCCTTTCCAATTAGATAGTGCTTCCACTTCTTCAGAAATTGCACTAGGGCATAGAGCTCCTTCTCATACGTAGGGTAGTTAAGAACTACCCATGAAACACTTTAGAATGGTAGCATATAGGCCTTCCTTCTTGTATCAAGATTGCTCCCATAGCATACCCACTTGCATCTATCTCCACTTCGAAGGGTTGCTACAAGTTCGACAATGTTAGAAATGGTGTTTGGTTGATCTTCTTCTTTAGCTCCTTAAAGGCCCTGTGCTGACCTTTTCCCACTGGAAGCTCTTGCCACCTGTTGTTATGTCATGGAGTGGTTATTCTACCATTGAAAATGAGGCTATGAATTTCCTTAGGTATCTTGCAACTCAACGAAACTCGTATCTCAGAAATATTAGTAGGCACCGACCATTTAATCATGGCTTCCATCTTGGAAAGTTATATTTTAAGCTCTCCTCCACCAATAACATACCCTAGATACACCAAAGATTTATGTGGAAACTCACACTTCTTGATATTTTCTGGCAGTTGGTGCTTCTTTAATGTCTCCAACATCTGCGTCAAATGTGAGATGTGCTCCTCCCAGGTAGCACTGTATACTAGAATATCATCCCAATAGACAATAACAAATGAATCTATAAAAAAGGTACAATATATCATTCATTAACCTCATAAACGTAGCTGGTGCATTGCATAGGCTAAATGACATGACTAGCCACTCATACAAAACTTTCCTGGTTTTGAAGGTAGTTTCACAGGTATCTTCTTTGACTTGAACATGGTGATATGCAAACTTTAAGTCCAACTTGGTGAAGTATTTCACTTGCTGCAAATGATCCAACAAATCATATATCCTGGGCATGGGATAGTTGTTCTTAAGCATGATTTTGTTCAACACGCTGTAATCTATACACATTTTCCAAGTCCCATCCTTCTTTCGCATAATGATAATGGGTGACCCATATGATGATGTAGTTATTCGAATGGAATTGTGCAAGTAACTGTTGCAACTATTTCTTCACCTATCTTGATTCTATAAAATACCACCTATACAACCCAATGTTTGGAAATTGGGAGTTTTGAATAGATGGATCTTGTGCTCCACATCCCTCTTCCGCAGTAGCCCTTTAGGATCATGGAACACATTCTTGTATACCTGCAACAAATCTTCCATTTTCTATTTCTGGTTCTTAGCACAACCCTCTAGGGATGCCTTTCCTCTTATTGACACTTCTATAGACTAATTTTCTCTTAAAAAAGTGAAACATAGTTCTTACAAAAACTAAATAGTTTATTGGCTTTGTTGACACTTACCAGTGAAATATTCAACTTGCCTTTATGCATGTTGATGGTGAAAAATTTTCCATCCTTGAGGAGTCGGCGTTGGTTGGCTCTTTGCATGAATACTACATCACACATATACATGTAAGGAATTCCAAAAACCACCCCACATAAATAAAGTGTAATGACATCTAGTTCTACTTCATCAATAAAATCAATACTGATAGAAAATCTAATTTTGCATTATTTTGTTGTCCATAAGGTCTTGGATAAATGGTGGTCGGGTGTGCTGTTAAGACAATCCTAGATGTTAAGTCACTAGTTCAATTCTCTACTCTATTCAGGTGTTATTCTTGGACATGACCATGATGCAACTGATCTAGGTGGCTCTAGAGATATGCAAAAGTCCAAGAGGGCTTAGAACTAGTCAAAATTCTAAGTGGTCAGATTGCTCTCGAACCAGAAATAGATCGAAGTGCTCATTGCCCTAATTCTAATGGTGTGAACGACACTCAAATCCAAGTTCGTATGAGAGAGATATGGCTCTTTAAATGTTGATAAGACAGGGGAAAAGCGAGGCCCTAGTGTGCCACAAGGCATCCCAGTCAACAAGTAAAACCCACATGACAACCCATCAACAATTGACACATGACACCCCTTTCATTGGCCTCTTTACTCTTGCAAAAAAATAAAAAATATAATATTAAAATATCTCATATAAAACAAAAAAAAATCATTTAATATATAGTTATTAATATAACTATGTAAAAGCGAAAATCAAAACAAAACCATATAAAGAAAACATTAAAAAAAAAACACACATATATGACTAATGACATGGTATATTTATAAATAAAAATCTTGCAATGTTGGAAATCCATACCAAATGGGGTAACAAAATTTAAAGGTTGGTAAGCCATATTAATGGCATAAAAAATTTTCGTTAAAAAACTCAACGGATATGCACTAATTTCTACCGTCGAACCGCTAGCCCATTACATTGACCGCCAAAAATAACATATAACAACTCACAATCACTAAGTCTGGAGGGGTAGGGATTTGATCCCCCAACCCCACAATTTCCATCACCTGTGTTAACCAATGGGCCAAACAACCATGTTGTAAAATCTGCTCAGCAAAACATATATATACTTTCCATTTCATTCGACCGAGGAGGGCGCAAGCAGTGGACTAGAGAACCTCTAGAGAATTTGCAGGTGGAACCATGAGCCAATGCCGGAATTGCGCATGGGCACGATTTTCGAGAAGAAGAATATTTTACAGAATCTTTTGATGCAAAAAGGAATCTAGAAGATTCCGTGGGAGGTAAAATTTTACAGTGTTAGAATGTTATCATTTTTACAACCATTTTAACCAAAATTTTGTAGGGAACATGATGGTGAAATCAGAATCACCATCTGAGCAACAGATTTGCAGATTCTCATCAGAGAAGAATCCGTGAAGAATCTTGAGGGGATCTTCCAAATTCCTTGAGGCTAAAATTCCCCAGATCCAGAATGCAACCAACTTTATACTTATTCTTCTCAGAATTTCACAAAGATCTGAATGGTGAGGTCAATTTTCTTATTTGAGTTGCAGATCTCCACTCAACCTAGAGGAGGGAATCTTTAGAGAATCACGGGGGAATCTAAAAGATTCCTACATGCCCAGATTTTTCCGGTGTCAGAATTCAACAAATGGATAGTCGATTTTATGCCTCTCCACGACAAAATTTAGTGGTGCAGTCAGTTTTTGCAGTTGAACCTTCTATTTTTCAGCCATTTTCCAGATTGGAGCGACAATGTTAGATTTCAAAGCATGGACAATCAATTCTATGCCATTCGACGCCATGATTTCGATGGTTCATTCAGATCTAGCAACCGAGTATTATATTCTTCAACCAACATCAGAGTTGGGGTGTATGCAATTTTGTTGTCATGTACTTCTTTGATCATTTGCTGTGAGATGTACTATGTTGTTTCGATTCTTGCTTGATGTATGATGCAAAATATTTGTGTCTATTTAATATGGGATGTATTCATCATGGATTGTTATGTATGTTTTGATTGAGATCCCGTTGTTGCCATAGTGGCGGGATACTCATTGTCACCATGGGTTTTTTGGTCGAGATCCCTTTGATGCCATGATGTTGGGACACTCATTGTCACCATGTGTAAGATTATGTCATGCTGATAGGAGGTCTATTGTGAGTGACAGTTCTTGTAGTGGAACGTCTCGTGGAGAGACTTTTCCACTCATGTAGAGGGAATATGTCCTTGTATGACAAAAAACATGGTCCATGTACATCTTTATCATTTCCAACATTGAATGAAGCAGCCAACACCATCTTGACACCAGGCCCACAGACGTAGTCCACACTGGATGAAATCCATTATCAATGTCTCTTGTTTATGATTTGCTGATCGTCATTATGTTTCCATTTTCTTAAGCAAACATATGTGTTCATGTATTCTCTTATAAAATGCAATTATAACTATTACATCACAAAAGAAAAAGATATTGGTTAAATCCTAAAGTTGAGTAAACTCGGTGTTGGTTAGCTCTCTGCATGAATATTGCATCACACATATACATGTAGGGAATTCCAAAAACCACCCCACATAAATCAAGTGGAATGACATCTAGTTCTACTTAATCAATAAAATCAATAATGATTGCAAATCTAATTTTGTATTGTTTTGTTGTCCATAGGGTCTTGGATAAATGGTGATCGAGTGCGCTGTTAAGAAACTCCTAGATGTTAAATCACTGATTCAATTTCCTGCTCTATTCAGGTGTTATTCTTGGACATGACCATGATGCATCCTCGCCAATGCTAAACTTACAATTTTTTTTTTCTATTCTTTTATTATGTTTAACATTGCATCCTTATTTACCTATCCTAATGGATATGGGATGAATGAAAATGAAATTCCATTCCCAATTTGTTGACTAGCTCTATTGTAATGATATTTTCGTGTGATCTTCTTGAATTGTACCTTTTTGTGGAATATTTTGGTCATTTCCTTCTATTTCTGTTGCTGAAGGCTACTCATTTTTAGCTCCCTCTGCATTAATGTACAAACAATATTCTCATCCACATTTGAGCTGCTTTCAACTTAGTTGTTTGAATCACTGGCCATGACATTCTTCTTCTTATTGTATTTATTTTTTTTCTTCAAGTTAAGGTTAATATGAAACTTCCAACACTTCTCCTCTGTATGACTGTTAATGTTACAGTGGTTGCTGGGATATTTGCATTGGTGTGTAGTGGCTAATGCCTTCTTATCTTTTCCTCCATTCCACTTCTTCTTCCCCTCCTTAGAAGCACCCTATTGCTCTTTCTGCTTCAATCCACTTTATTTCCATTTCTTTAGGCCTAATAATTTTTTCCAAGTGATGTGGTTGTACACAAGCCTTGTCCACCAATTTGGACTTTAATGGAATCACTTGCTTCCACATATGGCTGTGTATACCCCACCATATACTTGAAAGGTACATCTAGGTTATTTGGGGAGATACCCAACATTATGGTCATCTTTCTAAATTTTGTGGTGCACTCTTGTACATTCTACCTCTACTTCTGCTTGAAGTATTTCCACTAGATCCATTGGTCCTCTACATACCCAATGGGGTAAAATGGTGACTTTATGAGGGCTTTAAAGTCCTCCCACTTTGTCACTGGAGGACCTAAATTCAACCTCAAGGTCTTGATGTGGCTTTCCCACCAGGTCAGGGCACGAACCTCTAGTTTTAGCCGCGTAAATGAAATCTTCTATTCCTTCTCTATATGATGAACATTGAAATAAACTTATAATTGCTGCAACTAGTGATTTAGCTTCATAGTGTCGAACTCAACTTGGTACGACTTGATATCGACCTTCACTTCTATTTGAATAAGGATTGTGAATGGTTCATGACACTCACACTGGGTTGATCTCTTTCAGGTCCTTTCTTCAGTTTGTTCTCTAATTCTTCCTGATCTCCTAAGCTCCCCTCTGATCGGTCCTCTGCATTAGAACCCCCATATTTGAAGAATAGCCTAAGATTGTTTCTCAAGGTTTACATGAGGATATTGACATTACATATTATATCTAAAACTTGTACTTCTAGCTCCAAAACCTCTCCTTTGCAGGATCACGAGGATTATTAATAGATTCGTCGGCCATGACTAGGGTAAATTTATGACTTTTGGCTTAGCCAATTTAGATCCCCTACAAATCCCCACAATATACCTAAAGACACCTTCTTTTATAGAAATATGATCCATAAAATTCCGTGGATATTCCATTAGAGAGTTTGTCACAATAGATCTGATAAAACTATACTTAAAAAATTGAAAAATATACACTATTACGGTTTATTCCTATTTATATTTCTCGATTTTTAGATTATTGTTTATTGAGTATGCATGAAAACTAAAATATATGCAGAAACTAGATAAAAATAAAATAAAATATCACAAACATATCATGTGAAACCCTTTTGGGAGGAAACCCAGTTGGAAGGTGAGGTCGCTCTGCTCTCTTTCTCTGAATAGAAAATAACTGAGTAAAAAGAAGTAAGGACCATGGATTGTGGGGTAATACAATGAAAAAATCCTGTCTTTGTGCTCTCTCCCTATCCCTATTGACTACTTTTGTCCTTTGTGGAACAAGTGCACTCGAAAAGAATGGAACCCCTTTTCCTCCTAGTGGCCCGGTTATAACACAACCCGATAGCCTACTAGTGGTTAGATTTGAGTCGCTCAACTCTTAAACATAGTTACAATATGGAATATTATAGAGTATTCTTCATCATAATAACATGTCTAGCCCCTTTTCCATGAGTTATGGGGGCAGACATGGCATCCTCTCAAATTATGTTGGTGAAAATAGGAAGGTCAACTTTCAAGTGGCACAACTTTTGCATAAATAATTCGATTGAGGAAATTCTAGGGCCATTGGAAATTTCTTTGTGTGTAGAATAGGAAACAAAAATTTAGCACTAAAGCAACAAATTTTTACCCCCAAATTTTTTTATTTGATGCCTCAAAATTCTCCCAGAACGTTTCAAACCTGATTTACTAAATTGGGGCCCGCCGGTCAAAATGGTCTTGTGTGCTGATTCCTCCGCTTTTTCCAAAAAGCATAAATATGGATGAAAAACAATATAATTATCCAATTAGGATAAATACCACACTAGTTGTGATAGTAAAATATAACATAGAAAGATTTCATATTCAACAAAAGAATAAGAAGGTAGATAATGCTTGCTTCCTTCTTTGCAATTGTCCAACTTTGTTTCTACTTGATTCATGCATTTAATTTCTTTTGTAGGTTAATGGACCTGGTGTGTGATTCTTCCAACCTCATTATCAAAGAAATTTTGCTAATCAATTCTAATATATACAATTGTGTCTTCTGCCAATCGATTTCGCTGGTTGAATGAGAGTGGCCTACACTCTTCCAATATATTTTCACGAGATGCAAGAGAACAATGGCATACTCATCTATTTAATGAAATGATTTTTTGAACGCAAAATTATATGAACATTCTCTTAATCAAATCTAAAATGAAGAGTAAATTAACCACTGATACATCATCAATTTCTTCTACGTCCTATTGTACTACTCTAAATCCTAGGAATAAATCTTTTTGTTGTAAATTATCCATGATGGAACGAGAAGATAAATCTTGTTTTTAAAAATATTTTGTACTCACAAAATTTGGGGTGCCCAAAGCTAACTTTGTAGGTTGATCAATGAAATTATCATGCTTGACACTATCTAGTTCTTGAGTGACAAATGGGTGGTTCTAGTTTGAAAATATTTTGGTTTTTGTTGTTGAGGAGAGGTTATATGGAGATATTCACCTATTTGATGTTATTCTCCTCAAATAAAGGAAATGTTGACTTGATGAATTCCAAGGGAGAAGGAGGAGTCTTAGAAACACCAATTCGATGTGCCTAGCCAGTGGGAGAATAAAAATGTGATATTGATGTGATAGAGGGTTCTCTTGATTCAAGTATTTGTTAACATACATTGAATTGGAGTGAAGAGTTTGAAGTACCAAAACATGGAAGTGATTTTATGAGTTTGTGCATGGAGCAATGATGGAATATTTTGTGGGGGGAGGGTGGGGTTGAAGAAGCATGAGGGAGAGTCACCTAAAGTTCTTTCATGTTATCAAGAGGGTTTGAGGCATCAATTTTAAGAGGGTTAACCAAAATTGGTTTTGGGTAGCCTCCTATGTGTGTGATATAGGATTTCTTTGCAAATGGTATTGAGAGGGGTCAACAAAGAAAATGATGGTGAGAGGGACCACCAAAAATTCTATTCGGTGTTCCACAATATTAGATAGAGGAATGGTAGATTATGGTTTTTCTCTATCATAAATGTGGGTTAAATAACATGGGAGTTATCATTGGTGATATTGATAGGTTTATATCTAGAGTCTAAAATATAGAGTGATGATGCAAAGGTTTAAATGGTAGACATGGTTGACCTAAGTTTGTGGAAAGGTGGAGGCATTAGGTGGTGTTTGACATGTGTTTATTTTCTTCTAGATGAAGGTATGATGACGAAGCTAGTTAAAATGTGAGGTTGATAGCATTTTGGGATTGGTGTAAGTGTGGTGCCAAGGAGGAGCAAAAGGAATATGATACATGATGTGATTATATTTCTAATTCTTCTATTCCATTTTTAATTGTTGGTGGGTGTCCTTTAAGGCCAAGAATAACTTAATGATGAACTTGCCCTATTCAAAGCACACATCTATCATGGCGGTGGACTCAAATTCCATAGTCTCTCTTCACTGATGCTCATTGTGCAACATACTCTGGCATTTCATGATAGTCTATGTGTCGTTATAGAAGTGAATTAATGAGGGAATAACGCCTCAAATTATGTGTTTGTTTGTTGATGAAAACACTTTGGTATTTACTTCCATGTCAAGGCACTATACAATTTGTGAAATTTAACATAATGGTTTATGTGAAATCAACACTAATACTTATGGAAAATCATTTTGAACAAGTTGTGAGTTTTTATGATGGTAAAATTACACCAATTTATTATTGTATATCTCTATTTAACTAATGTCCACACATTGAGGTGGAGAGGTCAGGCTGTCCACCTTAGCACAATTTAATTTTATAATAGTTGGAGTCAAATTATTAACATGCCATCTTATGTACAACTTCTTGTATTGGCATGTTTGTTTGGAGCCTTAGATAGGGTTAAAGTGAATCCAACAACACCACAATGTAGTGGTTCTTACACTGATATTATTCTTACATTTGCAGGGCATCTCATCAACTTTTAGGGGAATGAAAAGTATTTTAGTTGTACAATGAGCTTGAATAATTTTTATGCTTTAATGACAATATCATTTTTTTCGTTTTATTCAAACCCATGCCCTTAAACTATTCAATATGGATAGAGAACACGCATTAATATATTAACATGGATTTAGCATTGTATTGTAATCAGTAGCAACCTAGTGTGGAATTATAGCACAAGAAGCTTACAATAATAAGGGTATTAGGAGAGAAACCATTTAGGGTGGAAAATCACAAGGTGTGGATTATTATGCAATGCAAGCTATCTAATTCAACATGAACATTTCCTAACTAATAGGTTTGTTTTGTGGATATAATGTTGCAATAGTTTTAGAGTGTATGCTAGGTGGTAGTTCATTAGAAAATTTGCACACATTGAGTTTCCTAACAACTTTTAGGATACAAGGGCCTCCTTTCATTACATTTAAGCCACAAAATATGTGGGCTCCAAATAATTATATTTGAACATGTCATTATCCTTCAAGGTATTTTGAGAGAGAGATATATATATATAGAGAAGGGGGAGGGGGTGTGTAGTGGAGGAAGAGAGAGAGATTAATCTCCCATAAGAAAGAGATTGAACAATAAAATGTGATAATATCCCATGAGTATTAAATAAAATCTCCCATTTGAGCAATGTAATTCTTAATTGATACTTTGTATCATATTTGACTAATCATCTTCCATGTCCTCAAAGTGATACAATGTGTCAAGTTGAGGTTAACCAAGTTCGTTCTAGCAGGAATTAGAGATAAGCGACCGAGGTCAACCAAGTTCATTCTATTAGGCATTAGAGATAAGTTTTGTATTCATGTCTTGATATACCATGGTAAATTACATTTAAGTGAATATGATTTTGGGTATCTATTTTAGTCACATGGTGCAAAGTTAGTCTATTGTTTTTAAATTCTTTGAGAACATGTAAATCATATATAGATTTCAAGACTTGATTCTTCTTCTTAAGTGATGGAAAATGGATGTTCATGATTTCCAAAGCATGCAAAATTTTGGATGTAGTAACCTAAATATTTAGTTCAACTTACATCTACATTATTTTAGATAATGTCACCCAAAATATTTCTTGGTGTGGAGGTGCTATCTAGATGAGCCTCATTATGTACTACAACATTTATTTTCTCTAACTCATAAATATTAAGAACACAAGGAATGGAGGCCATGCTTGTTTGGCACTAATGTGTCAATGATATTACAAGAAATTTATTTGTGAGAGGGATGTAGAGATGTTTAGATTGGGATTTTAAGTACCATATATATGAAATATAATAGTGGGGGTTTTTGATCTGAATTTACGAAGGGAACAAATATATATATATATATATATATATATATATATATATATATATATAGACATATATACATATATATATATATATACAACAAAAAAAAGGATATAGTGAAACTTGACTTCTATTAATAAATGGAAAATATTAAAACTGTATAAATGCAAAATGAAAACAACCTAGCTCAAATGGTGGTAGCTTATCTATGAGAAGAGATGTGACTACTACACACCTTCACTGAACTATCTTATAATAAGGCTCAAAGGCATTTTTATCATAAAGAAGAAATGAGAAACACTAGACATAAAAAAAACTAATCCTAGGAGATGAAGTGCCAAAAGGATTGTGAACCCTGATGGGGTAAGTTTGAACATCAACTTCCCGGGTTTGTAACTTTGGCATATGATCTCCATTTTGCACACTTGATATCCCATTGGAAAGGTCTAAATGAGGAGTGAATTTTTTTGACTATGATTAAAGTCTACAATTAATGAGTGCCTATTTTCCCCAAAAAAGTTGTTTAAGACCTCAAAACGGGTGCTCCAGAAGTTTAGGACATAAAAAACTATAGAAAAGTTGTTGGGTGGCCACTGATATCCACCTGGATCAGTCCTCCCCCCTTAGGAAGCAATGGTATCCATTATCTTGAGTGCCTTCATTATATGGGGAAACTTCTACTGAACTTGGCCCCTGTTGAGCCACTTGCCTTGGTGCAAGAGCTAACTTGCTTTGATAACTCGATATAGTTGGATCATCTGTTGGCGAGTGCTCTTAATCCATGAGTCCACTACTCAATCAATTGTAGCATATTCAATGCAATCTGGGTTGAGCTTTGTTGGTGTCATCTATTCTACAATTTCTAATGTGTCCAACAATGGTGGAAAGTATGGCTTAAGGTGGTCCACATTGAACACTGGGTGCAGTCCAAGGAAGGGGGGGATACTTAGCTCAAAATCATTGTCACCCACAACCTTGGTGATGGTGTAGAGTCGATAGTGGAGTGGTTGAATCTTTTTATGGGCCTATGCAAGGTGTTCCTTATGAAAATGGGACCAAACCTTATCTCCCACTTGAAACTTGTGTGGCACTTGATGTTGATCATGATGTTTTTTGTATTTAGTATTGGATTTTTACAAGATATCATGGACCTGCTGGTAGGTGGGATGAATTTGTTCAATGAACTTGGTAGCTTTGGTTGCTCAAGATTGAACATGTGCAAATTCTGCCTGTGTAGGTGTAAGGGGTAGTGTGACATCAATGGGACACAATGGTTGAAATCCTGAGCCCACTTAAAAGGGGTTGTGGCTAGTTAAGCTATGGAGAGCTCTGTTGCAACTGTGTTGAACACAAGGGAGACTCTCATCTCATGTGCGTGGATGCTTGAATTTTTACATGTTCAAAATTTGCGTGATAATCCTGTTGATGACCTCTGTCTAGTCATCATTCTGGGGGTGGAAGGTGTTGAAAATGCAACAAGAAAATCCTAATTTAATTTTTTCCGTGAATTAAATTAGGAATAAAATTGTAATTCCACATCACAAGACAACTTTCACGAGTTAAATACGTTAACTTGACTTAGTTGGTTCAGTTAATTCAAGTTGAGGGTCTAACTAGAGTCATGTAGAATGTCTCCTACATTATAGGAGCCCCAGTTGAGTTTACTTTGAGTTGTAATTAATTAATTCAGTTTAACTGAGTTAAATTTAGTTACACTAGTTCCAACTGATGGAGGAACTAGTAGGAGGTCATACAGTGGGATGTTGCTTCATGTGTTCAATGAATTAACTGATAATTCACTCATAAATAATTCATGCATGTCATATCTGAGAGTTACCTAGTTGAGATTAGAGTTCAGGGACAATGTACTATCAGTTGTATAATCATCTGAATTGTACAAGTTATGCATGCAATCAAATGAAGGCTTATGAGGATTGCACAATTCATACTGAGGAATATCCCTAATTAATAGGGGGATAATTCCTGAGGAGACAACCGAAGGAAATAGGGACTTGGGTAAGCAAAAATTTGGTTAAGTATTGGCCTGGCCTTGTCTAAGAAGCAGTGAGACAGATAGAGATAGTGCAGAGGTTGCTCAGGCTTGAGAAACACATTGCAATCTTATTATATTTTCTGACTAATGCAATATATAGATAGCAAGGTTTTTTAGTTGTGACTTTCCCCAGGAAATCATTGTGTAATGTGTTGATTGAATTATATCTCTTGTATGCTTCATGATTTTGTGATCGTTTAATTATTTCCGCTGATGAGTAGGGTGGATTCAAGTCTATTGTTTTAGTAAATTACAATTATCATTTTGAATCTACAAGGAATTTCTACATGGTATCAGAGCAAAAATCACTCTAGAAGAGGCGAATACGATTTTTTCTTTTGCAGGTGAAGTTGAATTTGTAGTATCATTCTTTAGAGCTAGTAGGATCTTTTTCTATAGATTGAGACTCGAATATGACCTTGAGGGTAGTTCAAAATATATTGCTTGGAAGGATAGGATGGAGGTAGTGTTGGAAGACAACGGGCTGAAGGAATTCATAGACACTGTTATTCCTAAGCCTCCAACAAATGATGCTCAAGATCTGGTAGAATGGAGGAAATGTGTTGCAAAGTCAAGAAGGATCATCCTAGAAGGAGTTAAAGATCATATTGTCTCGAACCTCCATGGGAAGGAGACTCCATATGCAATGTGGAAGGCCTCGACATACCTGTTTTAGGACAACATTGACCACAGGAAGTTGACATTGAAGGACAAGCTCAAAAAAATCAAGATGGAGAAAGGCGACACAATACCAAAGTACTTGACCAAGTTCACCCAATGTCGGGATGAGCTTGGAAGTGTTGGTGTTATAGTTGCTGAAGATGATCTGGTAAGCTTATCACATCTAGGCCTTCCCAAGAGTTGGCACAACTAATAGGATTCGGTAAATGGGAGGAAGAAGCTACCATAGTGGGAGAGTTTGTGTTCCGACTTGGTGCAAGAAGAGATTCGACATAACACTAGATATGGATCCTTGTTGGGATAGGGTCCCTAGGGTCAGTTTTGGGGTTAATTTAACCCAATTTTGTAAAAGTTTTGTGAAGAATGTAAAGTCTCCGCGAAATGTGGATGCGGAGCGCGTAACTAGATAAGAGTCAAATGGGCTTTAGCCCCTTGTTTGGGTAAGTAATAGGTTGGTTTTGAGACTCACCCATGGTCCGCAGAACATGGTATTGTATTGGAAAAAGCTATATATAGTTGAGTCATAACGAGTCTAGAGGAAGTAGTTGATAACTTTGAAAAAAAGATTGTTGTTTGGGAAAGTGCTAAGGCAGGAAATCTCTGTTTTCTGTACTTAGGTGAAAGAGTAAGGCTCCTATAGCTGAGTGTGCAGGAGGCCTTGGTAAGTCTGTATTTGAGTGCGCGGACCCCTACAGCTGAGTGCACAGGGTAGAGAAGTTTGTAAATTGAACATTGGAATTGAATAAAGACAGATTTTGGAGAAATACCTTGCATCTGAGTATTATTGTGAATTCTATTTATGTTATGTTCTGTCTCTTAAGAATGTGTTTTCTATGAAATAATGTGTAAATGCTGTGCGAATCTATTGAATCTATAGTATTTATGCATGAATTAAGTGATTATTTGTTTTTGCGAAGATAAATGTTGAATCTGTTGTGATTTTGACCAATTAGATAGATCCGCGCGAAGGCAAATCTAGGGTTATTAATCAGTGCGCGAAAGTAGATGGTTTGCCTCTTTAGGGTCTGTAAAGACTAATCCCAGACCTCCACGAAGGTCTAGAAGCCATCTCCTTAGAGTTACAATATCAGGTCATAGAAGGATACCGATCTGCACGAAGACAAATATGAGCTACAAGAGCTTAAGACCACTTATCACATCATATTTGGATGCAGAAACCCGGTTATAACATCCCCCAATCCTACTTTGGGTGAGACTGCAGCCTAACCAATGCTGGTTGTTTCCGAAAGGGCCAACAGTTAGATTTTTGTTGGTGGGCATGAACAACTCTAAACTTGGGTCAGGCCTCCTTAAGCCAACAAATGGTTCCGTTGCCGGGACCGGGATCTATCTAAGAGATGTACGATAGATGGTTCCCTATGAAGAAAGAGATTGACAAGTGGATTGATTGAAATGTGCACGCGTTCGTGGCTCAAGAGAACAAGAGCCCTAAATTATCCAAGGAATAGTGGTTGCAGAGATTTTTGTACATGGACGAGACCACCACGTTCTTCTGTTTCTTCCCTGAAGAACTACATGAGTGGTTGTCTAATTTAGCTAATAGTCAAGGGATGTGGAGGCTTAATGGTCCTATAGTGTGGACTCCCGAGCTGGTGCAACGTCTGGAAGCATCAAAAAGAAATATCGCGCGGGCTGTGGATCACTTGATTGATCGCACATTGGGAAGATTTGTGACTTATTCGCGATCGATAGGAATATCAATTATAGCGAAGCGGAATGAAGGCTCTTTAAAGGACCGCAATGTAAGTATCTAAAATTGTTAAAGCCTGCGATTAAAATTCTGTTATGTGAAAGGAGAGTTATGTAGTTACCTTGATGTTTGGGGCTACGCGAAGCGAGAGATTCTTTAGAATAAATGGAGGATCCAACCCAGAATATAGTCTGCTCATTGAACCCCCTTCAAGCGACAATGAAGGGATGGTGTTGACTAAGCCACAAAGTGAAGTTCTGTTAATTACGCAGGGTATTATGAGGATACCTCATCCATCCAATCCAACTCCACCTACACCCCCGCCTCATACACATACACCTTCACCCCCCCCCCCACCTCCATTTCCACCATTCAACATGGAAAATGTGATGAAGATGCCAATTTTTAAAGGAAAAAGGAGCGAAGATCCCGAACAATTTTGATTTGTCGCAGGAGCTATTTGGAAAACAAAATAGATTATGGATGATAATATTAAGAAAGCGCAATTGGTTAGAACCTTACATGATCAATCATTAACATGGTATATCAAGTATTGCACTGATAACCCCAACGTGATGTTGGCAGATACCCAGATAGCTCTGAACTGGGAGTTCAGTAAGCCTAAGTTAGAGGCACAATTGGTAATTGAATTTAAGGAAATCTGACAGAAGATAGATGAGACACCTTGGGACTTTGATCAGAGGTTGAAGTGCCTAATCAGGCAGGCCAATATGGTAATCACAAATTCCCAACATTGCGACTAGTTTATAGTGTCGCTCTTGCCACATTTAAGAGTACCTCTATCACAACAAAAGATAGAAATGCAAGCGAAAGCCTTGGAGATTGTGATGGGGCTGGATGCCTCACCTATACAGGATACGAAACTTGGAGTACAACATATTCACTCACAGCTGGAAATCCTACACTTGGAGTTGCAGAGCTTGAAGAAAGGAAAGGAAGCTCAGCCAGAGGTGCGTGTTGAGGTTTGGTGTTTGAAGTGTAAGAGCCATGGACATGATAAGGATCATTGCCTGGTCTATAAGAACTATATTATAGGGGGAGGGCATGTTCCTTTGAAACCAGAGAATAATGTTGGGACGAACGCAGGAGTCACGTTATGGTGTGCTATCTATCATGTTACTGGTCAACATGCTACTGATAATTGCCATTTACTGCAAAAGTTTGTACAAACCCCTTAGTAGTTGTTTTGCAATTTCTGTAAGCCTGTAGGACATGATGAATGCCATTGTAGGAGTTATGAGATGATGATGGATAGAACCCCTACCTACAGGATGTAGGCAAAGAATCGACATCAGGATCAGGGTGCAGGAGTTGCACATGGAGGATTCCAAGGCTGAGGACGAGGAAGGGGCGCTAGACTCGGTCGAGGGCATGAGAAGGTAATATGCTATAACTGTGGTGAAGCAGGGAACTTCGTGCGAGATGGTACAAATCCCATGCATCCATCATGTTAGTATTGTCGAAAGTTTGACCATGTCATAGAGGAATGTACGGTCCTTATGGAAAAGATGCAAGAAAAGAAGGCACAACCACAACAGCTTATGCAGAACATTCAGATGATAAGGGATGAGCCCCGTGAAGAAGATCATAACATTAATATCGTGCTGAGAAGTGGCATGGTGACTGGTGTCGATAAAAGTAAGCAGATTGAGGAAGACAGATGGGTGCGCAAGGTTGCTAAGAAGGAAGTAGATTTTGATCTTAATCGCACTAAAGAAACCTTCATGGAGGCCAAGAAGAACTTTGATGAGGCCTATACCTTAGGAAGTCAAGAGAAAATTCTAGAGACTAGTGCGACGCGAGAGGTAGACCCTTTGGTACTAGCTACTTTTCTGAAGACCTGTATGAAGTTATTGTGCAATCATAAAGCGGTAGAAGGGTTTCAAGAGTTAATAAAAAAATGTACCGATAAAGAAAAGACTCCTACTGAACAACGCACAGTAAGAAATATTGGTAAGCATAAGACATGAATGGGGCGCGAGATGAGGCTAACTACGCAGATAGGTGAATATGAAATGGACCAGGTAATCTTGGATCTAGGGTTTGATGCAAATGTACTGCCTAAGAAGACATGGGAAAGGATGGGGATACCTACACTGTAGTGGTCTCCTATTCAGTTGTGCATGGAAAATCAATAGAAGATTATTCCAATGGGGTGCTTATATGGTGTAACGTAGACATTGAGGTTGTGATCGCACTGGCTGACTTTGAGGTCATTGAAATAGTGGATGACAGTAACCCATACCCCGCGCTACTAGGGATTAACTGGGCTATTTATATGAACAGGGTAATCAACTTGAAGAAGCAGAAGATGACGTTTGAGAAGAAATCGCTCAGGGTTGTAGTGCCACTAGACCCTGAAGAAGGAGCATGTTATACTAAACCTATTTGCGAATATGTAGAAAGTGATGATGATTTGGATTAGATATACAAGATAACATCACGAGATGAGGATTGGATCAATCCTATATCCGATGGAAGAATTGCGTGGGACAGGGATAACTCCTGCACCTCAGATTGGGATGAAGAGCTTGAACACTGGTAGAATCAGTTACATGAAGTATCTACGCTCTATTGCAATATGATGACCAAGTTGTTGCGGTGTGTCTCAACTAAGGTATGAAACCTTCCGCATTATGATGGTTTGAGTGATGTGGAACTGTTTTTGGATGAATTTGAAAGGGAAGTACTGGAAGAACATCGCTTACAAGCATTGGAATTGGCACTGCATGCTACACGTGCCCATTGGTGGGGTACGCACAAGGAGAACTTTGTTGTATGGAAAGAATACAGAAGAATGATGAAGTTAAGATTTGGGTATACTAATACTAGAATGACAAAAAAATATAGTGGGAAGGATGTTTTGCAAGATCATTTGGCACGATGGACTAAGGCCTTGGGGAACATAACCACAACTAGAATGGGTGCACATTTTTTGTCACACCTTAGATGCCATCCCAATGAACTGGTATCTAGAGACAGAACTTTGCCATGGAACAAATAAGTGGGACATATTAAGGGAGAGTTTTCTATTAACGTTCAGCTTTGAGGATGGGTTTGAGAGAATTGATGAGGCGCTACAAGAGATAAAGGCAACTATATTCAGAATGCTAAAGGAACCAGTAGAATGGGCTCAGCCAGATTGGAGTACATAGCTACGCCATGCGTTGGAATGTTACAATGTGACTACTGAGGAAGAAGAAGATGATCTTCATAATATTACCATTCTAGAAAAAGAAGGACAATGCGAAGTTGAAGGACCGAAGGTGGTGAACCCGGATGTATCAAAACCTTTTAAAAATTGACAAGTAAACATTGGATATGAAGAAGAACCTAAGTTCGCAAATATAGGAGACTATTGGGATGAAGATATAGTTGATAAGGTAGCTGAGCTGCTGTGCGAGTACTAGGATTTATTCCCAACAAAGTTTTCATATTTGAAAGGGATCATTGGAGATTTAAGTGTTATGAAGATTACATTGAAGCCAGATGTGAAGACTATTAAGCAGAGGCCTTATCTATTGAATCCAAAATATAAAGAGAAGGTGCACCAAGAACTGGATAAGATGCTAGATGCTAGTATTATTGAATTAGTCAAGGAATCCGATTGGGTGAGCCTGATGGTGGTCCAAGAGAAGAAATAGAAAGGCGAAATCCACATATGCGTGGATCTAAGAAAGCTAAACGATGCATGTGTGCATGATCCATTTCCAACACCGTTTACTGTTGAAGTATTAGAGAATGTTGGTGGATAGGAGGCGTACTGTTTTACTAACAGATTTTTGGGATATCATCAAATAAAGATCGCACTAGAAGATCGAAGCAAAACAACCTTCGTGATTGAATGGGGTTGCTTTCAATATACAGTTATGCCATTCGGATTGAAGAACACACCTGCAATATTTTCCCGGGTTGTGATCACGATGTTCAAAGAGTTTATTCATAAATTCTTGGAGGTGTATTTTGACGATTGAACTGTGTTTGGATTAGTGAAGCACCATGTTGCAAGTTTGTGCCTTATGCTGGATACATGTCGAAGGTATTAGATCGTGCTGAACTTGAAGAAGTGCATATTCTGTGTGCCCTTTGGAATTTTGCTCAGCCATGTTGTATGTAAGAAAGGATTGATGGTGGACCCTGCGAAGATCACTGTAATTGTGAATTTGGAAGCTCCTAGGAATGTGAAACAGATGTGTACGACATTGGGGCACACTGCGTATTACCGGAAGTTTATCAAGGAATATGCTCAGATAATCATGCCGATGGAGAAATTATTAAAGAAAGATGCGATGTTTTGCTAGGATGAAGAATGTCAGCACAGTGTCAATGTCTTGAAGGAAAAGATGGTGACAACGTATATCTTGGTATTTCCATACTGGAAGGAGTTCCATGTGCATGTCGATGCCTCTTGCATTGCGCTAGGAGCAGTATTAACACAAGCAGGTGAAGGAGAGATTGATCATCCGATAGCTTTCACGAGTAGAAAGTTATCCAAATCTGAGAAGAATTACTCCACTACAGAGCGTGAAGGGTTGGCGATGGTCTACGTGCTGTAGAAGTTTAGGCATTATTTGTTGGGTGGACACTTTAAAATATATAAAGATCACTCCACGCTAAAGTACCTGGTTAATAAGCCTGTGTTGGGGGGGAAGATATGTTGATGGTTACTATTGTTTCAGGAATATGATTTTGAAGTGACTGTGAAGCCTGGAAGACTGAATGTAGGTCCATACCACCTATCAAGGATTGAAACAGGTGAAGAACCCAGTAGTTTGGAAGCAGTACTGCCGGATGTGAATCTCTTTGTGGTGCGCGTCGCAGATGATCATTTTTCCAATATAATTCAGTTTTTAACAACAGGAACAACTCCCGAAGGTTATTCCACTCAGCAAAAGAATGAATTAGTAGTCCGCGCTGCAGATTTTTCAGTGAATGTGGGTCATCTGTATAAGATGGGAACGGATGAGATACTGCGAAGGTATGTTCTAGAGTTTGAACGCGTTAGTATCCTAGCTGAAGCCCACGGAGGAGTGGTAGGAGGTCGCTGTACAGGGAAAGCGACCACGTAGAAGATTTTGCACGTTGGTTATGGTGGCCAACATTACACAAGGATTCTAAGGCATATTGCAAGGCGTGCGATGCCTGCCAAAGGATGAGGAAGCCTTCGCGAAGGGATGAATTGCCTTTAAATCCTCAAGTTTCACTGTAGGTATTTGATAAATGGGCCATTGATTTCATAGGTCCAATACAACCACCAGGAAAGAAGATGGGTGTGCAGTATATCATTACTGCAACTGAGTATTTAACCAGGTGGGTGGAAGCGCAACCAGTGAAGGATTGTACAATGACCACTGCTGCAAATTTTTTGTTTGAATATGTATTAACAAGGTTTGGATGCCCTAAGATATTGATGAGTGATAGGGGTACACATTTATTGAATGAAACGATTAGAGGGATGCTTGAAGAATTCTAGGTGTATCATCAGAAGAGCACGGCCTATCACCCACAGGCAAAAGGAACGGTGGAATCTTTTAACAAGATTTTGGAGCATGCATTAACGAAGGTTTGCAACGCGCAGAGTAATGCTTGGGAAATGTGTGGACCTCCTATTTTATGGGATTATAGGATGACATGCAAGAAGTTGAAAGGTCAAACGCCGTTTAGGTTGGTTTATGGAATTGAAGCAGTAATGCCTATGGAGTATATTTTCCCAAGTTTACATATTGCAGCATTGACAGAGATGGAAGATCGCGAGACCTTGGAGGAACAAATCACGCAGATCATGGAGTTAGAAGAAGACCACTTTCTTGCAGGATTTCACCAGCAAGTACAAAAGGAACGTGAAAAGGCATGGCATGATAGGCATATTAAGCTGCGCACGTTTAAGGTAAACGATTTAGTGCTATTATATGATAGCAAGTTCATGAAATTTCCAGGAAAGTTTAAAATTTATTGGTTGGAGCCATATGTTATTAAGGAGATCACAGATGGTGGCACAGTTCAGCTCATGAAGATGAATGAGGAACCATTCCCTGGAAAAGTGAACGGAAGTAGGCTGAAGCTATACACAGGGTATCCTACATCTGCGCAATGACTATATGGAAGAAGGTTAGTCTTAGTAATCCAGGCAGTTACAAGGGATTAGAGGACTATAAACTATTCTGCCCAATGAAGTGAAAAATGTGGTAGGGAGGCCGCGTGACAGAAGACAAGAGTGCGATAGTTGAAACTCCACTGGATGGGCTGTGCCATGGAGGATGGTACTGCACAGATGGGTCCAAAAGTAGCTGTTGGAGTTACTTTTCATGATTTGATGGAAAAAATTTAGTTAGGAGGACAAGGTAGGCACCCTTTATGGTGAAAATATTTGGAGATCTGTCGCCAAATATGCATTTATGGTAAAAAATTGGGGGGAACAGTTGGATTTGAATTCAAATCCTCCTATAAATTGAGCTTGTTGGTATGTCGATGAAAATTTTTCACTTTAAGAATTGTTTGGGTGCTTTTCTATTTGAAGTTTATGAGTCATCAATTCTGGGAGGATTTCGTGTCAAGCCCAGCATTTGTAGCCTTAACTGAGTGGAACCAAAAGGTCATTCGTGCGCAAATGTCTGCCACAAATCCCGCAGAGCCTGTGAGTTTTGAAGTGGCTGTTTCTGATGCGCTGGGCCCTGAAATATGAAGTATGGAAGCCATTCCCATTGTGCCTATGGTGCTGAGGTCGCCTAGGCCAAAGAAATCTACTGCCAAAGAGAAGCAGAAGAAACTGGTGCCAATGTGACATTCACCGCGGAAGAATCCAGAGGCGCGACAAAATCAGAAAAAAGATAAACAATCGAAGAAAGTGGTAGACCTAGAGGAGGAAGAATTCCAAGGTGTGGGAGAATTGGATGCGGAGGAGGGCGAGCCTATCACATGGCTCTCGGCGTATATCCCTCTGCGGAAGGGAAAGGCCAAAGTTATGAAAGACCCTGATTCTGGGAATTTACAGTCTCGACACCCCTGTTACCTGAATAGGTGGAATTGAAGGCACAACCTTAGTACGCATTCTAGTGTTGAAAATGGAGGATTGGGATCTCGCGGACCACGAGAGATTCCCGCATTTGGCTACTAGAAAGTACATGAAGAATATTTATTATGAAGAGACGAGAGTTACATGATTGGAACCCATGAAATGGGTTAGAGGTGTTGAGCAAGCTGGGTTGTTGCACATGCTCTGCATGCTACATTTTCATAGATCAATAATTAACATGGTGTATGTGCACCATCTCCTCGCGCTAGTGCATGATGGGTGCCTATGGCTTGGGGAGCCCATCCCGATCACATATATGTTAATTTGTCAGATCACAAAGCTGCCCTACAAAGGGGCAGGCCCTGCCAATGAGTTTGGAGGGAAAAGTAGAGAAAAAGAGTTAGAAGATATGATGAAGGAAAAATATGGTCTTGTTAAGAAGTCGCACGGGTATTCTATCCACTCCATTCAAGACTAGGCAATCCAGTTCACCGCCTAGATTCTTGCAGGGAAGATCATGAGGAAATGCTGTGCGGGTGAAGTTCTAGTGCCAATAGTATCGTTAGCTTCCCAGTGCATGAAGGGAGTTCAATACAACTAGGTGAAGTATTTGTGAAAGGAGTTCCTCGCGAAATGATGCGAAGCTCAGGAGGACAACAAGCCCTTCCAGTATGGATGGATTTTTTTGTCTGTTATTTTAGTATCTTGGCGATTGTCGGAGGACATTCAGTTTTCCCCGCAGCCGGAAGATTTACCAGAGGTAGTGAAGTTCACTTCGCTGTGGGAAACAAAGGATCCAGAGAGGATTAAGGAATAATTTTTTTTTTTGGATTTTGATGGAGATGGACCTGAGGAGAGTTATCAGTCAACGACCTAGGTTGTTCCCAAACTTGTTTGAATAGTTTACACCTTCGTGGAGTTCAAGGCTGATTTCTATAACGTCTCAATTAGGGCATGGAAGGACCCAAAGCACATATGGCACAAGCTGCCATACTTAGTATCTACAGCCGATGTGCAGGAGATCGTGGGCAGTTGGCTAGCAGAGTGGTGCGAACCCACGAAGCTTGGGGTAGGTACCAGTAAGGGCGTTGAGACCTCTGCAGTGGAGTCGACCGCTACGCAGAAGCAAAAAGAGGCAGCACAGAAGGCAACACAAGCTCTGACTGAGAAAAAGAAGAAATAAGCCGCTGACAAGGAAGCTACGGAAAAAGAACCCGTTGCGAAGGAGCACAGTGAGAAATAGCATGCTGCAAAAGAGCATTCTGAAAAAAAACACACAGATACAAAAGAAGTCGAAGAATCGGCTTCACAACATACATATGAGCAGGAACTATCGGGGAAGGAAGGAGGCGGTGGAGAGGAGTAGAGAACTCCCTTCATAATAAAGAAGTTCAGAAAGGAGAAGAATGTTGGGCCACGCAAGAAACATAAGTCAGATAAGCAGACACAAATTGACCCAATGGTCCTCATAGAAGGGGATCCCGATGAGATCAGTGACAAGGTCAAAGACAGAACCATAGAGTTGTGGCAGAAGTTCTAGAAACAATACATGCAGATGCTGGGGAGTGTCCAAAAGGATCTGCATGAGCTATAGATCTAGATTGACAGGATTCAGGCGGGCGTTGGGCAAGCGAGCGTGGTGCAAGAGAACCTGGCACAAGGAGGCGAGATAGTAGCAGAGCTGGAACAGACTCTGGACCTTAGAGTCATACATTTACCAGAAGGATCGATCCGTGAAGAGTCAGAGGAGGATCGTGCTGTGCTAGGTACAATGAAGGACATGGGAGTCAACTTGGCCGTGTTGTCGCTTCAGACCCTCCATGTGCTGCATTAGGGGGTTTCAGATGAATTATGGATTAGAGAGAAGTGTGCCCTTGTAGTCATAAGTGAGTTCAAGATGAATAATGAACATATGTTTGCGGAGAAAGCTTAGGTTCTAAAAGAAAAGGAGGAACTACAAGTGTAGATTCAGAGCCTAGAGACAACAATCGAGTAGGCATGCAGGACAGTTTCTGAGTTGAACATCCCAAAGGATGCTGCAGCTACCGCAAAAGTTAGAAAATTAGCTTATGTGGTCCGCACATCAAAGGATGAGATCGGTAGAGTTACCTTCAATTTTCAAATGAAGATCTCAGAACTGCAGCTAAATTTGCAGCCAAATACTTCTCTAGAGGTTCGGGAACTATGTGGAGCAGCGATTAGAGAGAATATGGGCACATTGGATACTGTAGTCACAGGCTGTTCCATGATGTTTTACCAAGACATGGAGTTGTGGAAAAACTTGCAGGAGGACCCAAACTTACAGAGGCTAAACATAGATGTTAGGGAGACACAACGCAAGTGTGATGAATTCTGAGCGACTGCGTGCACTTTGGCACCAACACAACGCCTCGAAAAATCGCAAGAAGGCAAGTAGCTGCAAGAAAAGATGGAAGGGATACAATAGAAAGAGGCCCTTCTGAAGGCAAAATTACAACCATGGATAGAGGAAGCCTACCAGCTTACTCTATCGCTTCAGGAAAAATTAAAGGTATTGCGACAAACACAGAGAACAATGCGCCTTGCAGTGGAAGGCCCGACAACGGAGAAGTTGGTCGACGAAGTGCAGCAGGCCGCGATGCAGAGCGCTGCTAACATTGCAGCATTACAGGTCAAGCTAGGTGGTCTTTGCAGCAAGATCGAGGTGCCAGCTAAGTGACTCGAGGGTGAGTCGCCATATTTGTGTTGGCAGCCTATTGGGATAGGGTCCCTAGGGTTCATTTTGGGGTTAGTTTAACCTAATTTTGTAAAATTTTTGTAAAGAATGTAAAGTCTCTATGAAATGTGGATGCGAAGCACGCAACTAGATAGGAGTCAAAGGGGCTTTAGCCCCTTGTTTGGGTAAGTAATATGTCAGTTTTGAGACTCACCCATGGTCTGCAGACCATGGTATTGTATTGGAAAAATCTATATATAGTTGAGTCATAACGAGTCTAAAGGAAGTAGTTGATAACTTTGAAAAAAAGATTGTTTTTTGGGCAATTGATAAGGCAGGAAAGCTCTATTTCCGGTACTTAGGTGAAAGGGGAAGGCTCCTGCACCTGAGTGCACCAGACACCTTGGTAAGTCTGCAGCTGAGTGCGCAAGGTGAAGAAGTTTGTAAATTGAATGTTGGAACTAAATAAAGACCGATTTTGGAGAAATACTTTGCATCTGAGTATTATTGTGAATTCTGTTTATGTTATGTTATGTCGCTTAAGAATGTGTTTTATATGAAATAATGTGTAAATGCTGCGCGAATGTATTGAATCTATAATATTTATGCATGAATTAAGTGATTATATGTTTTCGCGAAGATAAATATTGAATTTGCTGTGATTTCTGAAGAATTAGATAGATCTGCGCGAAGGCAGATCTATGGTTATTAATCAGTGCGTGAAAGTAGATGGTTTTCCTCTTTAGGGTCTATAAAGACTGATCGTAGACCTTCATGAAGGTCTAGGATCCATCTCCTTAGAGTTACAGTATCAAGCCATAGAAGGATACCGATCTGCGCGAAGACAGATCTGAGCTACAAGAGCTTAAGACCACTTATCACATCGTCTCTGGATGCATAAACATTGTTATAGCATCCCCTAATACTGCTTCGGGTGAGACTATAGCCTGCGCTATGTGGGTTTTTTCCAAAAGGGTTAGCAGTTAGGGTTTTGTTGGTTGGCGCGAACAACTCTAAACCTAGGTTAGGCCCCCTTAAGCCAACAATCCTCATCCAAGAATGATGATGATGAGAACTGTGCCTTAGATGGAAAGGAAAAGAAGCAGAAAGGGAAGTCATCCCATTCCAATCAGATTCTATTCAAGGTGACAAGAAGAAGGACTTGTTGAAGATTAAATGTTTTCACTGTCATGAGCTAGGACACTATGCCATGAAGTGTCCAAATAAGAATGCCGACAAGAATCCCTAAGGAGGAGCGATAGGTGAAGCTCTTGCTTCATAATTCGAGTTGGATTTCACCCTCATTGCTTGCATGGTGACATCGGTGATGGGTAGTTTGTGGTATTCAGATAGTGGAGCCTCATTCCATATGACTAGAAACAAAGAATTCTTCAGTGACTTAGAGGAGAGGGACCTCCAGATGAACATCGAAATGGGAGATGATGGAAAGTATAGAGGGACCGAAATTGGTACTGTTACTTTTCAGAGGGAGTGTGGTTATTTCTCACATTAAAATATGCCACGTATGTTCCAAGTTTGAAGAAGAATTTGGTTTTAGTTTTTATGTTGGAGGACCATGGCTACGATGTGATATTTAGCAAACGAAAGGATTTCCTTCGTCACATAGCCTTAGGACAAGTGAAGCGGACCAAGGTTCGGGTGAATAACCTCTACAATTTGTATGTAGAAGATTGTGCTCCTTTGAGCACAAAAGTAGAGAAGGTGCAGAGCCGAGACATTGGTGAATTGTGGCATAAAAGAATGGGTCACTTGCACCATGGAGCTTTGAAGATCATGTATCAGATTTCCATAGGACTTCCCAAGGGTGCACTAGAGTAGAGAGATACTTGCAAAGGGTGTAAATTGGGGAAGTACACCAAAGCCACCTTTCATTATAAGGACAGTTGAGTGCAAGCAATCCTTGGAAGAGTTCACTTAGATGTATGTGGACTGTTCTCGACAACATCCATGGCCAAGCACATGTATTGTGTAATATTTGTAGATCATTTCTCACGTAAGTGTTGGATTTTTTTCATGCAGAAGAAAGATCATACATTCTCAAAAATTTATGAATTTAAAGCACCTGTTGAGAAAGACACTGGTAGGAAAGTGAAGGCTCTTAGGAGCTCTAACAATGTAGAATATGTGTCGAATGAATTCAAGAACTTTTGTGCATCAAAAGGCATTCGATGGGAGTTAATAACACCCCATAACCCATAACATAATGGGGTGGCTGAAAGGAAGAACAAAAGTATTGTGGGAGAGGCAAGGGATATGTTACATGATCAGGGCCTACCATTACACTTGTGGGATGAAGCATGCAATACAACTGTATATGTGAAGAGCAAGAGTCCTCATTGGATTCTAGGGTTGAGTACACCAGAAGAATCTTTTTCAGGTAAGAAACTAGATTTGGTACACTTGAGGATCTTTTGTTCATCAGTTTACTGTCATGTTACCAAGGATTCAAGGAAAAAGCTAGAGCCAACAACCAAGTTGGGCATATTTTTTGGGTACACTAATACACTTCACAACTATCAGGTGTACCTTCCATCTCACAATATGATAGTGGTTCGTAGAGATGTGAAGTTCAGTGAAGAGATGGCCATGGGATGTTCCCTTGAGTGGGAGCTTCAATTACATGGAGATGAGGAGATCTTAGCTCCAAAGGAAGAACCTCAGGATGATGTGGAGAAACCACATTGATGAGCCCCCAAATTGGGTAACCTATTGGGCTCATTTTGCCTAATTATCCTTGTTCAATCCTCCATTTTTCATAGATTATGCATGCTTTCCTAGTATGTTTATGTTATTTGAACGAATAAGGGTGGTCACTCTACCTAGGAGGCTAATACGTGGTTATTTCAGGATTTTTGGACAAATTTTGGAGCAAAACCAGACAATCATGGGTCAGCTGACAGCCAAGCTTGAGGTGAGGATTCGTAGGGAGGTTGTCTCTTGCATTAAATAGCCTTCCTTGAAATATCCACCCTCAACACCGAGCTCCACAGGCCACCAAACCGAGTTTCAATGGCAGCCAAGCAGATTTTGGAGGAGTGACTGTTCACTAGCAGTTGGGACAGCCGAGTCCCTTGAATATAGGAGGGCAGCTAGCCCCCTCGTATTGTACAAATAGGAAGGCCTCAGCCTTCATACTTTACTTTTTGAACCATTGTTATTTTTGCACTATAGTGCTGCCATTTTGCTCAGCTTGTTTTATTGTAGTTACTGTTGTACAACTTTCTTATGATGGTTATTTTTGAATAATGATAAGCAGCTCTACTTGGTATCAGATCTGAGTCTTTTATAGGAGCCTGCAGCTCTTGGGGTTGGGCCCAACCCGAGTGCTAAGGCCTCCTCTATGTATTGCTAGTTGTTCTTTATGCATTTGCAAAAACATTTCTGTTAAGTGGGTTAAAGTTTGCTGATTAAATAGTCACTGTAAATGGTTAGATAGACTTTTGAATGCTCAGATTTTGTTGAATTGTTAAGAGGAAAAAGCTTCAAGAAAAGGGCCATCAAACATCTCTGGTTTCACCTCTCCTTCAGTAGGATCTGGAGCTGGGATCAGGATAACTTTGCTGCCCACAAAAACACTAATTTTGCCGTGCCATGCAATCACTAGTGTTTGATTTTCATGTGTATAAGTTGGTTGCAATCTCAGACTTTCATTTGCTCAGTTGCATGAGTTAAAATACATGGTTTCATTGCAGGTCACACTTCTGTTCATTCTCTTCATTGGCAGCTAGCAGATTTAGGTCATCATAATTAGGATTTTGAATTTACAGGTCTTCGTTGGATCAGTTGGGAAAAATCACCTTGCAGAGTACCTGTACCACTCCATCTGTTCATTCGCCAACATCACCATCCATTCCATCCTCTGCTTAGAATCCTTTCCTCCTGTTCGCCATTCGCTCCCATAACCCTAGTTTTGTGTGTAACATTGCTTTAGTCTTCTTTGAGCCAAATACCGCCATCCACACCTGTCCACAACTCCATCCACCGAGTTCTAGACCATCTCCAACCCTCACCCTACCTCCACACTCACTCCTTCACCTTTCCCTCTCCATTCATCCACCAAAAACCTCATCTCTGAACATCCTGTAGAAAATTCCAGACATCCTGTAGAAAATCGCAGACATCCTGTAGAACCCCTGCAGACTTCCTGTAGAGGCTCACGAATGAGGTTTCTCGACAGCCAAACTCGGTGAAACTCTATGGAAGGGTGTTAGGGACCCCTTAGGCCCTCTCTGAACCTTCTTGACCTTTCCCAAGCATTTCTTCTTGCATATCCACCTCTGCACAACCCAAAACAGTCAAATCATATGCATAATAACTCTAGCAACTTATTCAAAACTACAAAAAGATGTTTCTTTCAGATATTATTGTAGAAGTAGCTTAGGTACATGTATTTACCTTCCTAGAAGTCAATGGCATTTCCTTTAGTAGTTTGCATCCTCTTCTTGGCATCAGTAGAGTTAGCTGGTAGAATTTGGGTTTGCTAGGGTTTGCGTTTTCTTTTAGCTTTTCACTGTCTTTCTGCAAGTAGATCAGCCTTCTTTAAAGTAGCTTTCATCCATCGGTTAAAAAGCTTCTTCTCAGAGCCCACAGAAGTTGGCTTGAGCCCCTAGCGGACTTGTGCCAGCTGACCAAGTGACAGCTGCGGTAAGAGCTAGTACTTGTGCATACAACATCGTCGCTTCCAAGTTTGTTACGAACTATCGGGTTGATAAAAGTAATGAAGGGAGTCCCAGGAGTTGTAGCATTATTGCTGCAATACTGGAGCTCACCACCTCTTTTTGGCGCCGTTGCCGGGGAAGCGTCAAAGTATTTGTGATTGCTGCTTTTCTTCTGTTTTCCTACTCTCGCCTTCTAGTAAGTAGTTTATTTCATTTCCATTCTGCAATTTCATTTCTGCAAAAGTAAACTAGACATTTCCTGCTTTCATATATTAACCTTTCAATTCTGCATGCGTAGAATAGAATTTCAATTTTGCAAGTGTAGTCTAGTATTTCCTTCTCGCAATCTGATTTCAACAAAATAGATTAGTCTTTCCCTGCTTTCATTTCAATTCCGCATTTTCATTTCTGCAAGATAGATTTTAGTTAGTTGCAATTCCATCTGTTTCATTTTTGCAGGTACAAGCAGAAAAAAGAAAAAACAACCAAAAGTCCTTTCATGCCTCGTAGGAACAGAGATAATACCAGAAAATTCCTACCCAACACCCCCACCACTTCACTAAGTCACCCTTCACTCTTCTTTGGTGGCAGTGATCCAGAAGAACCTATAGGTGAACCTCCTGAGATATACGAAGATCCTATAACAGAAGAAGAGCAAGAAAATATTCCTTGTGAGACTATGGCTGACAACAGAAATGGTAGAGACGATGATGAGAGAATAGAAGGTACCTTCCCCATCCGAGAGACTAACGGGGACATGAAAATGAAGAACATAAGTCCCTCAGCCTTACCTCATTTCCATGGATTGACCACTGAAGACCCTGATACCTTCCTGTTTGAGTTTGTTGTCCTTTGTCGAACTTATGACTATACAGAAGATGAGCAAAAGTTGAAACTTTTTCCCTCTACCCTCAAGGATGCAGCATTACGCTGGTTCATGGGGTTACCTGGAAATAGTATCACTACTTGGGCTCAGATGCAGCAAGCCTTTAACAACAAATACCGGGATTACTGTAGGTCAAAGGAAACCAAGGGGGAAATATTTCGGATGACCATGGGAAATGATGAGTCTCTAGAGGACTATGAGGAAAGGTTCCAACTTAGCTATAAATGGGCCAGGTGCACACTTGACCCTAAATCTCTAAAGCTGGTTCTGCTCCGAGGAGTCCCTGAAGACCTTCTAGATACCCTTCACATGCTAGCTGGAGGAGATATTTACCAACTACCTATGAGGATATAAAGACTGTGTTTAGAAACCACTCTAGGGCAGGCGGGAAAAGAGGTGGGGGGAATCCACTTTCAGCTAGTACTACCTTCTCCAAGCATGAGTTTTCTAATCAGCTGGAAGACCTAAAAAGTGAGGTGAGACAGACCATTGCCATGCAACTTGATACTTTCCGAATCCAACAAAAGAAAGAGGAAGCTGAGAGGGATTTGGCCATTTTTGTCCCAGATGTACGAGGAAGCACCCTAAGAATGAGTGTCCATTACACTAAGTGGAGGTATGTTTCGTTTGTGAGGAGAACCACCCTACAAACCGATGCCAAATCTTGCCCGGATTCAAAGCCATGTATCAAGGGACTGAGGCACCCACTGAACCTCTCTACTTCCTCAACCAAAGGGGACCGCATGGACCTAGACCTTACCAGTAGGGGATGCAAGGGACATCCCAAGCTTATTATAGCCCCAACCAATCTGCTCACATGCATTCATGGGGTCCCCCTGCTCATCCTTCCTGGTCTGCACCTCCTCCGTGGTCTTATCCACCTCAATACCATTCTCAAACCACTGCTCATTCGTTTCACTCACATGCCCAGGCACAACCTCAGTGGAATGCACCTCAACCGGGGTGGAGGCCCCAATACAACTCTCCTCCTGTCATTCTGCCTCCACCACTGGCTCAACCACAACCATTACCTCCTGCTCCTCCAAGACAACCCCAGATGCCTGCCCAACCGAACCTGAACCCCAACAACCGACAGGCCTAGCAGGTATACACTAGGGATACAACATGTCCTATCTATGCTGTGGAGATCCAGGAGATCAACTTGCGATCCGGAAAGACCCTTCCAGATTGCCAACCTCCTTCCCCAGAGGATGAGGAAGAGAAATAGGAAAGTGAACCCAAAGCCATTCCACCCTTTCTTGAGCGACTAACAGTAACCACACAACCAAACCCAGAGGAGACTGAACTTCTGGGGGAACTAAAACAGTTGTGTGTGAAAATACCCCTTCTCCAGGCCATCAAAGATGTACCGATATACAACAAATTGATTAAGGAGAAGTGTTTTAGGCACCCAAGCAGGAGAAAGAGAGATGCCTCGACAATCAATGTCATAGGACAACTATCTGATCTAATGTTGGGGCAAGTAATCTGTCCAAAGTATTTGGACCCTGGGAGTCCTGTAGTTGATGTCAACATCAATGGCACCATTATCCCCCATACCTTGATTGATCTAGGGGCTGCCATTAATGTGATGACCAGGGACACCATGCTTAAACTCAACCTTCAGGGTTCCTTAAGGAAGACTTCGACAGTCCTGCAATTGGCAGATCTCTCCATCGTGACTCCCGAAGGGATTGTGGAGGATGTCTTGGTCTCGATTGACTCTTAGGAGTATCCTGCGGACTTCTTAGTCCTTCAACCAAAGGAAAAGCTTACTGGATACCCCCTCATTTTGGGAAGGCCTTGGTTAGCCACTGCGGATGCTTACATTAGTTGCTGAGCTGGAAACATGACCATAAAAAATGGTCCTATGTCCAAGCAGCTAGTCCTATACCCTCCTGCCCAGCCCCTTCTAGAACATGACTTACCGCTCTGGATGGAAGAAGGGGATGAGGATGAAGTATACTCTGCACCCTTGTGCACCATAGAAACCATTAGGGGAGGTCCTCAAACCGAGGATGATTTGATTGAGACCTTGATTCGGAATCCACCTCCCAGTGCACTGTCCTTAGAGGAATTGGTGGAGGATACCCAAGCCAACACCTTATTGGACCTCTGTGTGACTGATCCAACCTCTCCCAGAATTAAGAATGTGGAGTTTGGCCCCGAAAGAACTTTGAAGATCAGCTCCTCCTTATCTCCTTCCCAGGAGAAGGAGCTGTGTAGCTTACTAAACAAACATTTAGATGCTTTCGCCTGGAGCTATAAGGAGATGAAAGGAGTCCATCCTTCGGTTTGTACCCATCACATCTACATTAAAGAGGATTGCAAACCAGTCAGGAAACCTCAGAGGAGAATGAATCCAGCCCTTAAGGACATTGTCAAAGAAGAATTGAAAAAATTGTTGGATGCAAGATTCATCTATCCTATCTCCGATAGTGAGTGGGTCTCGCCCCTAGTTATTGTGCCCAAGAAGAACGGGAAGTGGAGAATCTGTGTAGATTACCGGGAACTTAACAAAGCCACTAAGAAAGACCATTTCCCTTTGCCTTTCATAGATCAGGTGTTGGATGGACTGGCAGGGAAGAAGTTTTTCTCTTTCCTAGATGGGTTTAGCAGGTATAACCAGATCAAAATCAGCCCGGAAGACCAAGATAAAACCACCTTCACCTGTCCTTGGGGTACCTTTGCCTATCACGTCCTTCCCTTTGGGCTATGCAATGCTCTTGCCACTTTCCAGAGAGCAGTATTGAGCATATTTTCTGAGTTGGTCCATGATTTGGTAGAAATCTACATGGATGACTTCACTCCTTATGGGTCCAACTTCCGAGAAGCATTGACCAATCTGGGAAAATTTCTAACCAAGTGCATTGAGATGAACCTGTCCCTCAGTCCTGAAAAATGTGAATTCTTGATGACTGAAGGGACCGTGCTAGGACATACCATTTCTCGCCAAGGATTACAGGTGGATCCTAATAAAATTGCTATCATCCAAAGGGTCCCACCTCCTCAAAAGGTAAGGGATGTTCGGAGTTTCCTAGGCTTAGCAGGATATTATCGAAGATTCATTAAAGACTTCAATAAGCTAGCCTCGCCTTTGTTTGGACTCTTAGGGAAAGATGTTGAGTTTAAATGGATTGACAACTGTCAAGGGGCACTGGATGAGTTGAAAGAAAAGTTGGTGTCTGCCCCGATCCTGAGAGGTCCAAACTGGGCCCTACCTTTCCACATCCACACTGATGCCTCGAACAAAGCCATAGGGGCAGCCTTAGGACAAATTGAGGAGAAACTCCCATATGCCATATACTTCGTCAGCAAAAACCTGTCCAAGGCAGAAATGAACTATACTGTAACCGAGAAAGAGTTCCTGGCCGTAGTCCATTCCCTAAACAAGTTCAGACACTACATCACCGGTTATCAAACATTTGTGCACACTGATCATGCTGCGATTAGATATTTAATGAATAAGCCTGATGTCAATGCTCGTATTATTAGATGGTTACTTTTGTTACAACAATTTGATTTGACAATTGTCGACAAGCCAGGTAAGGAAAATGTTGTTGCTGACTTCTTGTCTAGAGTGGACTTGCCTGCAGGTGAAGAAGGAACAGTGGATGACCAGATGCCAGATGAACATCTATTTGCTATCTCAGTACTCTCTCCATGGTTTGCTGATATAGCAAATTACTTGGTCTCAGCACAGTTTCCTCCGCATCTGTCCTCAAAAGAGAAGAGTAGAATTGTAAGGAAGAGTGCCCTGTTCACATGGATTGGGGGCAACTTGTTTAAGCTTGGTCCAGATTAGATCTTGAGACGTTGTGTTAGGGAGGAAGAAGTCTTTGACATCCTCCTAACCTGTCACGATGGACCGTGTGGAGGCCACTTTGCAGCAAAAATGACTGCCTTCAAAATTCTACAGGCAGGCTACTATTGGCCTACTCTCCATCAGGATGTCAGAAGATATGTCAGCCAGTGTGACCGATGTCAGAGGATGGGGAAACCGACTCCAAGAGATGAAATTCCTCTCCAACCTCAAGTGACCTTTGAGCCATTTGAGAAGTGGGGCATGGATATTGTAGGTCCTATCAACCCTCCTTCAAAGCAACGGTCTTACATCATTGTGTGCACCGACTATCTGACCAGGTGGGCAGAAACAAAGGCAATCAAAGCAGCAACAGAAGAAAAGGTGGCTGAGTTTCTGAGGGAAAATATCTTCTACAAGTTTGGCCACCCAAGAGAGTTAGTCACAGATCAAGGAAGCCAGTTCACCTCCAACCTGATTGAAGATTTGCTCGCTCATCACAAGATCAAGCACAAGACTTCCACCCCCTATCATCCTCAAGAAAATGGGTAGGTGGAAGTCACTAATCGAGCATTGGAAGGGATTTTGACCAAGGTTGTGAGCAACAGCAGAAAGGATTGGGCAGATCGCCTGGTTGAGGCCACCTGGGCCTACAACACCACTTGGAAGACCACAACTAGTTTCACACCTTATGAGCTGGTCTACGGGAAGAAAGCTTTGCTGTCCATAGAGTTCGAGTACAATACATTGAGGGTGGCAGCTCAGCTAGACCTAGATCTCAGCCATGCTCAACGTGAGAGATTATTGCAGTTGAATGGGTTAGACGAACAAAGAATGCAGGTCCTCCTCCACTCAGAAGTAGTTCAACTCTAGAGGAAGATATGGCATGACCGACACCTTAATGAAAAGCAATTCCAGCTGGGAGATTGGGCGCTGCTGTATGACTCAAGATACAAGGATTTCAAAGGGAAGCTGAGGACAAGATGGTTAGGACCATATACAGTGGAGAAATGTAATGACAATGGTTCAGTTCTTATCAAGACCATTGATGAAGAGGCCATGCCCATGCTTGTCAATGGACATCGACTGAAAATCTACAAGAAACCCCTCTCGAGGCAGGAATTCATTGAAACTGTGGAAAAATCAGTGCTGGTAATAGAGCAGGGTTCTGCCTCTATTCTGGCCACACCTTGATCATCAAAAAAAAAAAGAAAAAAAAAAGGAGAATAAAAAGATCCCTGGACGAAAACCTCTCTGAGGCGGCCAGGGCAGGCAGTGAGGGTGAAAACCTCATGGAGGCACCCCTGCTGTCTCTCGAAAAATAAAGAAATGGAATAAAAAAGATCCTTGGGTGAAAACCTCTTTGAGGTGCCCAGGGTAGATAGTGGGGGTGAAAACCTCATAGAGGCGCCCCTGCTGTCTCTCAAAAAAAAAAAAAAAAAAAGGAAAAAACAAGGAGAAAAAGAAAGAAAAAAGAAAAAACAGGTCTGATCTTTGAAATTATTGCAGGTTGCAGGGATATAATGCAGATAAAGAGGGTCGCGCAAACCAAGGATAGGGGTCCATCCCAAGCTACCAGGCATCCTCACCGACACTCCCTCCATGGCCACACACTTTTTCTAGGATTTGGACACATTCAGGTCAAGATTCAACCTCCTACAGGAAGTTTCAGGGCTTTCTACAGGAAGTTCTGCATTTCTACAGGAAACATCCTGTAGAACCTTTGGACGAGCCAAAATCGATTCTGGAGGAGGATTTAAGACTTGAAGTTTGTTGGTGAGGCCTGCAGCCACCCCTTTGTCCCATCCATCACCTGTTTCCTCTCTTTCCACTTCCATTACCACCATTTGGTCCTGTACCCCTGCACAGTCATGTAAAAAAAAAGTCCTGTTTTCCTCAGATTGCCATTTTCTTCCAGGGGACAAATCAAATACATGAAGGCCTGCATACTATACCTATCGAAAGCTCCAAGAGGACCCTAGCCATGCCCGTTTCAGCATGCAGCCCAGGAGGAGAAGCAGCTATAGGATGTCCTACAGGAATCCTGTAGCAGTTGATCCACCTGGAATACACACTATGGAGTCAGGAGTAGTTGAAATCAACACAGAAGGCATGCTACTAGCTCTACGGAAATATGAACACCTTCTCCATAGTTTAGAGTAGGCGGGGCGGTGCATGTGACGATTCACCACCATAGGACCAGTTCCCAAAAGCCTTGCATCTGGCATCAGCAAATGGACGAGGGAATTACCACGCCTGTGCATGAAGCAGCAGCGAGCAAAACCATTGCTTCACGTCCAAAAACCTGCGAAACACGTCCGCGGTCACCCCCAGGTAAGTGCCTAACCTTATTTCGTCAAATTAACATGAACTATACTATGAAACTTGCATGACTGTGAATGTGTGGATTGAACAAATGCAATGGTTAGTCAACTGGCCATCCACAGCCAGTTGAACTGTCTCGTGGGATCCAAACGAGCATGGTTACGCTCGATTCCGCCAGAAAGACGTGGAGCCGACACGTGGGAAGTGTCCAGTCGGGGAAATCAACAGATTTGCAGTGAAATCGGCGGAATGACAAGGATGACGGTGGGTAATGGTGGAGATAGATATTGGCAGTCAGAAACACGCCAAGGAATGATGGCCGTGACATTGTCTAACGGCTCGGCCTGGACACCTCACCCCCCGCGCCATGAATTGCGCCGTATTTCAAAATCATTCGGCCAGAGCACGCACCTCAACCACTGTCATTTACACCACACCAGTTTTTCAGCACCGTGAGCATCCTCCTCCTCTGCAGTTCATTAGCCCGAAATTCTCGGCCCAGTTCAAACTATTCCCGCGTCCCAGACTTGCTCCGCAGTACTGTGACGTCCTCCAGAAGCAGCAGAAGCTCTCTACAGGAAGGAGCTCTATAGGAAGCAGAGTGAAAGCTACCGGAGTAGAGAAACCCGTGTCTGTGCGTCGGAATTAGAAATCTCGAGGAGAGGTAGGCTCGAACATGCCATCCCCATGCTTAATTTTCGAAAGGTGGTGAATTAGCTTGTTTGAAGGGGAGAAAATTGAAACCAGTTTGCCTGTGGTCAAGAACGGTGGTTTGCTTATATAATACACAGAATTTCTTTTGAATGGTGCTGCGTCGTACTCACCTCCATGATTCCTGTTAACAAACTCTCCCCATTATTATGACAAACTACTGTAAGGCTCACCTGTGCACGTATCAAATTTTTTTGTGTGACTGTTATATGATTGGTATAAAAATTTGCTCTGCACTCTGTCTGTGAGAGCTTCATTCCTTTTGACAAGTCGAAGTCTTGGGCGGCGACAGTATTTTAACCAGAGAATTGGTGAAAGGGGGAGATACAAACAGTAGAGAAACCCTAACCTGAGAACCAAGGGGGAAAACCACATCCGAATTTCCATTCTAACCAGAGCTCAAGCCGAAAACAAGGTATCTTCACCATGCCTGGAGGGTTTATCAGAAAGGAACCCTCGGATTCCAAGAAATTGAGAGAAACTCCTGAGGTGGTAGACTTGTTTACCCGTGCAAAGTGGATGACCTTCTGTGATAAAATCCAAGGTCACTATGATGAAATAACAGAGGAGTTCCTAAGGTCCCTGCAGCCCAAATCAAAAACATTGGCAACTGTAAATTTCAGGGGATTGACCTTGAAACTCACCCCACAACTCATTAGCTGTTACACTAAAAAATGTCACCATGACTATTTGCAGTTAGTATGGCTCCATCCACGGTCAGACTATCCTCCTTGGCAAGTCTCATGCCTCTGCTTTCCATGTCAAACTCAAAGAAAGAGAGAAAAGTCATTTAAAAATCTATATATCTCTGGGTACGCAGTTTCTCTCAGCCTTACCTGCGTGTACGCAACCCAAGTTCACAATACCTGCATACTTGTACGCTCTGTATGTAAAGGGGTGGGTGCGTACCCCTGTAAAGGTCAAAAGGCGCGAGTTTCATCTTTAAAAAGTCACTTGTGGTCATTTCTAGAGCATTCTAGAAGCTTGTTTGACATGTATGAAGCGCCTCCAGATGGTTCATGTATCCCTATAGAAGAGGAACTTATCCCATCAAGAGGGGAGCTATCCCATCCAAAGAGGGGATTATCCCATTGATGGTGGACCTGATTAACTTCCTCTTGAGCACTATAAATACAGGCATTGGGCCAGAAGGAGGGGAGGTTGAAAGCTGAACATTCCTAAGGGTAGATGCTGCTGGAATTAGGACTCCCTTGTAAAGCTTGAGAGGAGAGATTCCCATGCTTTCCTAGCTTTATTTGAGAGTGGGTGAGCTGATCAAAGTAAAGGAAAACTCTTGCTGGACCCTAGGAGGGACTTGCACAACACCAAGGCTCAGGTTGTAATGGTTCCTTTTGTTACCTTTTAATGCAAATGAACTTATTTTTCTCAACAGATTGTTATTCATGGTTTGTTTCATATGCTCCTTGGTCTGTATGATGGATATGTATTGTTTTATGAGTTTATCAGGTGCTATTTAATCTTTTGGCTTGTTAGTGAATGCAGGTTTCGAAGAGAAGGAGGAGCTCATCCGGATCAGCGAGGCTGGACTACTACAAAGCGTTGGACTAAAGGTATGTTAAAGATCTCCTGATTAATTGTATTTGCAATGCATGTTTAGAGAAAGGTAGGATTTATTTGTCTTGTTTGTCACTAGAAAGCTTTTGCTTCTAGGGAGGTTGGTTGTGTCCGCACTATCAACTCTTTCCGTGTGACATTAGCCGGGTCACTGAATTTCCATTGGGGATGCCCTGGGATAAAGAGGAAAGGAAATTGGGCCAAAAAGCTAAAAAGGAATTCTTCCTACCAGAAGAACAGTTTTCAGAGGATAAAAATGGGGTCCGAAGAGCTAGCATACAACCATTTTGGAGTGAGGTCAGCCTTCAAATTATGAAATATATTACCTGTGCGGGGCGATTTAGTATTGTGTATGGGTATCACTTCCTCTTGTTAACTGAGCTCAGGCATAAGATGGATTTGCCCTCAGAACAAAAATTGAGCATCCCATACTTCCTCCTGCAGTCATTGATTGAGTGTGGCACAAAGCTGAAGGAGGGGACACCAGACCAGCTAGCTCATCATGGGATTATCAAGCTCCTCGTAGAAGATGCCCTCCATACTTATACCGTCCCTATCTCCTGGGAGATTTTCCGTAATATGGCCAAGAATGATGATATCCGGACCCTAGCAGAAGAACTCACTTCATCCAGCAGTGAGGAGAAGGAACATATTGAGGCAGAGAAGAAACCTAAAGGTAAGGAAGCTAAGGGTAAGAAAACCCAGGACAGGCCATCACAGGAAAAACCACAAGAACAACAAAAGGAAAAGCAAGAAAAAGGACAAGCTGTTGAGGCCAAAGCTGGGAGTAAAATAAAAACACCAACGCCAAGGGAGAAACGGTTGCAAACTCAGGCAGAGAAGACTGAAAGGATGCAAACAACACCCAAGGCAACCACAACACAAGTCAAGGAGAAGGCACCCTCAGCTAAGCAAGCCAAATCAGGGAAAACTGGTTCTACAGGAAGCCAGCAGGCTATTTCTACAGGAAGTCAGAAAACTGCTTCTACAGGAAGCCAGAAAACAGCCACTACAGGACTTTCTCCAGGAAGTCCGGGGAAAGGGCAGCAGAAGGCGAAATCGGCCGAGATCACCCTAAGCACATCTCTCAAGCTGAAAGAAAAGCAAAAGAGGGAGCCTCCCCTGTACTTTAAGGCAAGAAGAAGTGTAAGAATTAAAACCGACAGACCCCAACCTCCATCCAAAGAACCAATCACCATTGTAGACACCCCTACCACACCAAGGAGAGGTCCCCCTCCAAGGCATCCATCACTTATGAGCGGGGAAGCCCAAAGACATCCACCTGGAGGGAGAGAATGGAAAGGTTGGACATAAAAACCTCTCTACAGGATACTGAAACTATTCTACAGGAAACATTGGCTAGACTGAAGGAGACCGAAGAAATGGAGGGTGAGGCAGCCAAATCACCACAGAAGGAAGAAGAGGTCGAGCACATTATGGAACCTAGCCCCCAGCCCAGCTTGGGCTCCTATTATAACTTTTTGGAGGCCAGAAAGATCATTCCTTAGAAATTCACAGTGCCACTCTTCCTTGCGCTAGAGGAAGAGAGGGTGAGGACCCACACTTGGATGAAAATCGCTAAGTCCAAGGGAGTAGCAGATTTAGGTCCTCTAGAGGAGCAACTCAAAGAGGCCAGAAGAGAATTGGCTATGGTGCGACATGTGGAGAGCATCCAGCGGGTCAGGCTATAGGAAGAAAATGAGCAGCTCAAACAACAGCTACAGTCACAAGGACAGAGGCACGAAGACAGGCCTCACATCTTGGGGGAACAAGAGCAATAGGAGGGGCCCATAATAGCCACAGATACCCCTTATGAACAGCAAAGGAAGGAAGGGACACAGATTGAAATTGAGGCACTGAACCAGCAGCTCCAGGAACAAGAACTACAGATACATTCTCTAAAACAGCAGCTGCAAGAAAAGGAGGCCCAACTGGCCTGCATGGCTCTGCAGTGCAGGCAGCCTACTAAATCCTATGCCCTCTACCTCAAAGACCAATGGTTACAGTTCCAAATCAATACGTTGGCTCAAAGGGGCATCACCCCTTTCCAAAATTATCATGAGTTTGCAGCTTTATGTGGCAAAAGTTCATCTAAGGATAGGGCCAAATTGGCAGAGTTCTACTTGCACAACTTTGCCCTTCTGGACATGAACGCATGGGATCCTAACACGGTGATAAGGGATATCCAACTTATGGCGATGGCCTCTTGGATGAGCCATGAGGAGAAGAGAGTAGCAGAAGTCCGCAGTATCATAGGCAGAGAGCTCAGTGAGCCTCTCATGATCAAAGCAAAGCTAGATGACCCATCAGCAGTGATAAGCACCCACCAGCACTTGGCCAATAGTCCTCAGGATCTACTGGAATACATTGAGCAACAGGCTCAAGCCATTGCCCATTTTGAAGACATGCGGAGATTGTTGGGAGAAAACTGTATGCATGCCTGCACAAGGCGGTGGAACACACTGCCTCACAGCCTGAAGATAAGGGAATACCATTATCCCACTAGGATGAGGGAGGCCTTGGCAAGGGTACCTCTCTACAAAAAGTTGATGCAAGACTTGCAGGCCAATTGGATTGGCTTGAAATTCAGTCCTCCTTTACTTCGGGGATTTCTAGAAGGAGTAAAGGAGGAAGAGGAGGGTAGGCAATGGGAAGAAGTGGAGAGGAGGGCAGGATTCCACGACCGGGAAGAGGATATCACAATAGAGGCTTGGGACATGAGGGAGGCGATCAAAGCCATAAAGGATGATGAGCTGGACTAGTTGCTCAGAGGATGAGCAACCGATTCAGCAGGGGGTGATGATGAGCCCCCAAATTGGGTAACCTATTGGGCTCATTTTGCCTAATTATCCTTGTTCAATCCTCCATTTTTAATAGGTTATGCATGTTTTCCTAGTATGTTTATGTTATTTGAACGAATAAGGGTGGTCACTCTACCTAGGAGGCTAATACGTGGTTATTTCAGGATTTTTGGACAAATTTTGGAGCAAAACCAGACAATCATGGGTTAGCTGACAGCTAAGCTTGAGGTGAGGATTCATAGGGAGGTTGTCTCTTGCATTAAATAGCCTTCCTCGAAATCTCCACCCTCAACGCCGAGCTCCACAGGCCACCAAACCGAGTTTCAAAGGCAGCCAAGCAGATTTTGGAGGAGTGACTGTTCACTAGTAGTTGGGACAGCCGAGTCCCTTGAATCTAGGAGGGCTGCTAGCCCCCTCGTATTGTAAAAATAGGAAGGCCTCAGCCTTCGTACTTTACTTTTTGAACCATTGTTATTTTTGCACTATAGTGCTGCCATTTTGCTCAGCCTGTTTTATTGTAGCTACTGCTGTACAACTTTCTTATGATGGTTATTTTTGAATAATGATAAGCAGCTCTACTTGGTATCAGATCTGAGTCTTTTATAGGAGCCTGCAGCTCTTGGGGTTGGGCCCAACCCGAGTGCTAAGGCCTCCTCTATGTATTGCTAGTTGTTCTTTATGCATTTGCAAAAACATTTCTGTTAAGTAGGTTAAAGTTTGCTGATTAAATAGGTCACTGTAAATGGTTAGATAGAATTTTGAATGCTCAGATTTTGTTGAATTGTTAAGAGGAAAAAGCTTCAAGAAAAGGGCCATCAAACATCTCTGGTTTCACCTCTCCTTCAGTAGGATCTGGAGCTAGGATCAGGATAACTTTGCTGCCCACAAAAACACTAATTTTGCCGTGCCATGCAATCACTAGTGTTTGATTTTCATGTGTATAAGTTGGTTGCAATCTCAGACTTTCATTTGCTTAGTTGCATGAGTTAAAATACATGGTTTCATTGCAGGTCACACTTCTGTTCATTCTCTTCATTGGCAGCTAGCAGATTTAGGTCATCATAATTAGGATTTTGAATTTACAGGTCTTCGTTGGATCAGTTGGGAAAAAGCGCCTTGCAGAGTACCTGTACCACTCCTTCATCTATTCATTCACCATCAGCACCATCCATTCCACCCTCTGCTTAGAATCCTTGCCTCCTGTTCGCCATTCGCTCCCATAACCCTAGTTTTGTGTGTAACATTGCTTTAGTCTTCTTTGAGCCAAATACCGCCATCCACACCTATCCACAACTCCATCCATCGTGTTCTAGACCATCTCCAACCCTCACCCTACCTCCACACTCACTCCTTCACCTTTCCCTCTCCATTCATCCACCAAAAACCTCATCTCTGAACATCCTGTAGAAAATTCCAGACATCCTGTAGAAAATCGCAGACATCCTGTAGAACCCCTGCAGACTTCCTGTAGAGGCTCACGAATGAGGTTTCTCGATAGCCAAACTCAGTGAAACTCTATGGAAGAGTGTTAGGGACCCCTTAGGCACTCTCTGAACCTTCTTGACCTTTCCCAAGCATTTCTTCTTGCATATCCATCTCTGCACAGCCCAAAACAGTCAAATCATATGCATAATAACTCTGGAAACTTATTCAAAACTACAAAAAGATGTTTCTTTCAGATATTACTGTAGAAGTAGCTTAGGTACATGTATTTACCTTCCTAGAAGTCAATGGCATTTCCTTTAGTAGTTTGCATCCTCTTCTTGGCATTAGTAGAGTTAGCTGGTAGAATTAGGGTTTGCTAGGGTTTGCGTTTTCTTTTAGCTTTTCACTGTCTTTCTGCAAGTAGATCAACCTTCTTTAAAGTAACTTTCATCCATCGGTTAAAAAGCTTCTTCTCAGAGCCCACAGAAGTTGGCTTGAGCCCCTAGCAGACTTGTGCTAGCTGACCAAGTGACAACTGCGGCAAGAGCTAGTACTTGTGCATACAGCACCGTCGCTTCCAAGTTTGTTACGAACTACCGGGTTGATAAAAGTAAAGAAGGGAGTCCCAGGAGTTGTAGCATTATTGCTGCAATATTGGAGCTCACCACACATGTAGAGGAGAAGAGAGTGGAAGCACCTACTCATGTAGATACTTACAAAGATGGATGGAAGCACACTAGAGAGTCTGACATATTGATGCATGATGCTAGAGACAATGTGGGAGCACCCACATCACCTCATAGGCAGAGGAGGTCACCAAATTAGTACACTGGCTACATGGCTTTGATGAGTGAGAGTGTATAGATTGAGCCATCTTCATTCAAGGAAGAAGTGAAACAAGCAATATGGGTTGATTCCATGGTAGAGAGTATGACTCTATTATCAGAAAAAATGTTTGGGAAGTGGTCCCAAGACTAGAAGACAAGTCAGTGGTGAGCTCGAGATGGACTTACAAGGTAAATCAAGCAGCAGATGGGAGTGTGGAGAAAAAAATACCATATTTGTGGCCATAGGGTTCTCTCAGGTGGAGGGAATTGATTAGGAGAAGAACTTTGATCCAGTAGCAAGGTACTCTTCAATCGAATCTATTCTTGCACTTTCAATGCAAACTGGATGGAAGATACATCAGATGGATGTGGAGACAACATTCCTTAATAGAGTGATTGAGGAAAGGGTGTACATTGAGAAGCTGAAAGGATTTGAGACCTTCAATAGAGAGTCGCATGTGTGCAGACTCAAGTGAGCACTGTATGGATTGAAACAAGCACCCTGTGCTTGGTACACCATGATTGACAACTATTTCACCAGGTTGGGCTTCACCAAAAGTGAAGAAGATGCAAACCTTTACCATATTGTTGTTGAAGGTAAATTGTTGATTATAGTATTATGTATCAATGATTTAATTCTAACAGGTGATGAGAAGTTGGTAAAATATTGCAAAGAGGATCTTGCAATAGAATTCAAGATGAAGGACTTGGGGCTTATTCATTATTTCCTTAGTATGGAAGTATGTAAGGAGATGAGGAACTGTTTGTCTCTTAGGGAAAGTATGCCAAAGAGATACTGAAGAAGTTCCACATGGAGAGCAGAAAACCCATGGAGACTCCTATAGCAGGGAATTGGAGGAAGGAAGATGCTACTTCAGTTGAAGTAGTGGAGGCTACCATTTATAGGCATCTTGTGGGTTCACTTATGTACTTGGTGAACACAAGACCGAACATATTTTTTGCAGTTAACCAACTTAGTCAAGCAATGGTTAAGCCAACCAAACTTTATTGGAAGGTAGCTAAAGATGTGTTGAGATACCTCAGAGGCACCACTCAATTTGGTCTTTGGAACATACATACAAAGGGAGTGAAGCTTCAAGGCTTCACAGATGTAGATTGGGCAAGGAGTCCATCCGTTAAGAAGAGCACATCAAGGGGAATCTTTAGTATTAGGTTAGAAGAAGTTTATTGGTATAATAGGAAGTAGATATCAGTTGCACTCAGATTGGCAGAAGCAGTGTACATGGTTGCTAGTCAAGAAACTTGTGAGGTTATATGGAAGAGGAAGATCCTTGTTGGGTTATTTGATTAGTAGATGGATGCTACAATGATTTACTGTGACAACCAGAGTTGTATCAAACTCTCTGAGAATCCTATTTTTCATGATCCGTCCAAGCATATCGACATTTGATATCACCATATACGAGCTTGCATGTGGAGGAGAATCATGTTGTTGGAGTACATTCCTATAGAGGAAGAGTATGAAAACATCCTGACTAGGGAAATTTCAAGAGGCAAATTCGAGTTCCATAGAGGTAGGATTGGGGTATCTGATAATCCCTTTTTAGTTGAGAGGGAGTGTTGAAAATGCAACAAGAAAATCCCGATTTAATTTTTTCCTTGAATTAAACTAGGAATAAAATTGTAATTCCACATCACAAGTCAACTTGTATGAATTAACTAAGTTAATTTGACTTAGTTGGTTCAGTTAATTCGAGTTGAGGGTCTAACTAAAGTCATGTAGAGTGTATCCTACATTATAGGAGCCCTGGTTGAGATTATTTTGAGTTGTTATTAATTAATTTAGTTTAACTAAGTTAAAGTCAGTTAAGCTAGTTCCAATTGATGGAGGAACTAGTAGGAGGCTAGACAGCGGGGTGTTGCTTCATGTGTTTAACCAGTTAACTAATAATTCAATCATAAATAACTCATGCATGTCACATCTGAGAGTTACCAAGTTGGGAGTGGATTTTAGGGACAATGTACTACTAGTTGTATAATCATCTGAATTTTACAAGTGGTGAATGCAGTTAGAGGAAGGCCTATGAGGATTGCGCAATTCATATTGAGGAATTTCCCTCATTAAAAGGGGGATAATTCCCAATTAAAAAAAACAAGAAAATATGGACTTGGGCAAGTAGAAAATTGGTTAAGTATTGGTTTGGGCTTGTCTAGGAAGAAGTGAGACATATAGAGATAGTGCATAGGTTGTTCGGGCTTGAGTAAAGCATTGCAATCTTCTCATATTTTCTGACTAATGCAATATAAAGATAGCAGGGGTTTTTAGCGGTGGCTTTCCCCATGAAATCATTGTGTAATGTATTTATTGAATTCTTTCTCTTGCATGATTCATGATTTCATGATTGTTTAATTGTTTCCGCTGATGAGTAGATTTTATTGAAGTCTATTGTTTTAATAAATTACAATTAACAGTTTGAATCTACAAGGAATTTCTACAGAAGGTAGTTGATTTGGTGAGTTTGGTGTCCAATAATGAATAGAGGTTTGACCATAATTTACTTAGGAACCCATTATCCCGATATGATATGATTTTTTACGAGATCCCAAAATGTACCCACACCCATTTGAAGAAGAGTTCGACAATGGCTTATGCTGTGATACTCTTCTTTCAGGCAGTCATAATGGCCATCTTATAAAATATATCAATGACCACAAAGACACAGTCCTTACCATGTTTCGTAGAAGGAAGGCTAGACATATAATCCATCGAGATGGATTCCAAAGGCCAGTTAGGAGTAAGTAGAGGGGTGTACAAGGTGATGGATTCCCAAGGCCAGTTAGGAGTACGTAGAGGGGTGTACACGCCTTGCTTCTTAATGACTAGTTTGGAAATGTCGCAAGTGATGCAGGACCTGATATACTTGCCAACATCTTGTTGAAGTTTCGACCAATAAAAATACTTCTACAAGAATGCCATTGTCTTCTCCATGCCAAAATTCCCTACTACCCAATTGTAATGTGCCTTCGAGATCATCTTGGTATGCTCGCTTGAAGGAACACAAAGGTGTCCTAGGTAGCACAACTGTGCATCTTAGAGGTGGAACTCTAAAACTTGCATGCTTGCCCTCAACATTTGGTATGTGGTAGCAAATTATAACTATGGCCACCTATAGGTATCGTTCCCACAAGAGTTGAGAACTGTGGTTAGTACCACAACCGGGGTTGACTACGACAATCTGTGACATGTTTGGTGCTACCCTTCTTGTATTTGATGTTCAAATGGAATTGTTGCAGGTATGTGGAACATTTCTGATGGCGGTCATTTTGTAACTTCCACATTCTTTATGGCGATCTTTTTTTTTATCTTCCTTTTGTGTCTGCATAAATTGCAGAGGCTTGTGATTAGTGTGGATGACCATATCCTTCCCTAGAAAATAATGTTTCTATTGTTGACATGTTTGCATGATGAAATAAATCTCCTTATCATAGGTTGGGTATCTCTAGAGAATATTAAAGAGTGTTTGATTATTATAGGCCACTGGATGTTCTTGATGAATGAGGATTGCACCAATAACATAGTCAAAATCATCCGTCTCAATCTCAAATTGTTGTTGTATGTCTGGTAAGGTGAGGAGTGGTGCAAAACAAAGGTGGTGTTTCAGTTCATCGAATGCCTTCTGTTGTGACTAAGACTAATTTTTGTTTTTGTTGTTGTTGTTGTTGTTTTTTTTTTTTTCATTTGAATTAAGGGCCAAGTGATATAAGAGAATGCCAACATGAATATTCGGTAGAAGTTAGAAAGGGCCAAGAAGATGCAGAACCCTGTTAGAGTCGTTGAGGCCAACCAATCCCGAACGAATTAGATCTTGGATGGTGTAGAAATTTCGAATAATTTAACACATATTCAACAGAGATTATCCTGATCATGTACTATTGCGGAATACATACACAATACATAAGCTCCTCTACGTTGATCATCAATATAGCAGCATCAATAACAATAAAACATCAAGAGCATTCACACATTAACACAATATGTATCCTGGGGAAAGCATCTCGCTAAAAACCCCAACTATCTGTATATTAATGATTGAGTCATGTAACATTACACAGCATAATACTTCTCACAAGTATATCCACCTCTGTTACACACAATACAGCTCAGATCTGATCTCCAAATCTCTTCCACTGCTTGCCTGCCTCCACTGCTCAATACCTGCTCAAGAACTGATGAGAATGGCTCACCAAACTCGTTTTTCACCTGCAAAATAGTCACTCACACTTTGTTGGACGTGAGCACAAGCTATAATGTGGGCAAATACGTGGGCAAACTCATTGGCATACTCAATCCCTTGATTGTGCAAGATCTGGTGCACAACTATAGTCACAACTGATAGCAATCTGATTCTCTACCACCTGTCCCTGTTGAACTGAACATGCACTGACATGCAACTGAGTTAACTGATGTATTCATTAGTTGTATTATGAGTTAATAACTTGTGAATTAATTAATAACTAATTCACCCAACTCATCTCCAGTCTATTTGCCAGTTAGACTAAATACAACCAGTTTAACAAAGCTAAACTGAACACAACTCCATCAACTCCACAATCAACTCCACCAAACTCAACTGATTGAGTTCTAACTGAAGTCATGCATGCAACAATTCAACTGACTCATAAGAAAAGTGTATTTCCTTCTGACAGCTGCATGTGCCACCTCTGTAGCTCAAACTGAAGTGCTCCAAGAGAATAAGATTAAGTTTATAGTCCAAATATTATTGTGAGATAATAATATTTGACTTTTCTATTTTTGACTTTGATCACTCACACTGTGATCACTCACACTGTGTTCACTCACACTTTCATCAAAAATAGAAGTCCATCAATTTTTTCCCAACTTGATCAATCATCCATAAACAGCAACCTGCAATCCATAGACATGATCCATATGTCTAAAAATAGACTTGCGCCAAAAATAGCCTGCGGGCCCACTTAGTGAAGGCGACTCTTTTCACTAAGCTCCATCATCTTGTTGCAATCTCAACAGATGGATCCACATGCACACCTTGCTCATTAATAATTTAGCCTAAGTATTGGACCTTTTCCATATTGAAGGGACATTTTTCCTAGTTAGCACATAACTTGTGCTTTCACAGTGTGAAGGGCTTGCTGAATATGTTGTAATTGTTATGCCTAGCTCTTGTTGAAGTTGAGGATATCATCTAGATATATAATCACAAAAGAGTTGGTGAAATACCACAAGATATCATCCATCAACCTTGTTGTCACTTTTTCGATCACCTGTAGCACAAGTGCTTCAGGAGATATAGAAAGCTTCCTAGAGACAACCTCTTGGTTGATTGTAGACTAGTGCCTAAGACATCTTAAATAGAGGAGTGCTTTGGAAGAGTATCAATGGAAATTTTTGCAACATTCCAATTGTCACGTATTTTGACAAGATAATAAAGGGGGATTGGTTCAATAGGCCTTCATCAAGGAAAACTGAAGCCAATACATGTATCCAAATGCTCAGGGGGTAAAACGGGCCAATCTCAAAGAGAAATGTCTAGTTCTGGTGGCCCACACACAACAATAGGCAGATTAATATTGGAGTTGTAGTAAAACGAAGAGGAGAGAAAGGAATGAATCCAATGCATAAGGCTGGGAATAATACAAAATATTAACCAACAATGTTTTGGTAGAAGTATGGAAGATTGAATAGCTAGAATGGCAGAAACTGTGGAGTGCTAATTAAGGTCCCAAGATCTATACATCATGAATACATTTGTTACTAATTATCATATGTAAATATATACTCATATAGGTACTGTAGGCTATCAAATGACACAAGTAAATATGTAATTACCACAGGTACTGTTGCTACTTAGTAGCAAAATATACAATCATGAATAAGAGTGAAACCGACAACTTCATTACACTATTTCAGAGGGAGAAAAACATACATGAAGTGATAAAAAGGGGAAACATACTGCACATTGCTATGATTGGAATCACCAAAGAGTTTCATTCATCTTTCAAAATGAGTCCAATTCACCAGTCCATTTATATTTAGAAATACATAGCTCAAGTCCCTCCTGAACAGGCAGATAGAACCAAAAGTGGAATCACAAAATTTGGACCCCTCGGGTGCAGAATTCCGGAACCTTTATTAAGTGTTTCTTCCCCCTATTTATAAGGAGAGGGGGAGATTTGAATTAGTTAAAAAATATCTCAGCCCAGGGCCAGCTGTCCGATAGACTAGCTCTCTTGGTGTGTGATAACTCTGCTGCCTAAAATGATTACCAAGGACTTGATTCCTTTCTTGAAAATACACAGAAATTATAAAATAAACAGAAATAATAAAAACTAAAGGATGAGTGAGGAAAATATCCTTATGTCATTCCTATGAAGGCCCTTGATTAGGCCACATCTCTGCCACAATGTGTCCCTCTAACTGCTCGACCGGTTCCTATCTCTTTCACCTTAACTGCCTAACTTCACCACTCTCTAGAGTTGGTAGCGATCAATTGTGGTGGCTTGTCACAGAGCAGAAGCGGAGATTGTCCTGATATTACTTCATTGTATGACTGAGTGGAGCTCCATGTTGAGCCATTAAGTCTTCCCGAGTCCCCATATCTCCATTAAATACCTTGGATGTCAACCCATTATGTCTTTAAAGCCCTATACCATGCTATCGGAATGTAACATGCTTCATTAAACAACCATGGTGTAATATCGGGGATTATATCTGTCAAGATATTTACACGTAATAAGCTCTATGAAATAGTGAATGCCGATCCCTTTAGGGCCCTTTTTCTTTGAGTCCTTTCAGTACTTCTTCATTATATGACCGGGGGCTATGATCGGGTGCTTAGCCCGAAGGCACTACAACCTTTAGACTCCTATCCAGGGACTATTTTCCTTTATAAATGCTTAGGCGCCCCTGGGCCTGTAAGTTGTTCTACACCATGCACTAGCACGAAATCGGAGCCCCCCTTATTGGAAGATCAAAATCAAAGGTTTTGCTATGGAGTGATGCGTTGTTTCGCCAATCACCGATTGCTGATCACCCTCTATGCTAAGCCCTTGGATCTTTGGCTCTTTATGCGACCACAGGCCAATCCATATGTCAGAGCCCCTTTATTGGCAAATCACAATCGGAGGTTTCACTAGGAGTGACAATGCTCATCGTCCAATCATCGATTGCTGATGTGACATCATCCTATGCCACGTGCCACCTTGTTAGTGGTGACACATGTCACCCTGTTTTCACCCCTTATGACCGCTCAAAATGTCAAATTTTCCTGCCACATGTCCACCCTACTGCTATGTCATGTTGACGTCAGCTGCCCAATGTCCCTTATTGGAACCAATCATATGCTGCCAAGTGTCATGTATTAGAACCAATCATGTGTAGCCACATTTCATTTATCACATCCAATGATGTTCAACTACGTGGCCCCCTCGAGGAGAGAGAAAAGGTCATCCCTCTTCTTGTTTTTCCATTGATTTCCTTTGCTAAATGTTTCAAGGAATTCCCAACGCTTTAACGCTAGAGGCTCAAATCCCGATGAATTTAATCAAAATCGGAACTCTATGTGATAACACAACTTTGAAAGGGTGCCACATGTTTGATTGCCAATTGCGATGTGCTGATCTCTTGATGCTCTGATGCCTTGGACCTTCGATGTGTGGGATTGATAATCAAATATAAATGAAATTATTCCACTCTTGTGTTGCACCTTGGACCTCCGATCACCAATATGCGGGATCACCGATATGTCGAGACCTGAGATTTTACCCTTAGGCATTTTCTCTTTGTCTTCTGGTTTTTCAAGGGTAACTTCAATCTACTCTAACTTTTGATTCTAGAGACCATTTGAGGACTTCCATATATTGTTGGAAATATAATTCCGAGCACTATCCATTGGAGGGGGTCCAATTTATATTTGAGAGCTTTTGTGGCTTGGAATATGGATGCAAACTTCTCTTCTCTTTTTCCCTCTTTTAACAACTAAAAACACATTTTGTAGAGGGTGACAACATTGGCTCCACCTCGGGACAATGCCTTACTAGAAAGGTGCTGAGAACCTACAGACCAGTAGCCTTCACTATTGGGCATGGATTCAAAATTTATAAGTCACTTATAAAACCAGAAAATCCCCATGAAACTTTATTTGCAGGGAGTCCTTTCCTCATTGAACTAAAATGCAGAAAAGTAAATTATAACAACTAGAAAATTAATGCTCAACTAATGAGCTTATTTATATACAACTCCTACTTATGTACTGGACATCAATTCACCTAAGTGATTTCATCCCTCCAATGGTACTAGGTCAGCATTTAGGTGTTGGAACTATTGCCTTCACGCTGCTGAAATTTAAAAATCAAAACAAGCATGCGCCATGAAAAGTCTTCAAACAAAAAAATGTGATACATGCTCTAGAAACAACCTTTGTTGCTGACCTAAGAATGTGGTCATGTAATAAGCTACAAGGTCATATACTGAGAAGAAAAGTTTTCAGTTGCCTTATTTTCATGAAAAGTCTGCTGACCAATATCTTCTTGGTCAAGGTAGCGACAAATATTGTTAAGCTTCTCAACCTTATATTTTCCAAGAAAAACTTGTTGCTAATCATTTGCTATCCATTTCTCAATAGGCCAGCCTTCTTGAAAATATGCAATAGAGTCTTCATCTTCTGAACTGTAAGAATCATAGATTGGATAGTCTACTAAGAATTCATCGCATGAACTTTTTTGCATCAGGCGATCACAAACACTCCTTGGTACTTCAACTTTGGAATCTTCTTGAAAAATTTGTTGCTGGGAGCTTTCTCCCCACTTTCTAGTAAACAACTCCTTTTGAACCTCCACAACCATCTCATCGTCCTCTGAATAACATGAATCATAAATTAGAGGAGGTTCTTGAATTTGTTCTCTAGGTGAAGTATGTGCATCGTAAACTAGAGCCTCTTTATTAACCTCCTTGGGGCCTCCTCTTCTTGTGCAGCTTCCCATGACTGGGATTGTTGTGGCTCTACATCACTTGACTCTCCATCAGAGTCATATACATCATAAGAAGGAGAATCACAAATTTCAGCTAAATGAGATCTCTAAGGGTTTATTTGCAGCTCTATGATGTCTCCTTCTTCTCTTTCTTGATCATTTGGTGATGCTTCCTGATGCGAGTATATGTTTTCTTGGAGTGGAGCCCCATAAACATCTTCAGCAGGGTCATTAACCTCAGGAATATCTTCATCATTGAAATATGCACTAAAAATTTCAAATAGAGCATCCGATGGATATAATATTTTGCAATAATGATTGAATTCCATATGAAAACTCTTTAAGGAAGATATGCTGCCACAAGGTATTGTTCTGTACCAAATTCTAAAATCATATTCTAAAGAGTACATGAACAATTTCATTTGCACATCTTCAAAAATAATACCTTGTTGTTCCATGCATTCATGAAAATCCTTAAGGTGTTGGTCTGACCTTCTATCTGTGTTTCCACTGAATCTAGGCAAATAGGTATTCCATTCATGAAATGAAGGGACATGATTGGGATAACTAGCAATAGAAGAAAAATCCAGTGGGGAAAATTTGTTGGCCAAGAATGCAGGAAGGGCCATTTTGAAAACCTCCCTAGGTGAGTGATGTCGAGTTCAAAGGTAGGGAAATTTTTGGTTGCTTTAGTATCAAAGCGAGTATGAGGCTGCTTGAAATCTAGGATGATCAAATAGAGATATAGATAGTGGAGTCGCCCGGATGTATAACATAAAATTGAAACAATGGATTCACCAAGGTGAGAGGTCTTCAACCCACACTTCCCTTGCCCACTTGATAGAGGAAATGTAAAAAAATGTCACACCCAAGGATAAATATTCTGATTCATTCCCTAAAAATGTCACACCCATGGATAAATTTTCTGATTCATTCCCTAAAAACAATTCCATAAATATGTTGTCACTTTTTCTAGCACCTGTAGCACAAGTGTTTTAGGAGATATAGAAATCTTCCTAGAGACAACCTATGGGTTGATTGTAGACCAGTGCCTAAGATATATTAAAGAGAGGAGTGCTTTGGAATATTATCAATGGGGCTTTCTGTTGCACTCTAATTGTCACGTAGTTTGAAAAGATAATAAAGGGGGCTTGGTTCAATAGGCCTTCATCAAGGTAAATTCAAGCCAATACATGGATCCAAATGCTCAGGGGGTAAAACAGGCCAATCTCAAAGAGAAATGTCTGGTTCTGGTGGCCGACACACAACAATAGGCAACTTAATATTGGATTTATAGTAAAATGAAGAGGAGGAGAGAAAGGAAGGAATCTGATGAGTAGGGTTGGGAATAATACAAAATCCCAAGCAAAAATATTCTAACAGAAGTATGGAAGACTGAAGAGATGGAATGGAAGAAACAATGGAGCACTAATTAAGGTCCCAAGATTTATACATCATGAATACATTTCTTACTAATTAGCATATGTAAATCTATGCTCATAGAGGAACTATAGGCTATCGAATAACACAAGTAAATCTGTAATTACCACAGGTACCGTTACTACTTAGTAGCGAAATATACAACCATGAATAAGAATGAAACTGATAGCTTCGTTACACTATGTAGAGGGAGAAAAAGATACATGAAGTGATAAAAAAGGGGAAACATACTACACATTTCTCTGATTAGAATCACCAAAGAGTTTCATTCATCCTTCAAAAAGAGTCCAATTCACGAGTCCATTTACATTTAGCAATACATAGCTCAAGTCCCTCCTGAACATGAAGATAGAACCAAAAGTGGAATCACAGAATTTGGACCCCTTGGGTGTATAATTCTAGAACCTTTATCAAGTGTTTTTTCTCCCTATTTATAATGAGAGGGGGAGCTTTGAGTCAATTAATAAATATCTCAGCCCAGGGCCAACTGTCCGATAGACTAGATATCTCGGCGCGCAATAACTCTGCTGCCTAAAATGATTACCAAGGATTTGATTCCTTTCTTGAAAATACACAGAAATTACAAAATAAACAGAAATAAGAAAAATTGAAAGATGACTGAGGAAAATATCCTTCTGTCATTCCTGTGAAGGCCCTTGATTAGGCCACGTCTCTACCACAATGTGTCCCTCTAGCTGCTCAGTCGGTTCCCATCGCTTTCGCCTTAACTGCCTAACTTCACCACTCTCTGGAGTTGGTAGCGATCAACTGTGGTGGCTTGTCACAGAGTAGAAGTGGAGATTTTCCTAACAGTCCTTCATTGTATGACTAAGTGGAGCTCCATGTTGAGCCATTAAGTCTTCCTGATTCCCCATATCTCTATTAAATAGCTCTGTCGACCCATTACGTCTTTAAAGCCCTGTACCATGATATCAGAATGTAACATGCCTCATAAAACAACCACAGTGTAATATCGAGGATTATATCTGTCACAATCGTTACACGTAATAAGCTCTGCGAAACAATGAACTCTGATCCCTTTAGGCCCCTTTTTCTTTGAGCCCTTTCATTACTTCTTCATTATATGACCGGGGGATATGATCGTGTGCTTAGCCTTAAGGCGCTAGGACCTTTAGACTCCTGTCCGGGGACTATTTTCCTTTGTAAATGGTTAGGCACCCCTGGTCCTTTAAGTTGTTCTAGAACATGTGCTAGCATGAAATTGAATCCCCCTTATTGGAAGATCACAATTGAAGGTTTCACTATGGAGTGATGCATTGTTTCGCTGATCGCCAATTATCGATCATCCTTTGTGCTAAGCCCTTGGATCTTTGGCTATTTATGCTACCATATGCCAACCCCTGTTTCGAAGCCCCTTTATCGGCAGATCACAATTGGAGGTTTAACTAGGAGCAACAATGCTCATCCTCCAATCACCGATTGCCGATGTGACATCATCCTCTGCCACGTGTCACCTTGTGAGTGGTGAAATGTGTCACCCTATTTTGGCCCCTTATGACCCATCAAAACGCCGAATTTCCCTGCCACATCTACAATGCACTATTGTGTCATGCTGACATCAACTGTGATCCAGGTGGATATTGGTGGCCACCCGCCAAGTCCACTTGGAACCCCACCATTGTTTCTTTCAGCTTTTCATTTTCCTTAATTGTAGCACAGTTTACTATTTTTAGCAGTTTTTTCGGGTCCTGAACTTTTGGAGCTGTTTTGAGGCCCTAAACGACGTTTTTGGGAAAAATGGGAGCAACATGGGTCCATGGACGATGTTTCTCCTCCAAAAGTTGTAGTTCTCGGATATATCTTTCTAATGAGATATTGTGCATGTCAAACAGAGATCGTATGCCAAATTTACGACCCCGAGAAGTTGATGTACCAATTTACCCAAACGGGGCCCACAATTTGGCGTTTCATCTTCTAGGGTTAGATTTTTGGATTTTTATGGTTTTCCATTGTTTCTCAACAATAAATAGGCCTTTGAGCCTCATTGTAACATAGTTCAGAGACATGTAGCCACCACATCTCTTCTCAGAGATAAGCTACCATCGCCCTAGCTAGTTTATTTCCATTTCTGTTTGTAAGCATATTTCAATATTTTACAGTAATGAAATGAAGTATTATTTATGCTGCATCTCTGTATTTATGGTTACCTCTATAATTTTTTGCGTTCCTATTTAAATCCGGATCAGTGGTATCAGAGCGGTCTACTTTTTCTCTGTTTTTCTTTGCATGTCCCCAATGAGGTCGGGATATAAGGAGTTAGGGCTTGAACTGGTCGAACCTTTGCAAGACCAGCCTCGCAAATCTCGACGGCCTCCCATGGTGGATGAAAAGAAAGACAAGGGGGTAGGAGATCCTTTTAAAATCTTGCTCGAAGAAGCCCTCGAGCGGCAAAGGAATGCGATGATGGACAACCTTCCCAGATCCTTCAGCGGCTACCCAGAGGCGATGCATCGGCTTCCAACAGCTACTCTGGAAACGCCACACCCTTTAAGGTACAAGTTAATTTTGAAATCCCCATATTTGAGGGTCAAATAGACGTAGATGCTTTAGATAAATGGTTAAATTTGCTAGAAGGGTATTTTTCTGTTCATGATTTTTCGAGTTGGGAAAAGATTATTTTCGCTCTTCTCAAAGCAGCCCCTCACGTCAAGGACTGGTGGGAAACCTACTGTGAGTAGAAGGATGAAAGTACGGGCTCACTATTTTCAGCCACACCCACTTGGAATTCATTTCGGATTGCCATCAAGGAGCAGTACTACCTTGTTGGAAGCTATGAGGATCAATACATAAAGTGGACCATGCTGCGACAGGGAAGGGACCAAGACATGCTGAAGTTTACCAATATTTTCCATACCCTTCGCACAAAGTTGGGTATCAAGGATTCAGAGCAGCATTTGGTACTCAAATACTGCGGCTGCCTGCACAAGTACATCCAGGAAGAAATAAAATTCCTGTACATCTCCTCTCTCAGCACAACATACTGATATGCCGTCAAGGTCGAGCAAAAGTTTAAACAGAAGAAGCGAGACTTTGGCTCTGCGAATCCGAAGCAAGGGAAAGGTGCCCCCAAATCGCAGAATAAAGGACAAAGCCAAGGCAGGGTGGCCCAAGACAACTCACCAAAGCTGTAAGGAAAGAATAGTGCCGCGAAGCCGAAAAGGACACGGGAAAGTGGTGTGAGTTCCATAAGAGCTCCACTCACAACACAAGTGAGTGTTGCGCCAAGCAGTCATTAGTGGCCAAGCTAAGGGTTTCAGAATCAGATGCATCTTCCGACTCTGAGTCAGAACCCAATAAGGGGAATGACAAAGGGAAGCAGATTATTGATGTGGAGCCCAACGCCACCATTTCCACCACGAGGATCCAGAAGGAGGAACCTGAAGACCCAGAGGAGGAGGAGTGTCTCTTCCACTCCCAAATGTGGGTAAAGCGCTTCCTGCTATAGTTCATTGTCGATAGCAGGAGCCAAAAGAACCTCATTTCAGCAGAGGTTGTGAAGCGGCTGGGCTTACCGACCACAACACATCCACAACTGTACACCATCGGGTGGCTTCACCAAGGACGGGATCTTTGCATAAGCCAGCAGTGTCGCCTTCCATTCAACATCAAGCCCTTCAAGGATGAGGTATTGTGTGACGTTTCTCCCCTTGATGTTTGTGATTTATTATTAGGATAACCATACTTGTGGAAGCAACATGCTATGTATGAATCAAGGCCTCGTGCTGTTATTGTTACTTTGGGAAATAAGTTTTACAGGATACCGAAGGTAGCACCGTCTATCGCCATCTCTTTGGTCACTGCAAAATAATGTAGTAAGCTCATTTCCAAAACTGGGAAATTTTCTTTCCTAATGATACACCCCCAAGGAAAGAAGAATACGGTGGCCACGACCTCCAGATAGGGCCCCTCCGCATGACAACTACAGATGGAGAAGGTCGTGGGGGAGTACAAGGACATCTTCACCTCGCCCACAGGGGTTCCTTCGCATTGTCAGGTTAAGCACTCCATCGATCTGACCCCAAGTGTGCCGCTGCCCAATGGACCAATCTATCGGCACTCCATTCTGGAGAACGATGAAATCAAGGGGTAGATTTAGGAGCTGTTGCAGAAAGGTCACATCTGTCCAAGTTCATTGCCTTGTGGGAGCTCGATCGTGTTGGTACAGAAGAAGGATGGGACTTGGAGACTTTGTATTGACTATCGGGCGCTAAACAAGATCATTGTCCTTAATAGGTACTTGATCCTGCAGATTGATGAACTCCTGGACCAACTGAAAGGGGCAAAATATTTCAACAAGATTGATTTGAAGTTAGGATATCACCAGGTACCAATTGAACCCTCCGATGTGTGTAAGATTTCCTTCAAAGCCAAGGAGGGCCTTTTTCAATGGTTGGTTATGCCTTTGGGATTGACGAATGCTCCTGCAACCTTCATGAGGCTAATGGATGACATCTTGCAGCCATTCACCAACTCTTTTGTAGTGGTATACTTGGATGACATCCTGATCTTCAGCCAGAGTTGGGAAGAGCACGTTCACCACATCCGACAGGTTCTCCAAACACTACGTCAACACAAGTTATGTGCCAATTTGGAGAAATGCACTTTTGGCATGACCCAGGTTCAGTAACTGGGATACCTTATTGATGAACAGGGGGTGCATGTGGATCCAGCCAAGATCCAAGTCATTCAGAATTGGCCATCTCCAACCACTCTGACAGAGCTCCGCAACTTTCTAGGTCTTGCCAACTTTTACCGCAGGTTCGTGTTGGGATTTTCTCATATCACTTGGCCCTTGAGTTAAGTCACCAAAGGAGGAGTGAAAGAAAAATTCTTTTGGTCTGAGTCTCAACATAAGACATTCACAGAGTTGAAAGATCGCCTCTTCTCGACACCAGTGCTCGCATTACTAGACTTGCAACAACCATTTGAGGTCGATACATATGCCTCTGACTATGTTATTAGGGCAGTCCTTCCTCAACACGAGCATCCAGTGGCATATCACAGTGAGAAACTTTCAGACACAGTCCGGAAATATCCCACTTATGAAAAAGAGATGTATTCCATTGTGCAGGCCTACCGAAAATGGAAGCATCACATTTTGGGGAAGGAAACGATCATCCACACAGACCACCGACCCCTGCGGTTCATACAGACCCAAGGGAAATTGTAGAATGATCACCATCAGAAGTGGTTCATATACTTGCAATAGTTCCATTTAAATATCAAGTATAAGAAGTGAAACACCAAAAATGTTGCAGATTGCCTCAGTTGACCACTGATCATGGCGTTAACCATTGTGCTCAACTCTTGTGGGCACGAGACTTTTGATTGGTCACTTCTCTACAAAAGTGACCTAGAATTCGGCCACACATACCAGACACTCTTGGAGGGTCAGCATGTTCTAGATTTTCATCTCCAGGATGCCCTATTATGCCACCTCAGTCACCTTTGTGTTCCTTCAAGTGAGCGTGCCAAGATGATTTTGGAAGCACACTACAGTTGGGCTGCTGGGCATTTTGGGGTCGAGAAAACGGTGGCAGTATTGCAGAAGTATTTCTATTGGCCGAATCTTCGATAGGATGTTGGGAAGTACATCAGATCATGAACTACCTGTGCCATTGCCAAACCGACCATCAAGAAGCAAGGCCTCTATACCCTGCTGCCTACCCCCAGTTGAACTTGGGAATCCATCTCCATGGATTACATGTTGGTCCCTCCTTCTACTAAGCATGGAAACGACTATGTTTTCGTGGTCGTCGACAGGTTCTCGAAGATGGCCATTATGGTGCACTGCAAGAAGAATATCATAGCAAAAGCCACTGCTGAACTCTTCTCTGAATGAGTGTGGGTACACTATGGGATCCCATAGTCTATCATCTCAGATTAGGATAACAGGTTCCTCAGTACATTTTGGTCCAGCCTCTGGTCAATGCTGGACGCCAAAATCACTAAGTCCACAACCTTCCATCCTCAAATTGATGGCCAGATAGAGGTTGTGAATAGGATGATCGTACACATTCTGCGCATGTACAACTCAAAGCATCCATGCACATGGGATGAGAGCCTCCCCTATGTTCAGTACAGCTACAACCGGGCTCTCCATAGCTCGACTAGCCACAACCCTTTTTAGGTGGTCTTGGGATTCCAGCCACTATGTCCCATTGATGTGGCCGTGCCATTTGCAGCTACTCACGCAGATTCGGCTCTTGTCTAGTTCGAAACAGATAAGGAAAACAACTTCATTGAGAACATCCAACATATTCGCCAGTAGGTCCATGACATTCTGGAGAAATCGAATGCCAAGTACAAGCATCGACATGATCAACATCGGGTGCCACACAGGTTTCAGGTGGGCGACAAAGTCTATTTGCATTTGCAAAAGGAACGCCTTACTCGAGCCTATCAGAAACTTAGACCACTCCGATATGGTCCTTACACCATTACCAAGGCTGTGGGAGACAATGCATTTGAGCTCAACATTCCCCCATTCCTTGGTCTGCGCCCAGTGTTCAATGTGGATCACCTTTGGCCCTACTTTCCACCATTACTAGACACATCCAACATTGCAGAACAACTCACACCCACAGAGTTAAATCCAGATTGCATGGAACAAGCTGCAATTGATCAGATCATGGACACACATATGAAGCACACTTGCCAGCAGAACATCCAACTATATCGAATTTTTAAAGCAAGCCAACTCCTTCAACAGGGCAAGTGGCTCACCAGGGACCGAGTTTAGCAGAAGTTTCCTCATCTCATGGAGGAAATCAACGCAATGGGGACCATTTCTTCCTAAGGGGGGAGGAATGATCCAGGTGGATATTAGTGGCCACCCGCCAAGTCCACTTGGACCCCCACCATTGTTTCTTTCAGCTTTTCAGTTTCCTTAATTGTAGCACAATTTACTATTTTTAGCAGTTTTTTCAGGTCCTGAACTTCCAGAGCTGTTTTGAGGCCCTAAACGACGTTTTTTGGGAAAACCGGGAGCAACATGGGCCCATAGACCGATGTTTCTCTTCCCAAAGTTGTATTTCTCAGATAGATCTTTCTAACGAGATATTGTGCGTGTCAAATGAAGATCGTATGCCAAAGTTACGACCCCAAGAAGTTGATGTACCAATTTACCCAAACGGGGCCCACAGTTTGGCGTTTCATCTTCTAGGGTTAGGTTTTTGGATGTTTAGGGTTTTCCATTGTTTCTCAACAATAAATAGGCCTTTGAGCCTCATTGTAACACAGTTTAGAGGCATGTATCCACCACATCTCTTCTCAGAGATAAGCTACCATCGCCCTAGCTAGTTTATTTCCATTTCTGTTTGTAAGCATATTTCAGTATTTTATATTATTGAAATGAAGTATTATTTCCACTGCATCTCTGTATTTATGTTTACCTCTGTAATTTGTTGCGTTCTTGTTTAAATCCGGATCAAACTGCTCCATTTCCCTTATCAGAACCAACCATATGTTGCCAAGTGTCATGTATCAAAGCCAATCATGTGTAGCCACGTTTCATTTATCAGATCCAATAATGTTCAACCACGTGCCCCCCTCGAGGAGGGAGAAAAGGCCAACCCTCTTATTGTTTTCTGACTGATTTCATTTGCTAAATGTTTCAAGGCATTCCTGAAACTTTAATGTTAGAGGCTAAAATCCCTATGAATTTAATCACAATCAGAACTCTATGCGATAATGCAACTTTGAAAAGGTGTCACCTATTTGATTGCCGATTGCGATGTGTTGATCTCTTGATGCTCCGATGCCTTGGACCTCTGATGTGTGGGATCGCTAATCGCATATCGGCAAAATGATTCCACTTTTACGTTGCACTGTGGACCTCCAATCACCAATACGTGGGATCACCAATATACCGGGACCCGAGATTTTTCCCTTAGGAAATTTCTATTTGTCTTCTTGTTTTTCAAGGGTAACTTCAATCTTCTCTAACTTTTGATTCGAGAGTCCATTTTAGGAGTTCAGTATATTGTTGGAAATCTAATTCTAATAACTATCCATTGGAGGGGGTCTGATTTATCTTTGAGTGCTTATGTGGCTTGGAAGATGGCTGCAAACCTCTATACTCTTTTGCCCTATTTTAATAGCTGAAAACACATTTTACAGAGGGTGACAACAAACCTCATGAAAGTTGTTAGGGATTTGTCAAACTAAAGGGCATGACCAACCATTCAAAAAGACCATCCTTAGACATTTAAAGCAATTTTCCACACATTAGTTGGTTTTATTGGGACTTGGTGGTAGTTGAACTTCAAATCGATCTTATTGAAGTACTTGGCCCCCTTGAACTGGTTAGGAAGGTCGTCAATCCGAGGAATTTGGTACCAGTTCTTGATTGTGATTTTTGGCAAGGCTTGATAATCAATGCAGAGTCGCTAGGTCTCCCTTTCTTCTACATGAGCACAATTAGGATTCCAAAGGGTGAGGAACTCAGTCAGATGTTCCCTTTTTAGAGAAGCTCTTGGATTAGTCACTTTATTTCCTCATTTTCTAGAAGAGAACAACTATCGATTGGCCTATTGGGTAGAGGTCCGCTAGGGGTCAAATCAATTAAATTATTGACCTGGTAGTGCAAAGGTACACGAATGGGTGAGGAGGATACACATTTTTTTCTTCCAAGAACTTATCCACTTATATTTTCTGAAGGAGTAGCCTTGTGTGGAGGCGTTATATGTGGCCATAATCTTCTCCTTACTTTAAGATTGAATCGAGAAGAAGACAAGTTTTTTGGTCTGGGAGATGACCTTACTGCATTACTTAGCAAAGATAAAAAAAAATGGAAATACGCAGGGCTACCCATGATTTCCTATATAGTTGTCTACCTAAAGTAATAATAACACTACGAGGTCTAGAGTCATATACAACATGATGCTTCCACAATTATGGTTGGCTTAAAAGAACATCACAAACTTCAAGGGGAGGAACATCACAAAATACCTCATTTTGGATGGGCTTGGTGCTATAGGGTAGGTGACACTATTGGCTAACGTAGAGATTTATCCCTTGGTGGAGCCACTTGATGGTGTATGGCTGTGAGTGTGGTGTTGTTGATAAGCCCAAAAACTTAATGACCTCTGCAAAGATGTGGTTCTTTTAAATTTTGCTATCAAAAATGAAACGTAGTGGAGAACCATTCACCCAGATTTGCGAGTGAAAGAGGCACTCACCTTCCTCCATATCTTTGAGCTCATATTTTTGGACCTTGGTGGTGGCAACAATTGCACTAGGTTCTACATCAAAGATCTTTTTTCCCCTGTCTAGGTTTGGTTTAGATTTGAAACCTATGTCTAACTCTAAGGATTTTAGCTTTGCCACCAATGAATGCCTTGCACGACATTCATCGGTGTAATTAGAGGGGATCTTGTGGAATTCACACCATTTTCCATGTCTTTCTTTGTCTTCCCATTACCATTATTTGTTTGTGCCTTAGATTGGTTTTCCCGAGGTTGTCCACCCTAGCTCTATCCTTTGTTCTATGATTTGGGGATGCCCTTGTGCTACTTTTCTGTGAAGGATGCACAGACTCAAAGTCTTGCTTCTTTTGTTTAAAGTTTTTCCCGATTTTGATAATATATCGGTATATTGCACCAAGTGAGAAGATGCACAGGCACTCCATTTTTGTCTGGATGTATCTATTTAGAAAACCATGGTACCTGAGCACTAGATTTCGCTTAGAGTCTTTGATACCCAACTTGGTGTGCAAGGTATGAAAGATGTTTGTGAACTCTAGCATTTCTTGGTCGTTTTTCTTCCATAGTTTGGTCCATCTCATGTATTATTCATAGTAGCTTCCAATAGGGTAATATTTTTCCTTAACAACATCCCTATAAGAGTCCCAAGTGGGTGCGACTTAAAACAATCTAGATTCCTTTGTGACCTTTTGCTCATAGTAAGTTTCCCACCAATCCTTGACATGGGGGGAAACCTTAAGGAGTGCAAAGGTAATATTTTCTCTATCAGAAAAATTGTGGACTGAAAAATACCCTTATAGCAAATTTAATCATTTATCTAGAGCATCCACATCTATATGTTATTCAAAGATAGGAATATAAAAGTTAACTTGTACCTTAAAGGGATTGGTGCCTCCAAAGTGCCCACTTGATGAAGATGCGTCACTTATTGGCATAGGTCGAAGGATCTAAGAAAAACTATCCATCATCTTATTTCTTTGTCGCTTGAGGGTTTTCTTGAGCAAAAATTTAATATAATTTCATGCTTCCTCATATTTATTTTTTTTCTTCCATGGGAGGCCCTCTATAGGTTTTAACCATGTACATAAATTACTTGCATATGAATTCTAAAAAAAGAGAAAATATATAATGGCGAGAAACACAAAATAAATACATAGATATTTTCCTTGGATCCCAAACCTAAGACTACCAGATTTATTTTTTCATTATATTCCTTTCAACGTTACAATACACATATATACATGTCGAAGCATTCATAAAACCTAATCCATTAACCCTGGGTTAGAACATAACCATAGTTCCCTTGACCGGATCTACAAGATACCATGGGAAGAAAACCATCATGCCCAAAACCATGTGCAAAACCCATGCACTAAACCATAGCTAGGTCCGCCCACCTAATATAGGGTCGTGGAAAAAATATAACACACACCCAACACTCTCCCTCTTGTTGTTTTCTTTCCATATAGGGCTCACATGAGAGCTTAGTCATTGGTCCAACCCTCCAACACCCATTGTTTCTCTACACCAAAAAAACTTCTCAGTGCTCACAAACTTCGTCAATGCATCTGCAACATTATTCAAAGTGTTCACATTTACTAGAAACACTTTTTTGTCCTCAACCATATCCCTCAAAAAGTGATACTAAACATGAATGTGCTTTTTCTTTGAATGATAAATAGGGTTCTTTGCCAAGAAAATTGCACTTTGGCTGTCACAGTCTATCCTTATAGCTCATTATACTAACCCCATACTTGAACACAATATCTACAACCAAACTGCTTCCTTGCTTGCATGAGTGGCTGCCATGTATTCAACCTCTGTATTTGAAAGTGCCACTATAGACTGTATCTTGCTCATCCAACTGACTGCACCTCCAAATAGGTTAAACACATACCCACTTGTAGATCTTCTCTGATCTAGATCTCCATCCCAGTTTGCGTCAACAAAGCCACGGATGTCCAAAAGTCTGTCCAATCCTGGTCTTCCTTGGTAACACAAACGATAATCATTAGTGACACGCAAATACTTGAAAGCCCACTTGACTACTGTCCAATTCCTCTTACCTAGGTTTGACATAAACCTGCTTAACACTCCCACTACATGTGCAATGTCTGGTATAGTACAAACCATTGTAGATATTAGGCTCTTGACTGCACTTACGTATGGAACACAGGACATGTCCTCTTCCTCTTCTTATGTCTTGGGACATTGTTAAACCTATAAATTTACACCTACAGGAATAGGAACCTTCACTAGTTTACTATCCTGCATATTAAACCTCTACAGTGTTGTATTGACATACTTCCTCTAGTTTAAGCAAAGCTACCTCTTTGTCCGATCTCATTTAATTTTCATGCCCAAAATATAGTTTTCTGCACCGGGATCCTTCATGTCAAATTTGGAGGACAATTGGGTCTTCAAATCCGGGATAATTTCTTTGTCATTTCCAATTAGCAACATCTAATCCACATACAAGACTAGATAAATAACACAGTCACCAATTAATTTAAAATACACACAGTGATCCACTTTGCTTCTGGTGAAGCCAAGTCCCTGTATAAATGTATCAAATTTTTGATACCACATCCTTGGTGACTGTTTTAACCCATACATAGACTTTTTTAACCTGCATACTAGTTCTTTCTTTCCCTTCACCACAAAGCCTTCAGGTTGCTTCATGTAGATCTCTTCTTCTAGATCCACGTGAAGAAATGTTGTATTCACATCCATCTGTTCGACCTCAAAATCAAAAGCAACAACAACAGATAAAAGTAATCTAATAGAAGCTACCTTCACAATAGGAGACAAATATCACCAAAATTAATTCCCAAAACTTGGGAATAACCTTTTGCTACCAACTGAGCTTTATATTTCTCCACCTTGCCTTCTGCATTCATCTTCTTCTTAAACACCCATTTTCTTCTAATGGGTTTCCTTCCAGCCGATAAATCCACCAGATCCAAAGCCTCATTCTTGTCCAAAGATGCCATTTCATCAACCATGGCCTCTTTCTAGATTTTTCCATCCTATGTTTCTACTACCTCCCTGACAGTTATAAGATCATCGTCAACAATAGATAAAGAAAAATTTGAACAAAAAGAAGATGGACTATACCTTTCTGGCCACCTTCTTTCTTGAACTGATCTTCTCACAGCTGGAGTTTGTGGCTCTGCATCTTCTGATTCCTCTTTTGATATAGAGTCTGATTATTCCTCCTTTAGCTCAAACTCTATCTTCTCAGGTTCCTTTGGTAGGACTTCATGTTTAATAACATCTTTCATCTCTCTAAACACTACATCTCAGTTGTACACAACCTTCCTTGTTTCTGGGTTCCAAAGCCTATGACCTTTTAAACCATCCTTATACCCAATAAATATGCATCTTTCATATTTACTATCCAACTTGGCTCTTTTCTCCTTTGGAACATGTACATATGTATCACATCCAAATACCCTCAAATGTGAAAGAGATGGTTTCTTACCAGTCCATACGTCATGTGGAGACTTATCCTCCAATGCTGATGAAGGTGATCTACTAACCAGGTAACATGTAGTCTCCACTGCCTCATCCTAGAATTCCTGTCCTAACCTGACACCATTGAGCATGCTTCTTGCCTTTTCCATCAACGTCCTATTCATTCTTTCTACAAATTCATTTTGATGAAGTGTGTATGGAGTAGTCTTCTTCCATGCTATACCACACTTCTTGCAGAACTCTTCAAATTCCTTCTTGCAGAACTCTCCACCATTATCTATCCTCAACACCTTTACCTTTTTCTTTGTCTGGTTTTCCACCAGAGCCTTAAATTCTTTAAACCTATCAAAGAAATCATATTTATTCTCGAGGAAATATACCCATATATTCCTTGAGAAGTCATCTATAAATTATACATAGTACACAGACTTACCCAGTGATGGATCCGACATAGGTCCAAACACATCACTATGCACAAGCTCTAATATCCCTTTCGCCCTCTTAGCACCAAAGGGGAAACTCATCCAATTCTGCTTCCCATATACACAATGTTCACAAAAATCAAAATCCATAGAGAAATTAGACATACCTTCTACCATACCATTACCATGAAGTATTCGAATTCCCTTCTATCCATTATGTCCAAGCCTTTGATGCCATAGCATGGCATTTTCTCCAGAGACCACTATATTTTCTACTCCACTTTCAGGAACCACAGAGATGTTGTACCCATCAATAAAAATACTACCTAGAAGCTTGTACAAAGTTCCAATAAAAACTCCTCGCATCAATACTAGTGCTCCCCAAATCATCTTGAAGGTATCTTTCTTGAACATTATTTTTACACCTGCATCAACCATCTTGCTTACAAAAATAAGATTTCTAGACAATGCAGGAATATAAAAAACACTTGGAAGTGTTCTAATATTTCCACCTTGCAACTTCAACTTGAATTTTCCGTTTACGACGATTATAAATTTCTTGCCATCCCCTATGAATACCTCACCACCATCATATTTATCATACTCACATAACCACTCCCCATGGGGAGTGAAGTGAAAGAATGGACCTAAGTTAATCAACCATGCCTCATGATCTACATGTGTACTTGAAGAAGAAGTCAAGTACACATCCCCACCTTCATCTAAGATGGTTTTTGCCTCTACAGAAGGAGCATCATTAGATCCCTTTCCTTTCTTAGGAGCTTTAGATCTATAGTGATTTTTGAAGTGCCCCTCCTTTTCACATTTCCAGCACACCTTTACAAGTTTTCCTGGAGATTTAGATCTCCCACTCGAGGGCTTATTTTTGTTTTTTTTTCTGGGACCGTCCTCGTACAAACAAGAAATCTGCATTCCGACCCTCCATATTTTTTTGTCTCATCTCCTCCGGCAACAAGGATGAGACTATTTCATCAAACTTCAAGGTAGTTTTATTTCTACCTATTGCAACAACTAAACTATCCCACGAATCTGGTAAAGAACACAAAAAACTGATGCACTTATCTTCATCTGAAATTTTTTATCAACATATAACAAATGGCTTACCACAATATTAAAGGCGTTCATATGCTTTATCACTGAGTCTCCATCCTTCATCCTCAGTTTATATAGTTTTTTTCGTAGGATATTGTTTTAATGGCTACAACCACCCTCCAAAATTTTACCTTAGCTTCGTTTTGGAGCCTCCCTACCAACCTTTCACAACAACATGTATTTCCTTGCCAAGTACACAAGCTTCAATGATTTTCTTGCAGAATGATAGCCTGTCCATCAAAGCTTGTTGCATCCCTCTCACAGGCTGTTTCATCGGACTTAGTCCTACTACAGGTTGAACAACTCCCTCAAGAAACTGCACAATTCTGGAGGGCAACCAACCTTCCCTCCAGAAATTGCACAATTCTGTCTGGCAACTTGCTGGGCTCAAGAATTCTGCAAATCTTCCTGTCATTGTTCACGAAGAAAATTGGGAAATTCCTCCCAACAGGGATGCTCAGCCTAGAAATTGCGTAATTCTGGGCAGCAGTTAGCTTCTTAGCCCATAAATTGCGCAATCCCTCTGGGTAGCTAGCCTAGTTCCCTCCCAAGAATGCACATTTTTCTTCCCTGCTGAGCATACTATTGCATGTGTAGTTGACTTGACTCGTTCCCTCCGGGACTGAGCAAAACTGATTTGCATGCATGGGCTGCTCCTCCCAAGGAAGCATGCAGAGGCATCCCTTGTTTCAGGGATCTATTTTTAGCAATTGGAGGTTACATGCAAGGATCATTTCAGAAACCTCCCACCAAGTGTCACTTTCCCTAAATTTGTGGCATGCGCATTGCAACCTCGATTTTACTGAAACTCATCAATTGGATGCTCTAGAGATAATTCTTCACATTGATCTTGTAGCTCTGACATCCCACATTGCATCTAGGAGTCATCGCCACATTCAGCTCAGCTGTTTTGGGGTAAGCCCACATTTCATGTCTCGCACTGCGTTTTTTGCGCTTTTTGTGTTTCGCTTCATATGAATGTTGTCTGCTTGATTTCAGTGAGCACTTGATGTCATTTTGATACATACTAGCTTGTACTAGCACCATTTCATTTTTTGTTTGCATCTCACTGCTGTCGCATGCATGACACTATTGTGCACAAACGGTCGCCATTGCACTGACTCGCTTCATACACATGCATGCTTTCCCATTTTTCGAATCCTACACTTGCTGTTTGCATGAGTGATCATTCACTCTCGTTTGCACTCATCTCACCATGCATTCAAACTTCTCATGTTTTCAATCGCCTGTCAACCGGACTAGGCTGCCTTGGCCCGAACGGTGCCTTGCACGGCTAGCACTACGCATTTTTGGAAGCAAAGGCTCTGCCTTCCCTCCAAAAATTATGCAAGTCTAGCCAAGCACTGACCTCCAGGCTTGCATTGCACAATTCTTGGAGGCAGTGTCCCACTAGCCTTAGAAACTACGCAATGCAGTTTGCTAGTTGCATGTCACCACTGAATGAAATTGTGCATTGCATAGTTTTAGTCCTTAGTAGGCTAGGCAGGACTGTGCATTGCAAAGTTCCAAAAGCCAGTCAACCTCTTGACATCCCAAACTGTGCCTTGCCTAGTTTTGGTAGTAATTCTCTCGACCTCTCGGCGGAAATTACGCAACCTTCATGATTAGTCACATAGGTATGTTGCAATTTAGTTCTCAAGTTCGTTTTGGTTTTCGACTGACAAATGTCTTTCCATGAGTGTTGCCATGTCCATAGGTATTGCAGGTGTTCATTTGCCTCTCAGCAGCACAAGTACAATGGCCTTCAGGAGAGCAGAGTCAAAGGACACCGTTGAGAGCACAATGTGGGTTGTAGCCAAGCAAGTGTTTATGATCTTGCCTACCTATCAAGACATCAAGTTGTTCATAGACAAGGACATCAAGATAATATGGCAGCAACATCACTAAGATCAACATCACAATGGGCCGCACCATCAGCAGCAGTAGAAGGTAGCACACCCACATGCGACCAATGCAAGAGGAAGGTTGTTGACAACACAGAGGTAGAAAAAAGTTGCAAGCTCGAGTAGATCCACTTGTGATGAAAGAAACTTTGGAGATTGAGGCTATGAGGTGATGATGCAATGAGACGATCACATCAGAGCAGAGAACATAACAAAGAAGGAGTTGCATGTGCTGAAGCAACAACTCAAGGGAGAACAGTAGATGCATAGACAAGAGAATGAAGTGCAACAGGAACAGGTACAACAGGGGGCACAACATGCACAGATGGATGAAACTATGCCCGTACAAGTTATAGATCCATCCCAACAGCTGGCATAGAGCATACATGATGAGAAGTGTTGTTAATCACATGTAAGGGAATTCAACAACATGTATGTCATTATGTGTACACATGCAATCTAACCCATTTGGCACACTCACCAAGGAAAATACAAGAAGCAAGTCTGACTGGAGGTGAACATGCAGTTGACAGTTGAAGCACATGACCAACATCACACACTGGAATATCAACACGGACACTATGCATCAGTGTGTTGCCGGTTCAACCACACCCAAGAAGACCATGCACATGTTAGTAGACGAGTTGGATGGAGGAGCCACACCAATGCACCAGGATGCAATGGAGGCAAGAGTTCACTTCAACAAGATTTCACCATGGAGCGCATGCACACCATCACAGATGGCCAAGCTTGGCATTAACTCACCACCTTCACCATCACAAGCTTGTCAAAGAGTTGGTCTCATCACAATAGACCGAGTGTCAGTGACATCTTGCATGGCTTTCTCAAGCCATTTTGTCTCACATGAGAACATGTGCATTGTAATGTAATGTCTTGTCAAGTGGAAGTTCAAGTGTCAATAGTTGGATGTAAAAATCATAGGGTAGATGAAGAGTCATGAGGGTAGATGAACTGTCACAAAAGAGAATGTCAAGGGTCACCCCACCCTTTGCTATAAATAGAACCTCATAACTCATTGTAAACGGTTTTATTAAGCCAAGCTTCTGATAGGACTATCTTAGAGATATCTTGGATAGTATTGTAATGAGCCTTGGCTTCTCCACTGCATAGAGCTAGCATATCTCTTTAGAGAAGTAGGCGATTGTGGTTGTAACGTTCCGTTGTCAGAACTAGTTATTACACATGGATGTATTGTATTAATGGAACTTACAATTATTAATATAATAGAGCCAACACGTTTCATGCATATGTTATATTGTATTCTATGCTATCTGGTTTACTCTAAATGATATATGTATTTTTTTTCTTATGCATGCATGTGTGGACTTTTCTGTGTATGTATGTATGAATCTTTCTGAAACGTTCTATTGGTTTAACCATCACTTTGGATTGCTCACTAACTTTCCTTCCATGTTGTGATGCATCTTTGCTCATGTGTTCCCTTCTTAACTCCATGCTATCATAGGTTTCCAAGGGGCACACTCATCTCAACCCCCGTGTGTTTGAACCTCTCATGCACCTTCCTTGTCTTACTGTAGATGTCACACCCTTACTACCAATAGAGACATCTTACTTACCTCTGTACGAAATCGCGATCAAGGCATTACTGTACGACCCACTGCTGGGAATCCTACACCAAATGGTTTGAGGTCTAATATGGACTTCTTACCAGGGAGATCCCCTTACATGTTGGCGGGTCCAACACTGTCAACATTTTGGCACTAGAAGGAGGGCCAAATAACAAGATGAGTCCTCACATCTGTTTTGAATCTCTACATATCTATCATGACTAACTACAGAGTTTCTCTTTTGGAGTTTATGTCTTATGGAAATGACTTCATTATCTCGGAAGAGCTCTCAGATAACTTGTCACATAAAACATATGATGGTGGAGGCCACGAATCCTTGGTTAGGCACACGGTCGACATTGTAGGCTCATGCAAAAGACATGGAATATTTGAAGAATACATGAGCTGCGTGCTGTTCGTCTACACACTTTGAGGGCACCCCATGCAATGGTGTGCCACACTGCCCAAAAAATCTATTCATTCTCTTGCTCATATGGTCGCAGAGATAGACCGTGCTTTCAACCACTTTAACCATAAAGCACTCGATCAAGAAATTCTGAAATTACGAAAAGAACCCAATGAATCCGTTGATTAGTTTTACACATGCTTTTGTAATCTTGCATACCAATTTCCCGAAGATGAAATTGATTGGAATTTATTCATGGAAGATTTGATTATGTTCTTCGCATATCTGAACCCCACTCAGCACAATTCAGTGATGGAGATGTGCAATCACAGGCAGGCACAATTGTTGTCACAAGTGACTTTCTGCCTTCATCTCCTCAAACAGCTCCAACACTGCGGAGTGATGTGGGACATCATGCACACACATCTGTTGAACTGTCACATCCTCCCACCCCACCTGCTCTTGATATCTGTGCATATTTGGCTTGCAATCCTGTTGGTTGTCACGTGGATTTGTTCCCTCAACCTCCATCCCCACGTTCTATTAATCCTCCGGATTGTACTGTCTTGTGTTTTCCCATTCTGGACTCCTCACCTGTTGTGAACGAGGATCAAGTTGTCGAAAAAGTTCGTGTTGTGCAGTCAACCTGCACCATCATTCATGATGAATGTGTACGAAATCTAAAGAATAACTCTTGGTGAAGGGTGACTCCCTTCCAGCCGCACCTCATCCGCTTTATCCTGACATCCCTTGTGATTTTGCCATTGTTGGTTTCCCTTGTGAAAACCCATTTCTGGATGTTTATACTTCCGATCATTCACAGGACACGTCGGATGTCATTATATCATCACAGTAAGGAGAGGACATATCTTCCTCTGAAAATCCATCCAATCTGTCATCTGCTCTTTCTGAAAACATAGAGGGTGAAGATCTTTGCTTCTCATCTACCCCTCTACTCGATTCATCAAATCATGAGGATGCTGAGAAACAACCTAAATTTTATGATCTTGGTTGTCATGATCTCTCTACTTATTCATCTGATCACGATGTTGATGTGATCAATGTTAATATGTCTAAGACATTGATCTATGATGATCTATCTGTCAACCAAGTCGAAACCTCACAAATTGTCGAGGCACTTCAGCGTGAGTTGATGGTTATGTCAGGCCCTCTCTATCCTGAGGTTGGTTTCGCTTCTAGCCAGGAAATTGTTGAAACACTCAAGGATCCTCATCGCTCTTTGCTTTGTAGTGAAGATCAACCAAACACCCAGATTTTGCTTCCTCCACTTGAACTACATGATCCCATCGCTCATGCATTGGAGGAATCTTACTCAGAAAGCACACGTACACAACGTAAGTGGTCTACCTTTCTCACATTTGCTTGCATGTCATAGTTGAGGATACATACAATTGACATTTGCACGCAATGTAGCATAGCACCATGGCAGCTCCACAATGTGCATATCATGCACTTTCACTCCTCTTTGTTCTGTGGTCACTTGTAAGCTCGTAGTGTGTCCGTCTTCATCGTTATATCTTTCATGCTTGCTGGTTTGTGCAACTACGATGTTCACAAACCGTGCCTTCACCAACATGGGTCAACTAATGCGCCGGTGGCTGCATTGGAAGTATCACTTCACGTGAGATGACCCATGCACTATTAGCTTAGGAGTAGGAGTAGTGTTTGCTTTTGAGTTGTTTTCTTGCATGCATGTTTGCTTATTTCTTTATGTGTTTGTTTGCTTATTTGCTTTTATTCCACATTTTCTTCTGCTTCTTTCTTTTCTTTTTGGTTTGTTTGCTTGTTATTGTCCGTAGGTTAGTTTTGCATGGACCGTGTGCGACTCTTGAAACAAGCTAGGTAAAGTACAAGAGGACTTGTAAAACTATCAACATTTGGTTATCTGTTGTCCACTCTCTTATGTAAGAACTTATTATCTTTAGTCCATGATACATCAACAGAAAATATGTATTGTTCGAAGAGAGCCTTTGTGAAAGCACAATGCTTGTGCGCTAACTAGTATCACCTACTCTAGTCTGTTGTTTTTGTGTTAATCCTTGTTAGCTCAGTCAAGTAGAGTAATGTGAGGGGGAAAAACTTAACAAGCACATCTGAGGTATACATAAAATACTTCTATGAAGGAACAACCTCTTCTGCTCTCAATAAGTCAGGATCCCTCTTCTGCCTCTGAAATGAATAAGTGCTATGCACAATTATGAAGATGAAAAAAAAGTGAAAAAAGTTTGAAAAAAATGAAAAATGAATAAGGCAAAAGAAGAGAAAGGCTTCATGCTTAGAGAGGTGATGCAAGTAACTCCACCGGGTTACTGACTAGGCTCATTGGCAGCGGAGCCATGCTTGTGTTCTTGCGTGACTCTGCCGGGGTACTGTCCAAGCCTGCTGGCAGTGGAGCAACACTAGAGATGAAACTAAGACTCTGATGACTATACTTCTTGTGCATCATACACTCCTCAACCCCAATCGAAAAAACTGTGTTGGATTGGATTGGAATGTGTATCAATCAATCAAGAGCTTGGAAAATAATACATCTTACAATCAAGCTAGTGTGGAAACCAAGACGAACTAAGAACTGAACAATACCTGCCGAGGTGTTAGACTTGTTCTCCATGAAAAAGGTCCATTTAGAGAGCTGGAGTTCTAACAGTCTGCCACTAAGTGTTGTAGTGGATACAACCACCCTCCAAAATTTTACCTTAGCTTCGTTTTGGAGCCTCCCTACCAACCTTTCACAACATCATGTATTGCCTTGCCAAGTACACAAGCTTCAGTGAGTTTCTTGCAGAATGACAACCTGTCCATCAAAGCTGTTGCATCCCCCTCACATGATGTTTCACCGGACTTAGTCCAGTTGTAGGTTGAGTAGCTCCCTCAAGAAATTGTGCAATTATATCTGGCACCCCGCTGGGCTCCAGAATTACGAAAATTTGCTTGTCACTGTTCACTGAGAAAATTGCGCAATTCCTCCCAGCAGGGCTGCTCAGCCTATAAATTGTGCAATTCTGGGCAGAAGTCATCTACTTAGCCCAGAAATTGTTTAATCCCTCTAGGCAGCTATGTTACAGGGAAAAGTGTCTATTTAGAACTGCTCTATCCCACTAAGGTGTGACAGCTGCCTTAGAAACAAACAGAGAAAAACTACTTTTGTATTTCCTTTATGAACTATAGATAGAGAGGAATAGAAAGAACCAACCTGTGTCTTGCGCTAGTCCTTTGATCCAATCCCTCTCTTCTTTGACAGTCTCTAGCTATCTGCTCTCTTACTTGCCCAGCTTCACAAAGTACCTGTAAGATCACAGAAGAAGAACACTATGCAAAGACACGGATCTATATTCATAAACAACTTAGGATCAGATTTAAGTTAACCATACAAATGTAACAAGCATCAATGATACAAAAGCATGGAGGAAAAACTCAAATAGTTTTTATTGATAAACAAGAAAAGATCCAGGAGGAGTTACAACCAGTGGTTCCTGACCCAGCATCAACCTCCCAGCAAAGAAGCCCCTCTTCACCTCAAACAAAGCATAGATCACCCAATACTCTGATGTTTTGCTTAAAAACCAACAGCAATTCCTTACAATATGCAAAATTCCAGCCTCTGGATCTCTGGGATGAGGGATCCATATATAGATATGTGCAAGGAGGATGAGTCAGCTTGTGATTTGATTAGTGTCTTCTCTCTGTCAGTTCTTGCTTCCACTTGGAGACTGAAAGCCTCTTACTCATCCTTGGTCGAATTCAGTGAGGCAAGTGTCACAGGAGAAGATTCTGGAAGCTTCCATTGCCTCTCCACCTCGCGGAATGACACTGCCATTTGTCATTTCTCACCCATCGCACCCCACAGAAGGGACTTTTGCAATGCAACGCACCCTCACAGTGTATTTATGTGCAATGCAACGCACTTAGCTAGTGGAGCAGCTGAAATGATCCTGTTTTGACCAATTTTGAGCAATTTCTGGTGGAGAACTTCTGGGAGAAGCTGTAATCTGTTGACCTTGTTCCTTTAGGGGTTAGAACAACACTTTTAGGGACTTAGGAGCCCTTGGTTTATGGACATTTCATGCTTGAAGTTGTAAGGCACAAAAATGTCTATAACAGTTGCCCCCTAAAGTATGAGGCCGTTAACCTTTTGGTGTCGGGTGAAATGCTTTATTATGAGGATCCGAAGTTCTTTCAATGTTGGGAGGAGACCTGTAATAAGATACAATACAATACATTATCTTCATACTGTTTTCATGATCTAGCTGAGGCAGGCATTCCATGCTCAGCTTTATAAATTCATTTTCATGTACATAGGACAGACAATCGTCTGAGGGTAGACTGATGATTCTGATAGAGCCATCATCCTTTTGGTAGGATGATTATCTGTGCTGCAATGATGTACATTTGATGTCTTTATTTCCTTGAATATATATCGCAGCCCGGATGGATGAAACTAGATCCAGGGTCTTCAATCTCGTCCGATCTTTACTCGAAGTACAAGTCGATCCATGTGAGAAATGTTTTGAAGTCGAACATGGAAAGACATCGCTTGATTACCAGTCAATGATGTAAACCATTAACAAACGCGAGAGGAATCACCGATAATGATAATGACCCTCAAGGTACTGCAGTACAATTCACGTGGTGTGAATAGAGGACTTGGCGTCGAACACCACGCAAAATCTTTCGGTCGAAGGCCATTGATGTAAACCTATCGCCGGAAGTGAGAAACTTGCCATTGAGGCATGCAAGCTTCAAAGTACTGAATGGGTTGTTCCTAGATCAACTTCTTGGATAATGAGCTGATGTCGACAAGAAGTGATCCGTCACAGGAGGGCCTTAATGAATCCCACATCAATGACACGGAACGGAGCAAATGATTTTGATGGAGGTGAAAGCGATTTGATGATATAATGTTTAGGGTGGCGGTCATGAAAGAATGGAGTATAATGTATGGTAGTGGGTGAGACACAGGTGACTTCTTTGGATGACTTCTCTTGAACATATCGGCGACATTGATGTGATGGATTGGTAGCACTAACCCCAAATGTGGATGGTATGGTGTGACCATGGCGATGTGACCGGTGAATGAAACAACCCAACCCAACTCGGACACGGAGTGGAAGTGTCATGTTCAAGAGCGACTTGCTACCAATAAAGTTTCTTTGAGTTTTCTTCCCAATTTTCCCCAGTCATTGCCGACCAGTACCTCTTTATTTTTGTCAAGCTTGAGGAGGATAACATATGCTTGTTCTATAATTTTCCCTTAGGGCAAACCCATCGCTATGTTTTAACGAGCCTAGCGATAGTGAAACTCGTTCTTGTCTAAAGACAAGTTTGTCGCTATTAATCTTTTTAACGAGTTTAACGACAAAGATAACTCAGTCCTTTTCATTTTAGAGAGTCTGAAAAGGAACGTAAAGGTAACTCCAAAATTCCTTTTTCGTCATCTAATCCCTTAAGTCCGAAAAAGTATAAAACAATACAGAAGGGATGAATTTTCGATAGTTTTAACGAGCCGAACAAAACAAGCGCTCGATCTTTTTGTGCAATAATCCCTCAGGTCCAAAAAGATTAAAATCTAGATGAGGGATAGCACTTCCTGTCCCTTTAACGAGCTGGAAGGCCAAGGACTCGGCAATTTTCTCATATTTTACGAGTTAGTTGAAAAGAGCTTAAAGGAGACTCGTCTTTTGAGGAACGAGTGATAAAACGGGTAGCAGCTGATTCCAGGTAAGGTTTGGAATTTTCCAATCACGGCAGTGTCACGAGGATGGCTAGTGAAATCACTCTTCGCAGCTGTTCCTCAAAATGGGTAAACAATCAAATGGAGGTGAATGATCGGCCAATGAAAAAGTGGAGGTGACGGTGCAAACATGACCAAGGCTTTAATGGCTGAAGTACTACATTCACGATGGTTATTTACCGGAGAATAGTTCATTTTTTAACGAGCTTAAACACGGGTGGAAACATTTGCTCATGTCTTATGTTTATTTTTTAACGAGCTTGAACTATGTGCTAAAACTGCTCGATGCAGGTTTATTTTTTAACGAGCTTGAACCTTGCGGTAACACTGCTCGATTAATCCAGTCTTGTGATAAGAATGTCTCATATAAAAACGACAACTTTTAGAGTTTTGCCCCACATCCTTTCTTTATGCAAGTTAGGAAACGACCAATCCAAAAAACAGATAAATGATTGCTCTTTGCTTGCACTCCAAAAGGTTTGCATGCCCCCAGGTATAAAACAGAGTTTCAAGGTTACCCCTACTTCTATCCACTAAAACATTTGTTTTACCGAGAGAGGCCTACCTCTTACAGGTTACCGAAAGATTGTTCTATTTACAGCGCAAACAAAACACTTCTTCGACGATGTCTACCGAGATAAACAAAGGTGAGTGGTGGCGCTCGCCAACTCACATAACTTTGATAATAGAATCTTGTTCTAGAATAACCCCCTCTTCCAATCACGGATGGGGGTACAGACTATTCATATTCTCCCGCGGAAACCTACCCTATACCCGAAGTTTTCTTGCCGAAGCAGACCAGGGTGCATGCCCCTTGGGTTTCAGTCATATCCCTTCGAATAACTCGCGCTCATCGGGAGGACGGACTGGAGATTGAGACATTTCTTGCATGAAAAGACCATTCAGGGATGGTATATGACTATTTGCTATGCGTGATCTGGGAAATGAAAGCTGGTCCACGAGCTTGACCACTCTTCCTTCGTGTGGAAAACACATCACTCTAAAGAGTGATGAGACAATGGCTCTCATGCAATAAATATAGTCTCGTCCAAGGAGTAGATTGTAATCCAGGGGTCCTTGAACTACCATTACGTTCATGTGAACAGTTTTCCCTCTCAATGTTATGGGCACATTGGGAAGGATCCCTAACGGTCGACTGGTTCCTTTATCAAAGCCTGTTAGATTTCTCATCTCAGGCAAAAGCGATGGCGAACCAAGCGCTTTCCAAGCAGTTGAGGAAAGGATACTCACAGAAGCCCCCTCATCTATGATGGTACCAACCATAACCATTCTATATATTTGAACGATAATTCGGAATGGTACGCTAGCTGGTAAACGGGGTCTGCCTAGTTGATTCCAGTCGAAGGAGACAACTAGGTTGCTTGGAGGTGGGACCGAATAGACGGCCGGGTACGACTCTGACGAACTTCCTTCCTGCGGTAAAGGAACGGGTAAATTGCCCCCATGTTCATTGGATTCTGTGCTTATGAAAAGAATTTGGACGGTGTCATCCTTGTTCTCTTCAGTGATTGTATCATCTGAAGATGGAACCTCTGAAGGCAAGACCGGGTCAACTGCCGCCTCGACCTTTTGACTTTCGTTTGGTATGGATTCAGATGGTTCATCTTCAATGATAGATGCTTCGGCCGACCACCTGAGCGGGTCAGCCGGATTTTCAACTAGTGACGGACTCGGCAAGAGTTTTTTATATCCAGGAGGAAGTCGTAACGGTGATACCAGACGATCATCCAAAACTCTTTTAGCTTCGTCTAAGAAGGGACAACGGTGGATGGCATGATCGCCTTCGCACAGTTTACAAGGGAATCTACATTTCCCTTTTTGTCTTGGGGCTTCACTTTCACTAGTTGATGGTGTGCTTTCAACATGATCATCAGAGGTTGACGACACCGGGTTGTGCAAACGAGAAGACCAGTCCCTTAAGATCCGAGGGATGCAAGGACAATCTCTGTGAAAGTGGTCTCCTTTGCAAATGACACATGGCGATTTAGGCCTGGTCGGTGCAGTGTGTGGATTTTCGTTAGACGACACTCGTTTGCCCCTGTTCGCTTTCGGCTCCTTCTTCTTCTTCTCTTTCTTCTTCTTTTCCTTCTTCTCCTTAGGAACTTGACTTTTGGCTTTACCAGCCCCATCAAGCGAAGAGGAAGGAGGAGAGGAAGAATTAGAGGAAGTAGAAGGTTGGTGGGCTACTCTGGACTCGTCTAATTGCTGATTCGATTGTTCAAGAATAGTGGTGTTCTAAACGACAGAGGTTGAGAAGAGCCATACAGGCAAACCAATTGTCAGTCCTGGAAGCGACAATGTGGCCATATGGGGCACACCAACATCTCCCCAAGAGGAGAAGGGACTAGGATTTCCTCCAAGGGGAATTCCTTGGTTGGTTGACTCCATTTTCTCAACCCAAGATCAATGTAGGAAAGGGGTAATGAATATTCCGTTTAAAATAAATTTTTATACGCTTTGACACAACTTGTTTTTTCAGTTTTTAAGAGTCGAGGAAAAAAAAAAGATGACTCTAGTCTCCTTCGATTTTTAATGAGCCTGAAGTGACAAGTGCTCAGATGGACCTTTTCCGTTAAGGAGTCTAAAAAGGAACGAAAGGGACTACTCTGGAGATCTAGGTAGAGGGAGTACCAAACCAATCGCAAAACTGCAAAATACTTTTTACGGTACGACAGTCAATCTTCCCGAATGCTGTGTTCAGTGCATTGCGATCGATAGGGCGGCAGACACGGCTTCCTAAGGATAAAGGATTTAAGCCTATAGGGGTCTCCCAAAATATACTCGACGGTACGTGGGAGCACAAGTCCGTACTGGCACTTATCGTCTCAAAGTGGAGGAATCACCCAACCATCAGTGAGGACAACAGTTACCAGGCTTTACGACGCCGGAATACATCTCTAGCCTAGACCTCTAAATGTTGTGCGTTAAGTTCCAAAGCGTTGTTAGATTCATTGAATTTATTTTAAGTTGATCTTGCTTATGAAGTTTTCCTTTTGGGTTCACCACGAGATGTAGATGTAATTCCTAAAATGCAATCTAAAGATGATAAACAAACTTTTATCTCTTTTGTGCAATGAAAATCCTAGCTACTAGAGGAAAAGAAAGACACAATCTTTTCACAAAGAGCAAAGAGCACACTGTAAATGCACTTTCCTAAATCAAGCCAAACAGACTGTCTATATGCAAATGCACATGCATGTATTTGTTTTCGACTTTCTTAGTATTGATGCTAAAAAGAAAGTTGATGTACAAATCTGAATTTCTTTTCAAGCGACAAATATAAACAAGCTCTTTTTCGAAATCAAAAACAGAGATGATTACGACACCTTGTGATTTTGAAATGAACACTTGTTCTTGACACTAGAAAATCACAAATTCAGACCAAAGGCAATAGTAACAGTATAATCGACCATCAACAGCAATCAAACTTTCTCCTATGATCGAAATCGACACTTGCGACAGATCCAAATCAAAGGACGACAGTATGACTATTCTACTTTTGCAATGGAAAACTGTAAACGACTCAACAAACACACAAAAACATCTACAGTTCTTTTGTACAAAGGAGGCGAAATAACAGCAAGGAAAAGGGGTTTTAAACAGACATATACTGATCACAGGCAGCAAAATTTAGAGATAGAAATGGAAAGAATGAAGCACAAGAACCACAACTGCACAGGGCTAGTCTCATCAGCGCACCTATAACACAAAGAAACTGAAATGCAGCGCAGGTTACCCTTTCAGGAAGTGCGCTGAAATTCAGGATCTCTTAACAGTACCTACGCTGGGCCAGAAACGAGAATCTGTCTGGGTTCCGGGTCACAGTTTGCAGTTCAGTCTTTGGTTTTTTTTTGGCCGAGTAAAAACAATCAGTAATGCACAATCAGGGGTAGATCTAAGGAGGATCTAAGAGCTATCATAAGGGCAATCAGATAGTTTGTGAATCAGTTGTTAAAATCATAAACAGATCCAGTGAATGGATTGAAGCAGCAGATGTCTACTTTGCATTTGTTATGGCAAATGCAGTTCGAATGCTACTTATAAGTTTATGAAACAAACAACAAAGAATGATACACAAACAAACTAATTAGATCCCCAACGGATTCGCCATTTTGTTACAGGGAAAAGAGTCTATTTAGAACTGCTCTATCCCACTAAGGTGTGACAGCTGCCTTAGAAACAAACAGAGAAAAACTACTTTTGTATTTCCTTTATGAACTATAGATAGAGAGGAATAGAAAGAACCAACCTGTGTCTTGCGCTAGTCCTTTGATCCAATCCCTCTCTTCTTTGACAGTCTCTAGCTACCTGCTCTCTTACTTGCCCAGCTTCACAAAGTACCTGTAAGATCACAGAAGAAGAACACTATGCAAAGACACGGATCTATATTCATAAACAACTTAGGATCAGATTTAAGTTAACCATACAAATGTAACAAGCATCAATGATACAAAAGCATGGAGGAAAAACTCAAATAGTTTTTATTGATAAACAAGAAAAGATCCAGGAGGAGTTACAACCTGTGGTTCCTGACCCAGCATCACCCTCCCAGCAAAGAAGCCCCTCTTCACCTCAAACAAAGCATAGATCACCCAATACTCTGATGTTTTGCTTAAAAACCAACAGCAATTCCTTACAATATGCAAAATTCCAGCCTCTAGATCTATGGGATGAGGGATCCATATATAGATATGTGCAAGGAGGATGAGTTAGCTTGTGATTTGATTAGTGTCTTCTCTCTGTCAGTTCTTGCTTCCACTTGGAGACTGAAGGCCTCTTACTCATCCTTGGTCGAATTCAGGGAGGCAAGTGTCACAGGAGAAGATTCTGGAAGCTTCCATTGCCTCTCCACCTCGCGGAATGACACTGCCATTTGTCATTTCTCACCCATCGCACCCCACAGAAGGGACTTTTGCAATGAAACACACCCTCACAGTGTATTTAGGTGCAATGCAACGCACTTAGCTAGTGGAGCAGCTGAAATGATCCTGTTTTGACCAATTCTGAGCAGTTTCTGGTGGAGAACTTCTAGGGGAAGCTGTAATCTGTTGACCTTGTTCCTTTAGGGGTTAGAACAACACTTTTAGGGACTTAGGAGCCCTTGGTTTATGGACATTTCATGCTTGAAGTTGTAAGGCACAAAAATGTCTATAACAAGCTAGCCCAGCTCCCTCCCAGAAATGCGCATTTTTTTCCTCCCAGCTAAGCAGACTGTTGCATGTGCAGTTGAGTTGATCGGTTCCCTCCGGGACTGAGCAAAATTGATTTGCATGCATGGGATGCTCCTCCCAAGGAAGCATGCAAAGGCATCCTTTGTTTTAGGGATCTATTTTTAACAGTTGGAGGTTACATGCAAGGATCATTTCAGAAACCTCCCACCAAGTGTCGCTTTCCCTAGATTTGTGGCGTGCGCGTTGCAACCTCAATTTTACCAAAACTCATCAACCGAATGCTGCAGATCTCATTCCTCACATCTATCTTGTAGCTCTGACATCCCAAATTGCATCTAGGAGTCGTCGGCACATTAGGGTCAGCTATTTTGGGGTAAGCCCGCTTTTCATGTCTCACGCTATGTTTCTGGCACTTTTTGTGTTTCGCTTCGTATGAATGCTGTCTACTTGATTTCAGTGAGAACTTGCTGTCGTTTCGATACATGCTAGCTTGTACTAGCATCGTTTCAGTTTTTGTTTGCATCGCACTGCTGTTGCATGCATGAAATTGTTGTGCATGGATGGTCACCGTTGCAGAGACTTGCTTCACACATATGCATGATTTCCTGTTTTCTGAATCCTGCACTCGTTGTTTGCATGAATGATCATTCACTCTCGTTTGCACTCATCTCACCATGCATTTAGACTTCTCATGTTTTCAGTCACCCGTCGACCGGACTGGGCTGCCTTGGCCCGGACCGTGCCTTTCCCAGCTAGCACTACACATTTCTAGAAGCGAAGGCGCTGCCTTCCCTCCAGAAGTTGTGCAAGTCTAGCTAGGCATTGACCTCCAGGCTTGCATTCCGCAATTCTTGGAGGTAGTGTCCCGCTAGCCCCAGAAACTACGCAATGAAGTTTGCTGGTTGCATGCCACTGCTGACTAAAATTGCGCATTGCGTAGTTTCAGTCCTCAGTAGAGTCAAAGGACAACATTGAGAGCACAACGTGGGTTGTAACCAAGCAAGTGTCTATGAGCTTGCCTACCTATGAAGACATCAAGTTGTTCGTAGACAAGGACATCAAGATAAGATGGCAGTAGCATCATAATGACCAACATCATAGCAAGCAGCACCATCAACAACAATAGAAGGCAGCACACCCACATGTGGTGAATGCAAGAGGAAGGTTGTTGAAAACACAGAGGCGGAACAAAGTTGCAAGCTCGAGAAGATCCATTTGTGATGAAAGCAACTTTGGAGATTGAGGTTATGAGGTGACTACGCGACAAGACGATTGCGCGAGAGCAGAGAATAGAAAAGAGAAGGAGTTTCGTGTGCTGATGAAAAAACTCAAGGAATAATAGGAGCTACATAGACAAGAGAATGAAGTGTACCAGTAACAGGTACAACATGGGGTGCAACATGCACAGATGGATGAAACTGCGCCCGTACAAGTTATAGATCCATCCCAGCAGCTGGCACATAGAAGACATGGTGAGAAGTGTTTCTAATCACATGCAAGGGAATTCAACAACGTGCATGTCATTATGCACATGCATGCGATCTAACCCATTTGGCACACTCACCGAGGAAAATACAAGAAGCAAGTCTGACTGGAGCTGAGCATGCAGTTGACAGTTGATGTGCATGACCACCAGCACACACTAGAATATCAACACGGAAACTATGCATCACTGTGTTGCTGGTACGTCCGCACCCAAGAAGACCATGTGCATGTTAGCAGATGGGTTGGATGGAGAATCCACACCAATGTGGTGGGCTCCAGTATTGTAGCAATAATGCTACAACTCCTGGGGCTTCCTATCTCTAATTTTATCAACCCGGTAGTTCGTAACAAACTTGGAAGCGACGGTGCTGTATGCACAAGTACTAGCTCTTGTCGCAGCTGTCACTTGGTCAGCTGGCACAAGTCCGCTAGGGCTCAAGCCAACTTCTATATGCTCTCAGAAGAAGCTTTCTAAATGATGGATGAAGGCTATCTCAAAGGAAATTAATCTACTTTGCAAAAATGAACTGAAAGCCAACCAAAACATGGAAACCCTAGTAAACCCTAATCTGACTAGCTTAATCTCTATGATGCCATGGTGGGAGTGCAAATGTCTAAGAATGATGCCATTACCTCTAGTGATATGAAATGCATGAAATTAAACTACTTCTATTGAAAAGAACATTGTTTTTGTATTTTTGCTTAAGTGGTTGGAGTGATTATGATGTTGTTTCTTATTAGGGTTTGGTTGTGCAGAGGTGGTGCGGAAGGAGAGAAAAATTGGGAAAGGTCAGGAGGGCTAGGAGAGGTCCCAGAGGGTCCCTAGCATCAGTCCACAGAAGTCTACAACGTTCAGGTGCTCGGCAACCAAGTTTGTAGGCTTCTACAGGATGTCTGCAGGGGATCCTACAGGAAACTAAGGAATTCTACAGGAAGTCTGCTAACTTCTACAGGATGTGCTGTAAGTGGAAGTTTTGGGTGATGGTGAAGTGATGGAACGGTATGGGTGGATAGGTAAGGTGGAGATGGAACTTGTGATGGCTCAGGAACAGAGAAATAAGATGGAGAAAGAGTGCATGAAGTTGGTTGGTGGATAGAAGGATGGAAGCAACGAAAGGTCAAGAAAATGGAGCTACGTGGACAATGGAAGAGTTGGAAGGTAAACGAGCTGAACAGAGGTCGAATAGGTGGCTTTAGGCGTGGTTGAGAAGAAGAAGAAGGAAGTGGAATGATATTGAGCAGTGTAAATAAAACAAATTACTTATGTCTTGCACCAAAAACGAGAATCCCTTAACCTGTGCTACCTGTGCTATTAAACCAATGAACAACAATGTAAATCATGAAGAAAAGTCGTGCATGGAATTGTAATGAAGAAGTATGGCTTAAGAGCAAAATGCATGGAAGGATCCACGATTAAAACGACTATGTTGCAGCTTGCATAGAAGTAGAAAAAGACTGCGTTTTTTGGTGGTTGGTATAGACTGCACCCCAATCCCTAAACAGAGATGGAAGTGTAGGCACTATCAACCTTTTTCTTGGAGCTCCAGTGAATTACAAACCTCCTATTCTAATCTAAGCAACTGAAAGGGATTTAACCATAAGCTAATCCTACTCAATCTTATTAACGAAATCAAATCAGCAGACTGTGTTCTTGAAATGCATATCAAACAAAGAAACAAAGTGCTGGAAAGAAAGGCAAATAACACTACAAGAAGAGGAGATCTATTGCTCTCAGGTTGGGCCCTAACCTGAGAGCTATAGCTCCCTTAAAAGCTCAGAATTAGATCCAAATCTGCTTGCCTTTATTCATAATCAAAAGTCTAATGTCATGCCAAAACTGGCTTACAAAACAAACAAACACCGAGCTGTAACTCGTGCTCAGAAATTACAATAGTAATTCAAAAGGTCAAAAAGCTCCTAACAAAGGCTACGGCCTTCATATTTATACACAATGAAGATCAAGCTGGCTTCCTCCATTCGTGGAGCTTGGCTGTCCAACTGAAAGTCAAAACTGCTGTAAACTGCTGATCCTGTAGAACGTGTTGGCTGCCTTTAAGCTCGGTGGGGAGAGCTGTTGGAGCTCGGAGTTAAGGTGAAAATCACGAGGAAGGTCATCAAGACTGTGGACAACCTCCCTATGAATCCGCAATGTCACCTTTGCTGTCTCCTTGTCTCCATTTACGTGGTCTTTTGCTCTCCTTAATGCCACAAACCTGAAATCATCATGTATTAGTCACATAGATATAATGCCTGCCCTTCTTCCTACAAACAACACGAATATACTAAGAAATGAATGCATAAGTGGTAAAAGATGAATGGTTGAGCAAGGTAAGTAGGCCAATATGAGCCCAAATTGTACAAAAATTGGGGCTCATCATCAACCCCCCAGCTAAAATATTTGCTCATCCTTGAGCAACTTAGTCCAAATCTTCATCCTTCATTGCTTTTACTGCTTCCCTTACATCCCAAGGCTCCGTGGTAGTGTCCTCTTTGCTGATATGAAACCCTGCTTTCCTGTTCACCTCTTCCCATTGTTTACTGTCATCCTCCTCTGTATTGCCTTCAGTTAACCCTAGCAGTAGTGGTGGGCTGAGTTTAAGGCCAATCCAGCTGGCCTGGAGGCTTTGCATGGATTTCTTGTAAAGGTCTACCCTTGCCAAAGCTTCCCTCAACCGAATTGGGGTATGGTATTCCCGGATTTTCAAGCTGTGTGCCAAGGTATTCCATCTGCGTGTACATGCTTGGGCAGCACTTTCTCCTAACAATCTTTCCATGTCTTCAAAATGAGCTATGGCTTGGGCCTGTTGGTCCATAAATCTCAAGGAAGCTGTGGGATCAGTAGACAACTGTTGGTGGGCTGAGATGAGTGCAACCGGATCCTATGGTTCTGCTCGAATGAACAGTGGCTCGCTCGATTCTCGGTTCATGACCGATTTTGCTTCAGCTGCTCTTTGATCCTCATGGTTCAACCATGAAGCGAACACCATCAATTGCATATCACCCAAGGCAATATTGGGATCCTAGGAGACTTCATTAGGCAAAGCCAAATTGTGGAGGTAGAACTCTGCTAATTTGGCTTTGTCTTCTGATGAACTACTACTGCACAATTCAGAAAATTGCTGTGGGTTTTGGATATGTGAAATACCTCTTTGTGCCAAGGTATTTATTTGGAACTGCAGCCATTGATATTTTAAGTACAATCCATAGGATTTTGCAGGTTGTCTGCACTGTATTGCCTCCATGGCCCAACTGGCCATGCAGGCCAATTGTGCTTCCTTTTGCTGCAGCTGTTCTTTTAGAGCTTGCACTTCAATTTTTGTTTGCTTTCCTGCTTCCTGTAGAAGTGTCATTGGTTCCTCAAGAGTGGTGGTCAGCTCCTTTTTGCCTTGTTTTTCCTCTGTGGTGTCTTTGGAGGATGTACCTGCCCCTGCCCTTAGTTCTTGTAGCTGCAATCTCAGCTTCTGGTTTTCTTCCTGTAGAAGCACACGTTGGCAATTAGCCACATGTTTAGCCATGGTGAATTCGCTCCTGACCTCCTTGATTTGCTCTTGTAAAGGGCCTATGTCCGCCACACCCTTTGACTTGGCGATCTGCATCCATGTGTGGGTACGGACTCTTTCTTCCTCCAATGCAAAAAATAGGGGTACAGTAAATTTCTGCGGTATGATTTTGCCCACCTCTAAGAAGGTGTAGTATGAACTCAGACTAGGCTGAGGGCTGGGTTCTGGTATATGTACTTCTTCTGCCTCTTCAGGTGGCTCTACCTCACCCTCCTTTGGTGGTGATGAGGGTCCTTCTCCTTCCCTCTTCTTCGTTTCCTGTAGCCGGGCCAGAGTGTCCTGTAGAATATTTTCAGCTTCCTGTAGCCGAGTTTTTTCAGTCAACAGGTCTAACCTTTCTTGCCACGTATTTTTCTTTGGACTCCCCTTCTCGTAGGTGACTGTTATCCTTGAGGGGGACTTTTCCCTGGGAGAAGCAGGGGTATCTTCGATAACAATCAGGCTGCTGGACGAAGGCTGTGGTTTGCCTATCTTTATTCGGACACTTCTTCGAGCTTTAAAGTATAGAGGGGCCTCCCTCTTCCTCTTTCCTTTTGGCTTAGGTGGCGTGCTGAGGCCAGCTAATACAGCTGCTGCCTCCCTTGCTAGAATGTCCACCTTCTTCTCCTTGGGTTTCACCTTTTCAGGGCTTCCTGTAGAAGCCCCTGTTTTGGTAATTTTCGGGCTTCCTGTAGAAGACCCTTTTGCCAATTTCGGGCTTCGTGTAGAAGACCCTTTCTCTGTTTTCGAGCTTCCTGTAGAAGCCTATTTCTGCTTTCCTGTAGACACGGGGGTCACCTCCTTTGCTTGCTTTGCTGCATGGGTTTTTCTTTTTGGTTTGGTTGCAGGTGCTGATGAGGTACTTGGGCTGACGTGGACCACCTCAGCTTTGTCCGTTCTGCTCTTCAACCTCTTTTCTCTTGCTGACAAGATGGGTGTGTCACCTTCTTCTTTGTCATCCTTTTTCTCATGCTTCTTCTTTTGTTCTTTCCTCTGCACTGTGGTCGGGGTCTTCTGGCCTGTTTCTCTCTTTCCCTCGGCCACTGATCCTTTTTCCTCACTGCTGGAGGAACCCGTTTCTTCAATCAACATTTTTATGTCTCCATCTCTTGTCAAATTCCTGAATGATTCCCATGAGAGGGGAACCTTATATGAATGAAGCGCATCCTCCACAAGCAGTTTGATCAACCCATGGTGGGCTACCTGATCTGGTATGCCTTCTTTTAACTTTGTGGCACACTCAATTAGGGACTGTAGCAGGAAATAAGGAATGCTCAGTTTCTGTTCTACAGGAAGATCAATCCGGTGCCTCAATTCAGTGAGCAACCGAAAGTGATACCCATACACGATGATATAACGACCTTCACAGGTTATATACTTCATGATTTGCAGGCTAACTTTGTTCCATGGTGGCAACAAACTTGTTCTTCGCACCCCATTTTTGTCCTCCGAGAATTCCTCCTCAAGTGGAAAGAATTCTTTCTTGGCCTGCTGGCTCAACTTCCTTTCTTCCTTATCCCATGGCAAACCCATCGGAAGTTCAGTAATTTGACTGATGTATTACGGGGTGAGCTTGAGGCTTAGACCCCTGAAGTTCACTATGGCCAGTGTCTTGGATTTCGGCTTCAGAGCTTGCAAGAATTCTTCGGCCACTTCATCGTCGTAACCCTGTAGCTTATCACTGAAAGATATCCATTGAACCCGTGTGAAGAGCTCCACCACTTCCTGGTTTTCCCTTAACTTGGTTGAATCAGTGGGTTCTCGTCTAATAAACCCACCCGGCATGATAAAACAGTTTCCTTGACCAGAGGTGGTGATTGTGGAAGAAATTTGGTTTACTGAGACAGAGTGTAGAATGTCATGCACATAATCCACAAACTTATCCCTGAGGAACTTAACATAGTTTAATTACCCTGACATCCTGTAGAATGACAGTATAGGCACAACAGACAACAATTTCACCATTTTTCTATGACCAGACTGTGGACGACAATTCTGCCACCTTTAATAACCAGTTGCATGAAGAGTTCAGGGTTACCTTTTTAATTGGCCACCTTTTTACGTGAGGCACCCACTTTCCTGTAGAAACTGCGTTCCTGTAGGATGACAGCGTTCCTGTAGAATGACAGCGTTCCTGTAGAATGCAGCGCGCGATTTTCGGGAGAGACTGCAGTCGGTCTACGCCTTGGGTGTGCTTCTCAATCGTTCTGATAGCCAAAGGCTCGGCGTATCGAACTGCAGAAGGATCAGGATAGCCGCTCGAGTTCAAAACGGTGGTTGATAAATGCATGAGTGCAATCTAGCCGATTAGATTTTGAATTCGGTGGAATCCGTGGCGCAGGGGGTGAGCTGTCCCCGCCGGACCGTTGGGTGACGTCATCCCATCATTCAACTACGCGTTCACTTGCTTCCGCATCAATTCCCGCAGATCTGCCACCGCCTCTTCGGTTAAACTTGTTTTTCGACGGGATTGCCCTCATGTGCGTGCTGCCCATTCTTTTTGTCATGGCCGCCACCCACACATCCAACTAGACCATTAACTGGCCGACGTGTCCGACCAAATGGCCATACGGCCACTCAACCCATTCACCTTTACACTTAGCAATCAATCAAAGTAACATTCATGCAATCTGATGGAAGGAAGGGTCGAGACACTTACCTGCGCGGCTGCACACGATGTTTCGGTTCTTTGGACGCTGATGAGTCGATTTACCTGCTGCTGGCAAACTTACACAGGCTCGGAGATCCATGTTCACAAGCTGTCGGCGATGGATGGGATGCTTTAGTTGCATGCGCCCACGTTTCATTGCATATGGCCTGCGCTGTGAATGGTATCCACTCTAGCAGGCTTAACTGTTACAGGACTCCCGCGGGATGTCTTGGAACAGTTCTTCCTCCTTGGGTGCATGCTGCACGACGATGGATGGCCTCACGATCACGCTCCCGGAGCTTCTGGGTGACTGTGATGAATATGGTGTGAGATCTCTAGCGTTTTTTTATTTATTTACAATTTGCTTTTTCTTGAGAACTCATCGATCTGCTTTGCTGGTGCAGGTAACTTTGTTGCATGTCGACAAGGATGGTGGAACAAGATAACAACAATGTGCAAGGGTGACAACAGTGGCTTGCATGCGTCCAAACCGATCCCTAGCCGTTAGATCTCTTCATGAAATGAATTCTGGGCCGTTCTGGGCTTCTACAGGAAGTTTCCTGTAGAAATACAGAGCTTCCTATAGAAAATCTGCATCTTCCTGTAGAAACTCTGCATCTTCCTGTAGAAAATCTGCGTCTTCCTGTAGAAGACTCAAGCTGTAATAAAATTGCACATACCTTGGAAAAAATGAGTATTCTTGGAGGGGGTGCTGGTGAGGTGTCCTGACTGCATGATGAGGACCCTTGGCTTTGAGTTGAGAGGCTTCCTCTCCTCCATAGAACACCTGCATGCAATTTTACATAATGAATCTGCTGACCTTGTTTTTTTGTGTGTTTTTCTTCTTTTTTTTTTTTTTTTTTAAAGATAACAGGGGCGCCTCATTGAGGTTTTCACCCTTGCCATCTGCCTTAAGCGCCTCAAAGAGGTTTTCACTCAAGGGTCTTTTTCCAATCTTCCTTTTTTGAGAAGACAATAGGGGCGCCTCGATGAGGTTTTCACCCCTACCACCTGCCTTGGGTGCCTCAGAAAGGTTTTCACCCAAGGATCTTTATTATTATTATTATTATTATTTTTTTTTTTTAGATTTTTCAGGGTATGCCCAAAGCAGGGGCAGAACCCTTCTCTATGACCAACACTGCCTTCTCCATAGTCTTGATGAACTCTTGTCTTGAGAGGGGCTTCTTGTAGATCTTCAATCGATGCCCATTGACAAGCATGGGGATGGCTTCCTCATCAATGGTCTGAATAAGAACAGATCCATTGTCATGACATTTTTCCACTGAATATGGCCCTAGCCATCTGGTTCTCAGCTTTCCCTTGAAATCTTTGTATCTAGAGTCATACAACAAAGCCCAATCTCCCGGCTGAAATTGCTTGTCATGGAGATGTTGGTCATGCCACACCTTTCTCTGAAGTTGAACCACTTCTGAGTGAAGGAGGGCCTGCATTCGGTGCTCATCCAGTCCATTCAGCTGCAATAACCTTTCTTGTTGTGCATGGCTGAGATCTAGGTCCAGTTGAGCTGCCATCCTCAAAGTGTTGTATTCAAACTCAATGGACATCAAAGCTTTCTTCCCATAGACCAGATCATAAGGTGTGAAGCCGGTGGTGGTCTTCCAAGTGGTGTTGTAAGCCCATGTGGCTTCAACCAGGCGATCTGCCCAGTCCTTTCTGCTGCTGCTCACCACCTTAGTCAAGATCCCTTCTAATGCTCGATTGGTGACTTCCACCTGCCCATTTGCTTGAGGGTGATAGGGGGTGGAAGTCCTATGCTTGATCTTGTGATGAGCTAGTAGATCTTCAACCAGGTTGGATGTGAACTGGCTCCCTTGATCGGTGACCAGCTCTCTTGGATAGCTAAACTTATAGAAGATGTTTTCTCTTAGGAACTCGGCCACCTTTTCTTCTGTTGCTGCTTTGATTGCTTTAGTCTTTGCCCACTTTGTCAAGTAGTCAGTACACACAATGATGTAGGACCTTTGCCTCGAAGGAGGGTTGATTGGGCCCACAAAGTCCATACCCCACTTCTCAAATGGCTCAAGAGTCACTTGAGGTTGGAGAGGCATCTCATCCCTTTGGGTCGGTTTCCCCATTCTTTGGCATTGGTCACACTGGCTGACATATCTTCTGACATTTTGATGAAGTGTGGGCCAATAGTAGCCTGCCTGCAGGATTTTGAAAGCAGTTCTCTTTGCTGCAAAATGTCCTCCACAAGGCCCATCATGACAAGTGAGGAGGATATCAAAGACTTCCTCCTCCCTTACACAACGCCTTAAGATCTGATCGGGGCCAAGCTTGAACAGATTGCCCCCAATCCAAGTAAATGAGGCACTTTTTCTGATGATTCTGCTCTTCTCTCTTGAAGATAGGTGCGGAGGGAACTGTGCTGAAACAAGGTAGTTTGCTATATCAGCAAACCATGGAGAGAGTACTGAAATAGAAAATAGATGTTCATCGGGCATCTGGTCATCCACTGTTCCATCCTCATCTGCAGACAAATCCAATCTAGATAAAAAGTCAGCAACAACATTTTCTCTACCTGGTTTGTCAACAATGGTCAAATCAAACTGCTGCAATAAAAGTAACCATCTAATAATACGAGCATTCACATCTGGTTTATTCATTAAATATCTAATTGCAGCATGGTCAGTATGTACAAATGTTTGATAGCCAGTGATATAATGTCGGAACTTGTTCAGTGCATGGACCATAGCCAAGAATTCTTTCTCGGTTACAGTGTAATTCAGCTCAGCTTTGGACAAGTTTTTGCTAACAAAGTAAATGGCATATGGAAGTTTTTGCTCAACTTGTCCTAAAGCTGCACCTATGGCTTTGTTCGAGGCATCAGTGTGGATGTGGAAAGGTAGGGCCCAGTTTGGACCTCTCAGGATTGGAGCTGACACCAACTTGTCCTTCAATTCATTTAAAGCCCCCTGACAATCGTCAGTCCATTTGAACTCCACATCTTTTGCCAACAGGCCAAACAATGGCGAGGCTAGCTTGCTGAAGTCTTTAATGAATCTCCGGCAATATCCTGCTAATCCCAAGAAACTCCGAACATCCCTTACCTTTTGAGGAGGTGGAACCTTCTTGATGAGAGCAATTTTGTTAGGATCCACCTACAACCCTTGGCAAGAAATGGTATGGCCTAGCACGGTCCCTTCAGTCATTAGGAATTCACATTTTTCAGGACTAAGGGACAAGTTTATCTCAATGCATTTGGTTAGGACTTTTCCCAGATTGGACAATGCTTCCTGAAAGTTGGCCCCATAAGGAGTGAAGTCATCCATATAGATTTCCACTGCATCATGGACCAGCTCCGAGAAGATGCTCAAAACAGCTCTCTGGAAGGTAGCAGGAGCATTGCATAGCCCAAAGGGAAGGACTCGGTAGGCAAAGGTGCCCCAAGGACAAGTGAAGGTGGTCTTATCTTGGTCTTCCGGACTGATTTGGATTTGGTTGTACCCGCTAAACCCATCCAGGAAAGAGAAGAACTTCTTTCCTGCCAGTCCATCCAACACTTGATCTATGAAAGGTAGAGGGAAATGGTCTTTCTTGGTAGCTTTGTTCAGTTCTCGGTAGTCCACACAGATTCTCCATTTCCCATTTTTCTTGGGAACCAACACCAGAGGGGACACCCATTCATTATCTGAGATGGGGTAGATGAATCCGGCATCCAACAGTTTTTGCAATTCTTCCTTGACAATGTCCTTAAGGGCTGGATTCATTCTCCTCTGGGGTTGCCTAACCGTCTTACAATCCTCTTTGATGTATATGTGATGGGTACAGAGCGAAGGATGGACTCCTTTCTCCTTATAGCTCCAAGCAAAAGCATCTGACTGGCCAACAGGCTACACAGCTCCTTTTCCTGGGAAGGAGATAGGGAGGAGCTGATCTTCAATGCTCTCTCAGGGCCGAACTCCACATTCTTGACTCTGGGAGTAACAAGGTTGGTTGTACAAAGATCCACTAAGGTGCTAGCTTGGGCATCCTCCACCAATTTCTCTAAGGGTAGTGCACTGGAAGGTGGATTCTGGATCAAGGTCTCGATCAAGTCATCCTCGGTTGGGGGGTCTCTTCTAGTGGTATCTAGGGTGCACAGAGGTGCTGAGTACACCTCGTCTTCCTCTCCTTCCTCCAACCAGAGTGGTAAGTCATGCTCTAAGGAGGGTTGGGCAGGAGGGTATAGGACTAGCTGCTTGGACATAGGACCATTTTTGATGGTCATATTTCCTGCACGACAACTTATGTAAGCATCTGCAGTAGCTAACCAAGGCCTTCCCAAAATGAGAGGATATCCAGTAAGCTTTGCCTTTGGTTGCAGAACCAGGAAGTCTGCAGGGTATTCCCAAGAGTCAATAGAGACCAAGACATCCTCCACAATCCCTTCGGGAGTCACGGTGGAGCAATCTGCTAGTTGCAGTACTGTCGAGGTCTTCCTCAAGGAACCCTGAAGATTGAGTTTGAGCATGGTATCCCTGGTCATCACATTAATGGCAGCCCCCAGATCAATCAAGGTGTGAGGTATGATGGTGCCATTGATGTGGACATCTACTACAGGACTTCTAGGATCTAAGTACTTTGGGCAGATGACTTGTCCTAGCATAAGGTCAGATAGTTGTCCTATGACATTAATGGTTGAAGCATCTTTCTTCCGCCTGCCTGGGTGTTTGAAGCACTTTTCCTTAACCAGTTTGTTGTATATTGGCACATCCTTGATGGCTTGGAGAAGTGGTATTTTCACACACAACTGCTTGAGCTCACCCAGAAGCTCATCCTCCTCTGGGTTGGGTTGTGTGGTGGCTGTTAGTCTCTCAGGAAAGGGTGGAATAGCCTTTGGTTCACTTTCCTGTTTATCTTCCTCATCCTCTGGGGGAGGAGGTTGGCGATCTGGAAGAGTCTTTCCAGATCGAAGATTGATCTCCTGGATCTCCACAGCATAGGTAGGGCATGAGGTTTCCCCAGTGTATACCTGCTGAGCCTGTCTATTGTTGGGGTTCGGGTTCGGTTGAGCAGGCATTTGAGGTTGCCTTGGAGGAGCAGGAGGCAAAGGCTGAGGTTGAACTGGTGGTGGAGGCAAAATGGCAGGAGGAGTGTTGTATTGGGGCCTCCACCCCGACTGAGGTGCATTCCACTGAGGTTGTGGCTGGGCATGTGAATGATATGAATGAGAAGTAGGTTGCGTAGGGTACTGAGGTGGATAAGACCATGGAGGAGGCATGGACCAGGAAGGATGAGCAGGGGGACCCCAGGAAGGCATAGGAGTCGATTGGTTGGGGCTGTAATAGGATTGAGGTGCCCCTTGCATTCCCTGCTGATAAGTTCTAGATCCTTGTGGCCTCCTTTGGTTGATGAAATAGAGAGGTTCGGTGGGGGCTTCTGTCCCTTGGTACATGGCTTTAAACCCAGGTAAGGTTGGACACTGATTTGTGGGATGGTCCTCCTCACAAACGAAACACACTTCGACCGAATGCAATGGGCATTCGTTCTTAGGGTGTCTCCCTGTGCACCTAGGGCAGAAGACAGCCAAGGCTCTCTCAGCTTCTTCTTTCTTTTGCTGGATCCTGAATGTGTCCAGCTGCATGGCAATGGTCTGTCTCACCTCACTCTTGAGATCTTCTAATTGATTTGCAAGCTCATGTTTGGAGAAAGGGACACTAGATGAGAGGAGGTTTCTTCTACCTCGTTTCCGAGCTGCCCTGGAGTGGTTTCTAAACATAGTCTTGATGTCCTCATAAGGCAGTTGGTAAATGTCCCCCCCAGCTAACATGTGAAGGGTATCTAAGAGGTCTTCAGGGACTCCTCGGAGCAGGACCAACTTGAGGGATTCAGGGTCAAGTGTGCACCTGGCCCGCTTATAGCTAAGTTGGAACCTCTCCTCATAATCTTCTAAGGACTCATCATTTCCCATGGTCATCCGAAAGATTTCTCCCTTGGTTTCCTTGGACCTACAGTAATCCCTGTACTTGGTATTGAAAGCTTGCTGCATCTGAGCCCAAGTGGTGATACTATTCCTAGGTAAGCCCATGAACCAACGTAATGCTGCATCCTTAAGAGTTGAAGGGAAGAGTTTCAGCTTTTTCTCATCTTCAGTATAGTCATAGGTTCTACAGAGGACAGCAAACTCAAACAGGAAGGTATCAGGATCTTCAGTAGTCAGTCCATGGAAGTGAGGTAAGGCGGAGGGGCTAATGTTCTTCATTTTCATCTCTCCATTGGTCTCTCGGATGGGGAAGGCACCTTCTATTCTCTCATCTTCTCTTCTATTGTCAGCCATAGCTTCAGATGGAGTGGTCTCTAACTCTTCTTCTTCTATAGGATCTTTGTCTATCTCAGGATGTTCGCCTATAGGTTCTTCTAGGTCACTGTCACCAAAGAAGAGAGAAGGGTGACTCAGTGATGTGGTGGGGGTGTTGGATAGGAATTTGCCTAATTATCTCGGTTCCTACAAGGCATGAAATGGAGAAAACTTCTTTTTGATTGCTTTTGCTTTTTCTTGGTACCTGCAAAACTGAAACGGATTGATCTACAACTAACTATCTTACTAAAATAAAGATGCGGAATTGAATTGAAAGCAGGAAAGAACTAGTCTACTTTGCTCAAATGAAATTGCAGGAATGGAAATGCTAATCTACGCTTGCAGAATTGAAATTGCGGAATTGAAAGGCTAATCTATGAAAGCAGGAAATGCTAATCTATGAAAGCAGGAAATGCTAATCTAGGAAAGCAGGAAATGCTAATCTAGGAAAGCAGGAAATGTCTATACTACTTTTGCAGAATGGAAATGAAGTAAACTACTGAGCAGAAGGTAAGAGTAAGAAAATGGAAGAAAAGCAACAATTACTAATACTCTGACGCTTCCCCGGCAACGGCGCCAAAAAGATGGTGGGCTCCAGTATTGTAGCAATAATGCTACAACTCCTGGGGCTTCCTATCTCTAATTTTATCAACCCGGTAGTTCGTAACAAACTTGGAAGCGACGGTGCTGTATGCACAAGTACTAGCTCTTGTCGCAGCTGTCACTTGGTCAGCTGGCACAAGTCCGCTAGGGCTCAAGCCAACTTCTATATGCTCTCAGAAGAAGCTTTCTAAATGATGGACGAAGGCTATCTCAAAGGAAATTAATCTACTTTGCAAAAATGAACTGAAAGCCAACCAAAACATGGAAACCCTAGTAAACCCTAATCTGACTAGCTTAATCTCTATGATGCCATGGTTGGAGTGCAAATGTCTAAGAATGATGCCATTACCTCTAGTGATATGAAATGCATGAACTTAAACTACTTCTATTGAAAAGAACATTGTTTTTGTATTTTTGCTTAAGTGGTTGGAGTGATTATGATGTTGTTTCTTATTAGGGTTTGGTTGTGCAGAGGTGGTGCGGAAGGAGAGAAAACTTGGGAAAGGTCAGGAGGGCTAGGAGAGGTCCCAGAGGGTCCCTAGCATCAGTCCACAGAAGTCTACAACGTTCAGGTGCTCGGCAACCAAGTTTGAAGGCTTCTACAGGATGTCTGCAGGGGATCCTACAGGAAACTAAGGAATTCTACAGGAAGTCTGCTAACTTCTACAGGATGTGCTGTAAGTGGAAGTTTTGGGTGATGGTGAAGTGATGGAACGGTATGGGTGGATAGGTAAGGTGGAGATGGAACTTGTGATGGCTCAGGAACAGGAAATAAGATGGAGAAAGAATGCATGAAGTTGGTTGGTGGATAGAAGGATGGAAGCAACGAAAGGTCAAGAAAATGGAGCTACGTGGACAATGGAAGAGTTGGAAGGTAAACGAGCTGAATAGAGGTCGAATAGGTGGCTTTAGGCGTGGTTGAGAAGAAGAAGAAGGAAGTGGAATGATATTGAGCAGTGTAAATAAAACAAATTACTTATGTCTTGCACCAAAAACGAGAATCCCTTAACCTGTGCTACCTGTGCTATTAAACCAATGAACATCAATGTAAATCATGAAGAAAAGTCATGCATGGAATTGTAATGAAGAAGTATGGCTCAAGAGAAAAATGCATGGAAGGATCCATGATTAAAACGACTGTGTTGCAGCTTGCATAGAAGTAGAAAAAGACTGCGTTTTTTGGTGGTTGGTATAGACTGCACCCCAATCCCTAAACAGAGATGGCAGTGTAGGCACTATCAACCTTTTTCTTGGAGCTCCAGTGAATTACAAACCTCCTATTCTGATCTAAGCAACTGAAAGGGATTTAACCATAAGCTAATCCTACTCAATCTTATTAACGAAATCAAATCAGCAGACTGTGTTCTTGAAATGCATATCAAACAAAGAAACAAAGTGCTGGAAAGAAAGGAAAATAACACTACAAGAAGAGGAGATCTATTACTCTCAGGTTGGGCCCTAACCTGAGAGCTATAGCTCCCTTAAAATCTCAGAATTAGATCCAAATCTGCTTGCCTTTATTCATAATCAAAAGTCTAATGTCATGTCAAAACTGGCTTACAAAACAAACAAACACCGAGCTGTAACTCGTGCTCAGAAATTACAATAGTAATTCAAAAGGTCAAAAAGCTCCTAACAAAGGCTACGACCTTCATATTTATACACAATGAAGATCAAGCTGGCTTCCTCCATTCGTGGAGCTTGGCTGTCCAACTGAAAGTCAAAACTGCTGATCCTGTAGAACGTGTTGGCTGCCTTTAAGCTCGGTGGGGAGAGCTGTTGGAGCTCGGAGTTAAGGTGAAAATCATGAGGAAGGTCATCAAGACTGTGGACAACCTCCCTATGAATCCGCAATGTCACCTTTGCTGTCTCCTTGTCTCCATTTACGTGGTCTTTTGCTCTCTTTAATGCCACAAACCTGAAATCATCATGTATTAGTCACATAGATATAATGCCTGCCCTTCTTTCTACAAACAACACGAATATACTAAGAAATGAATGCATAAGTGGTAAAAGATGAATGGTTGAGCAAGGTAAGTAGGCCAATATGAGCCCAAATTGTGCCAAAAATTGGGGCTCATCACAATGCACCAGGATGCAATGAAGGCAAGAGTTTGCTTCAACAAGATGTCACCATGGAGCGCATGCACACCATCACAGACGACCAAGTTTGGCATCAACTCACCACCTTCACCATCAAAAGCTTGTCAAAGAGTTGGTCTCATGACAACGGACTGAGTGTCAATAATGTCTTGCATGGCTTGCTCAAGCCATTTTGTCTCACATGGGAACATGTGCATTGTAATGTAATGTCTTGTCAAGTGGAAGTTCAAGTGTTGATAGTTGGATGTAAGAGTCATAGTGTAGATGAAGAGTCATGAGGGTAGATAAACTGTCACAAATGGGAATGTCAAGGGTCACCCCACCCTTTGCTATAAGTAGAACCTCATAACTCATTGTAAAGGTTTTTGGTCAGTGAGGATTCCGATAGGACTCTCTTAGAGAGAGCTTGGACAGTATTGTAATGAGCCTTGGATTCTCCACTACACAGAGCTAGTATATCTCTTTGGAGGAGTAGGCGGTTGTGGCTGTAACTTTCTGCTTTTGGAACTAGTGGTTAGACATGGATGTATTGTATGACTGGAACTTACACCTATTAATATAATAGAGCCAACATGTTTCATGCATATGTTGTATTATATTCTATGCCATCTAGTTTACTCTAAATGATATATGTATTTGTTTTCTTGCACATGCATGTATGAAATTTTCTATGTATGTATGTATGAATCTTTTTGAAACATGATGTTGGTTTAACTATCACTTTGGATTTCTAGCTAACTTTCCTTCCATATTGTGATGCATCCTTTCTCGTGTGTTCCCTTCTTAACTCCATGCTATCACAGGCTTCCGACGGGCGCACTCATCTCAAACCCCATGTGTTTGAACCTCTCATGCACCTTCCTTGGATTGCTGTAGCTTTCACACCCTTGCTACCAACAAAGACATATTACTTGCCTCTGTGTGAAAGCACGATCAAGGCATTACCGTACGGCCCACTGCTGGGACTCCTACACCAAACTGTCTGAGGTCTAATTGGGACTTCTTAACAAGGATATCCCCTTACATGTTGGTAGGTCCAACATCGTCAACAGATATATTTATTCACCAGAGACTTAGATTGTTACAAAGTCCATAAATTGTCCCACAAAGCCTTCACCATAGCTTCCCTTGATACATTCAACAATAATAAATTAGAGATACACAACCACATTGTGCTCTTTGCCTTCCGATCCAACTTTGCCCAGTATTTTACTGACATTTCGGTTGGTTTAGCACCCAGATCTACCGCGATCCACTGATCTTTATCCACCAGTAGATCCTCTAGCTTGATTTTCCACAACTAAAAACTCTGACCATTAAATTTCTCGATCTCTATCTTTTCACTGCTTGCCATCTTTTCTCAGCACAAGAATTGATCCCGCAGATCTCCCACTGAATAGGGTCTACCACATGCCTGAGAATAACACTTCAGTAGCAAAGGCATCCCCTTGAAGCCGAAACAATTCTGATACCAAATGTAAGTTTTAACCCTGTACATAAATTACATGCATATGAATTCTAAAAAAGGAGAAAATTTACAATGGCGAGAAACACGAAACAAATACATAGAGATTTTCCCTAGAACCCAAAACTGGTACTACTAGATTGATTTTGTCATTATATTCCTTTCAATGTTACAATACATAGATATACATGCCAAAGCATTCATAAACCCTAATCCATTAACCTTGGATTAGAAGATAATTGTAGTTCCCTTGACCAGATCTACAAGATACCATGGGCAGAAAACCATCATCGCCAAAACCATGTGCAAAACCCATGCACAAAACCATAGGTAGGTATGCCCACCTAATATAGGGTCATGGAAAGAATAAAACACACACCCAACACCCTCAGGGTCGGCAAGGATGGTCTTACAAGGGCTCAAGCAATTTGACTCCCAAAAGTGTCCTTGTTGGGGACATGCACAAAAAATAGATAAAGAGAAGACCCCTTTGATAACACATATGAATTTATGAAGGGAAACAAATTATATACAGATTTACAACCAAAACACAGAGATAAAATGAAAATTGACTTCTATTAATAAATGGAAAATGATGAAATTGTATAAATGCATAATGAAATCAAACTAGCTTGAATGGTTATAGCTTATGTCTAAGAAGGGATGTGACAGCTACATGCCTTCGCCGAACTGCTCATGTGCCTTTTTACTATAAAAAAGCAATGAAAACTCCCAAACATCCAAAAACCTAACCTTAGGAGATGAAGCATTAAAATGCTTGTGGGCCTTAATGGGGTAAGTTGGAACATCAACTTCCGAGCTCGTAAATTTGGCATGCGATCTTCGTTTTGTGAATTCGATAAATTGTTGGAAAGGTCTAGTTGAGAAGTAAATTTCCGACTGCAATCAGCTGTCTATGAATGCAGAATTTCCATTTCCTTAAAAAAAATTTTTAGGGCCTTAAAATGACTCCGGAAGTTCAAGACCTTAAATTGTGTTGTGAGCCAGTGGAATAGGTGGGTGGCCACCAATATCCACTAGGATCAGTTTCTTTATGATTTTGAGGTGAAAAAAACTCCATGGATATGATTCACAATCTTTCATTTGTCATAGGAAAATGTGAAAAGTCATGGATTGATGATCTATAAAATATATATACCATTATGTTAACATTATTAAATGGATATTAGATAAAGTTGTGGTCCCACATGCCATTTCAAAAACATCGTGTCACTCTTCATGGAGAATGATACCATTATGGATTCCTCCCTTTATTTTTAACTTATACAACAAATTAACATTATCCCAACTTCAAAGTATTAATATTGTCATAATCCTATCTTAGATGCTAGCTTAGAGTTGAGTTTGAAGTGTGATGTTGCAATAAAGTAGTTGTTATGTTAGGAATAAGTTAGTTTTTTTTAATAATTTAATTATTATTAATTATTATTTAAGTCACTTTGTATTCCTGCTTTAAAAAGTTATATTGTTAGTTTTTTTTTTTTTGTCTTTGGTCTGCCCAGTGGGAAACCATAATAGAGGCTTAGATTTAAAATTTTGAGGTTATAGACCTCTCCAAACTATAGCGTCTAATAAACAAAAAAATTAGCACATATACTAATTAAGCTTGCTTCTAACTTGCATGGTCTAACTAGATAAGAGACGTTGCAACAAATATAAGCAAAAAACAAGAAATGCACAGAGATTACTGCGTTGAGTTGTTTTTTTATGGGCTTGCTGAGAACCAGTCTCATTCCCAAGGAATGAATTGTTGGTGCATTTGCTGAGGAGAATATTCAACTTGTGATCCAATCCGTCCAGTTTCTCCTCCAATTCTACTAGCTTGAAAGCATTTTCCTGCTGGGCATTGTTGTTATTTGTAAGAATGCACTCCATGAATAATTTTGTATGCCAATACAAAATAATTGTCTACATATAACCCAAAATGCCAAGGTTCCAACCACTAGGCCGACGAATATAACACAAAGATGTGTAGAATGGAAACAATACCTATGAAACATGACAAGATCTTGATATAGTTATGAGCAGGTCTTGGTATGCTCAATATTTCCAAGTTCAAGGATATCTATTTTTCCAGGATGTTGAATGCACCGATCAATGTATAGGTATGTAGTTTGTTGCTTTGGATTACACAGATGATTGTGCAACGTTCCATCAAATTTACGATGAGAGAATTCCATGATTAACACCTCCTAGAAAAATTGCACATTATGTAATCCATCATGCCTGGAGGAGCACATATCACTGCTACCTTCCACCATAGTATCAACCCGTGTGACAAATTACCAACTTGGTGTATAGATTGACGCACAATTCTTAACTCCATCATTCTGTGCACTGCCAATGTGACTCACGAGCATGAAATGCGCTAGGTTGCCTGCATGTCGTAGTGTCTGCATAGTTGTCCTTTCATTATGTTAGGGTGAGGGGAGAGGGCACATGCTATTACACCCTCCATGGGGAATATATTAGGAATAAGTTACTGAACTACGATGAATTGAATAAGGTTTGATGCTTGATGATGTCAACAAAGATTGCACTAGACCAAAGAGACTTTTGGGTTCCTTCACTATGTTGGTCAAGCATGCTTGTGCAACCATTAAAATACGACCTCACCCACTCATCACTCATAGGAGACATCATCTATATCACATCCCTCTTCTATGTTTGATTATTTGATTCAATTTAAGGGAGACATCATCTATATCATGACCCGACCTGTCTCCTATGTATAATTGTGGATAAAATAATAATTCTTTAGAGTCTTTAGTTCGCATGATTCCTAATCAACGTGTTATACAAAAGTGCATAGATAATTGACATTATACAAAGAAAATTCACTACACAGATCATTTGCAAATGAGGAAAGATGAATTTGTGAAGTTCTACAATACACAATTATAAAATAAATGTTGCCAAAACATCCTCAACAAATCATTTGAGACCCATTAAAACTTAAATATGTTTCCTATTTTTTGGATACAACCAAATTCTTTATAGTGCAACTCATATGTCCTTCTCAAATCATTTGAGACCCATTAAAACTTAAAAATGTTTCCTATTTTTTGGATCCAACAAACTTCTTTATAGTGCAACTCATATGTCCTTCTTAAGGGAATTGAAGATTTAATTTGAACTCATGTTCCTAGACCTATGGATGGATCACTTAATTCAAACAAAAATTCCAAAAAAGCCCAGGTGTAAAAGTAGTTGAGAAAAGAGTCCTTGCTCATTGGGGCCTAGATCGGTTTTTGATTGGTGAAGGAAATGACATGCTTCACCAAGCTTGGAAAACAATCCAACATTTATGATCCAACATAATGAAGGATATATCATCTATGAAATTGCCGGGATAATCAAATTGAGGCAGGTAATTTACAGGGACTCCTCCAAAGGCTGTAATGTGTACCAAGCAACTACAAATCTAGGAAACAAGCCCAAATGTCAAAAATTGCAATCAAAGTAAGAACACATAATCAATGAGTAGATACAAAACAAAGATCAAATTAACAGTTGAAGGAATTTGGAGAAGAATTAATAATATCTAACCATATAAAAGAGACAAGAAGTTGAATTGACTTTTTAAGCAAAAAGTTGAGATTGAAAAAGGAGTAGGATATTGGAGATTTGATCATCCATATACAGGTTTTGCAAATGGGACATAGATGATAGTTTTACATGTAGTAGTTCCTCTACCATCTATTTCTTCTCTCTATTTTTGGTGTAGATATTAATGTTTTATCCATTTGTTTTCCTTGAAAAGGCAACTTCTCATTCAAATTAAAAAAAAAGGTTATATCTGCCATATATGTGAGCGCGTTTATAAAAAAGACATATAGTGCTAGAAAAACATTTTATTTTAAAATGTGAAGTTTTTAAGTAAAGTAGGAATAAATACACAAATACTCTAATAGCAAGCTCTTGGGATAATTTATTCAGTGAGGAAATGGTTGAGAAGTTGGGGGCGCTCATCATTATGTTGAGCAGGAGAAGCGCTGAAATGTAGAAATCTATTTGTTAGGCGGTTTGTCGCATAAGTTATTTTTAGCCTAGTAAACATTAAAAATAACTATTTTTTTTCTTTCTTTCTCAATAATAATACTTAAAAAAAATGTCACAATTAATGAAAAACATAATCCCTGTTTTTTTTTTAACCTCAATCAATCCCAAATAAGAAATCCAATTTCTAGTATTTATTTGGAGGCCCGAATCTTTATTGAAATAAAAGTTATAATTATAAAATCACTTTTGTCCCAATTCAAGGATTTCATTGACCATTACCCCCTATGAAGAGGTAATATTTGTATTCTTTGTTTCTTCCCTAGTTTTTGAGGGAGAGTTTAAATCTTCAACATGTACTCATTGGTCATTGATATCCTTCGAGATGTGTGCCATGTTTCTGGATCATGATTGATATCCTTCTCTGTATAAGATGTGTGCCATGTTTATAAACTTCTTCCTCTTCTGATGGGAGTGGTTTATTTCATTGTCATATTTATGGGTTGGGTTGGAATACTTTTTCCTCTTTGGGTGAGCTTGTGTTTGGGGATAAAAACCTTAAATATGGCCTTAATTTAATTGCATATTCAACACTAAAAAGTCGTGTTTACATTATATAATAGATGATTCCAAGAAATGTTCCTTTTTTAAATATCATCTTTACTAAGGTCAATTTCAAATAGACCCAAACTAACCATATCACTATTGATTTAATAAGTCTACCCAAAATTTCCTGCCATTTTTAAAAATCATGCCATAAATGTAATTGCAAATTTGGTAGGCTAACACAAAGACCCACTCAACCCAAAAGCCAAAACCCTTTTTTATAACTTCGGTGTCATTCTAGAAGGATCCCTAAGAGGATGTTCTTGTCCCATAAAATTGATCAACTTCTATGGACCAGACAACGACAGACTAGATTTCTAGGACTCAGTACAAGCCAAAACCCTTCTCTTAGATCAATCCCTCATCTTGATAGGAGACTTAAACCTCACAGTATCTGCAGGAGAGACATGGGGTCTTGGGGTTAGACTAGATCCTCAGTGCTCCTACTTTTTGATGATGCAATAGAATCATAAACTCAGTGACATAGCTCTCTTCCCCTTAACCCCTACTTGGAGAAATGGAAGGACAGGTGTGGAAGGGATTGCCAAAAGGCTAGATAGGTTCTTAATGACTGACCAATTGGTAGGAAGAGTAGGGAGACTTAGATCTTGGACAACTCAAGGAAATCTGTTGCATTACATGCACATTTTCCTAGAGTTGGACTTTGATTGTATAAAAAAAAAATCACCCTTTAAATTCAATCACTCATGGTTGGATGAAGAGACTTTTATAACGTTGGTAAAGGAAATATGGTATAAGCCCAACATCAAACTTCTCATTAGCAATGGCTAATTTATCTAGAAATCTCATGGAGCTAAAGAAGGCAGTTTTGGTCTGGGAGAGAAAAAGGAAAACAAATTAGCAAAAAGAACTCACATACATTGAATATGCTTATGAAATATTTTCTCATACTTTCTCTTCATCCTTCTCAGGAGAAATAGCCCAGAAAATGAGCTCTCTGGAAGCTAAGAAATCTCAGATCCTAAAGATGGAGGAAGAGGCTTGGAGACTAAAAAGCAAGGCTACATGGATAAAAAAGGGAGATGCCAACGCTAAATTTTTGCATAGCTATGCAAACCATAAGAGGAATATAAATAATATATGGGAGATAGAGGTAGAAGATGGAAAACTTGTCTCTACCACTAAAAATTTAAAATCCCCAGCCTCCTATTTCTCCTCTCTCGTCAAAGATATAGAGTCCTCAAACATCATCTCACAACTGAAACTAATACAACATTAATTGCGCTTCTTCACACAAGAGGAATCAAATCTGATCGATAGCCATGTCGCACTAGAGGAAATAGAAGGAGTTTTGAAGAATTTTTCTAAAGAAAAAAGTTTAGGACCAAATGGATGGATGGTGGAACTTTTTCTCTCCTTTTTTGATATTATGGGAACAAATCTTTGCATGTTGGCAGAGGAATCGAGAAGATCAGGGAAAGTGTCAACAAACATCAGTGCTACATACATAGCCTTGATTCCAAAATTCTCAAAGCTTGAGTCCTTTTTGGACTTTAGGCCCATTTCCCTGTGGAAACTGGTATATAAGATAATCTCCAAGGTAATCTCAAACAAGATCAATAGGAACCTAGTAGAAAATTTGTCTCCAAACCAATTTGGCTTCCTAGATGATAGGAAAATTTATGATGCTATGTGCATTTCTTAAGAAGCCATCCACTCTATTAAGACCAAAAAAAAAATCTCTTGTTCTTAAGATGGATCTTAATAAATCTTTTCATAAATTCAACTGGACTTTCCTCAAACTTGTTCTCCTTCAAATCGATGTGAGCTTGGAGGTTACAAACTGGATCATGGGCTATGTTTCCTCAACCACCTTCTCCATCCTTAATAATATACAAGTGGATGATTAGAAGAGTGGAGAAAATAATTAATTTATGGTGCAACAACTTGCTGTCTCTTGGGGGAAAATTGATCTTGGCTAAGTTAGTATTGGAAAACATTCCAATCTATTGGATGTCTTTAGCTAAAATCCTATCTTCTATCCTCAAAACCATTAGACAAGTGACCTTCAGTTTTATGTGGGTTAGAAAATCCAGTAAAGAAGGTATACATTTGGAAAACTTGTTCTCTCTATCTATTCCAAAAAGTCTAGGAGGTTGGGGTATTAAAAATCAATCTTGGTATGCCAAAGCTCTGGCCTTAAAAAACCTATAGAGAAGCCTATTTGGAGAGGGACTTTGGAGTCAGATCATCAAGGAAAAATATTTAAGCAGCTTGTTGGTGGTGGACTGGATTATAGGATGGGATTTTAAACCAACGAAAAGAGGATCCATAGTTTGGAAAGTGCTCATGGTCGCTTTTCCCACACTCTACAAATGGCTAGTCTGGAAAGTGGGAGATAGAGAGAAATTCATCCTTGGTAAGGACCCATTTATAGGTGGTGGATGATTCTACAAGTTGTCCACTAATATAAGACAATCTTTATATTCCAAAGGACTATTCTACCTATCCAACATTAGGAAAGAAACCCCATCTCAACCCTCAAACGACCATTGGTTATCCTCAATTGAGCTTGGCTTGTCTGGCTCACTTGCTATAGAATAAAATTCTTTCACCTAAGAATTAAACTTCAATGGGGCGAGGCTTACCAATTCCAGGGATTCTCTAGTCTGGAGCTAAGAATTTGCTGCAGGAAAGATCAAATCCCGTTCTACCTATGAAAAAATAGCACATATCGATATAACAACAAATGATAGGTGGTGGAATAAGCTTATCTAGAAATCCTTTAATCCCATACAAGTATGTATCTTTTGTGTGTTTTGCACATACGAAGATCAAAATATTGTTCCATTTGTAGTATCCATGTTACGGGATCCTTGCCATCAAACTTCCTCATATCGATCTTTGGAACATGGTGGGTCTTCAATCCACTATTAGAGTCTATGAAATCATGATTAACATTTATCTTATTCTCATCATGAATTTTCTCTATTACCTTTTCGCCCTTGGGAAACCTTTCTTGGAGAAACTTTGCCAAACATTCATTCAAACTTTCCACGTCTTTCTTCAAATATTCAATGTTGTCATTCTTTGAATCATGATTAACATTTATTTTGTTCTCATTCTGAGTTTTCTCTACTACCTGTTCGCCCTTAGGAATCCTTTCTTGTAGCAACTTTGTCAAACATTCCTTCCAACCTTCCATGTCCTTCTTCCAATCTTCAATGTTGTCTTTCATACCATCCATATTATCTTCCATGCCTTTCTTTAAACCATCCATTTTAGCTTTTGTTACTTTTTGTGAGAGTGAAATTTGTTGCACTTAGTCTCGTAATTTTGATATATCATGTTGCATTTCTTCCTCTTCTTCATGAATCATGCTAGAAATTTCAGGTTGCTTACTAGGTGTTTCCATTTTCTTTCTTCGGGGCATCAATTAATGATAAATATTCTTCTCTATGCCCTTTGAATTCCTTCAAACTAATTTTTCAAACCAAACTTATGCAAAATAAAAAAAAAAACTACACATCTTTTTTCACTTTGTAGGAGCTCGATATTGAATCTGATGTATCTCTAAAATTTCAGATCACTAAGGTCTGAAATTATGAAATATGGTAGCCCTGTGATTCCTCTATCTAATTCCACCAATTTGATTGAAATTGGATTCTCTAGGAAAGTGTTATGCCCAATCTCCCAAGATGGCCTGATTATCCACTTTTTTAGTAGAGCTAACTTGTAGGAAGCACCACGTGTTACTGTTTCAACCTTTGGACCTGAAAATGATGTACATAAAACTATAGTCCGTCCTATTTCTATACCTTCTTATGAAACTTCAATCTGATACTCAGAGAGAATGTTATGATGATTTTCCCGAGGTCACCTGTTTGGGATGTAATTTGGGTGCTTGCAAAAATCATAACTTCCTTGAATCATATATCTAAAAATATAGCAAGAAAAGATCTGAAGTTCATACCCGAGGATCATCAAGATTTAAGCTCAAGTGGGTTTTCTTTTAGCTTTTGAAACGTCGCAGAAAAAAATTATAGGGAAAATTCCACGATGACCTGTTTTGAAGTAGCGAAATCGTAGAATCCAAAGCTCTGATACCAAATGTTATGAAACCAGCTCACAAAAAGATAGAAAATATAGATCAACGACTTAAAAATCAGCCTCTTCGAGGGGGAAACCTCCTTTACATTACAAAAATGAACAATTCTTGGATGATACAAATGACAAAACCTCCTTTCTATATATAGGAGTCTAAGGGGTCACAATATAACCAAAGTCGACATAACAATAATAATATAAGGGCACAACAATAACAATAATGTGCTTCTATGGGGCACAATAATAACAATATGGGGACAATAAGGGCACAATAATAATAATAAGGTCTACAATGACAATAGTAATGGGGGAATCACTAGTATTATAGGGACCTAATAGAAAACGTATGATCTTGCATAAGTACTTCTTTGGGGGAAAGGAAATTGTGCCTAGACTCCCCGATATATTCAAGGGGAGGATCATCAATTTGGAAGCTCATGAAAATCACATTCCCTTTAATAAAGGATCATCCTACTTGTATTTTGGGTAATGGAAGACATATTAATATACAAAGTTGTGGTATAATATTGGTGCAACCCCTAATGGGTGAAATTAGGTCTCTTCTTCCCTTGTGTGAGTGGTTAGTTGGGTTAAAAAATCATTTTGGTGGATATCCTATTTAGAGGATGGTTTTTGAAATGGCTAGGCTCTTAGTGATGTACCAAAACAACTACAATTGGTATCTCAAACTTCAAAAGGTTTATTGTCAATACGTGCATTTATCCACCTTAAAGAGGAGAATACAAGGGGTTGGAAAGTGTTTGAGTATACAATAATAGAGGGGTATTTAGCTCTGCTCCCCCCAAGGTTCTCCAAAATTAAGGGTTTGGAAAAATATTTGGAACATGGATGGATTTCTTAAGATAAATATCCTTTGCTAGACACTGGTTCATCATAAAATCGACATGATAGAAAACTTGAGGAAAGAGGAATTTATCGACCTTCTCATTTTCCTCTCTATCAAAAAACTGGAGAATTTATTCATCACCGTTTTATTTAATGTACTCACACAAAAGTAGTTTGGGAATTTTCTTTGCAAGGGCTAAGAGTACAAATGGTCTAGCCACATAATGTGCATAATTTCTTTGAATCATGGGAGAAGAACTATGCAAAAAAATTTAAAGGAAAATTGTCCCTTAAACGAGTATGGTTGGGCATGCCTAAATTTTTATGTTGGAAAATATGATTATATAGAAATAGATCCATATTTGAAGATTATAGAATTAAAACTAAATCAATAGCTACCAAGGTTCTTCCATTACTTGTCAAACATTGGAAATTACAAGCACACTCTAACTCCTATTCTCATTTGGTGTATTCTACAAAATAAGTTTGGATGTATCAATTTCAACTCTGAGTACCTAATTCAACCTCAAATCTTATCAGAGGCCCCCCTCATAAATATCATTCAAAATTTTATTTCTCCCTAAAGGAATTAAAGAGATGGATAGCTTCTCAACCAGGGTATATTTCATGCTTTGATCAAGCTTCAAAAAATAACCCAATGGTAGTATGTGGGGGGGAAGGGCGGGGTGGAGGGAGGGGTGTTATTCTTTTCCTTGATGGAAAAGTGGAGATATCATATGCATGGGGTTTTGGAAATGGGTCAAGTCACCTAGGAAAGGGCTTATGTACTATTCCAAGGTCTAACACAAGTCTTCGCCTGCAATTTCAACAACTTGGTAATTATTGGAGAATCTAAGAACATAATTCAATATATAGTTGTAGGGACTTCCACCAAAGAAGTAAAATTGCATAAAATACTCATGTGAATTTGAAATCTTCTTTCAATATTTTAATCCTCCCCTTTTTCTATGTGCTTTGTCAAAACAATCAAGCATCTAACCAAATGGCCAATAGGGGAACACGCTTGACCATTGGAACATTGCAGATTAATGGGCATGAGGCATTATTTCTTATACATTAACAAAGTGGGTTCTATTTCAAAGTATTTATGGGCCCCAATTCGATAGGCCACATGTGGCGCATTCATGTGAATTGAAGCATGTAGGTCTTAATAAGTTGGTGCATCAGGGGAGATGGAATCTCCTTGATATTTTCTATGTGATGAGGAGTAAGCAAAGGTGGTATGGGAAATTCATGGTAGCACATGGTATGAGGAAATCCAATGTTTAGTGAATATGGGGAAAATGTAGATTCAAGCATATTTAGTAATCTAGATTTGTTATGCAATCAGCTCACAAATTAGAAGAAAGAGATAGATCAACGACTTAAAACGTAGCCTCTTCGAGGGGCAAACCTCCTTTACATTACACAAATGAACAATTCTTGGATGATACAAATGACAAGACCTCCTTTATATATATAGGAGTCTAAGAGGTCACAATATAATTAGAGCCGACATAACAATAATAATGTAAGGGCACAACAATAACAATAGTGGGCTTCTATGGGGCACAATAATAACAATATGGGGACAACATGGGCACAACAATAACAATAAGGGGTACAATGACAATAATAATAAGGGAATACACTATTATTATAGGGACCTAACATGCCCCTATCCTTCAAAAAAGTGTTGTCCTCAACGCTTGAGTAGTTATGGATGCTTCTGTATAAAATTCTCATCCTCCCATGTAGAATCTTCAGTAGGTAAGTTCTTCCACTTGATGAGATACTCTGAAATTGATCGATTTCACAGCTATCGAGTTCTTATTTCTGTGACTGCTTCAGGTTCCAATATGATTTTTCCTTCCTCGTCAAGCTTTGCTAATATTGTTTGAACTGGGATTTTGTCACCTATAACCTTCTTTAAGCATGAAACATGGAAAACTAGGTGCACTCAGGAAGATGCATGAAGTTCCAATTTGTATGCCATAGTACCAATCTTTTGCAACACCTTGTACAAACCATAATACTTTGGTGATAATTTATTATCCTTCTTAGCTTGCTTGAGGGACATTTGTTTGTATGGTTGTAGCCGTATAAATACCCACTCACCTACACCAAAACTTCTTTCGCTGTGATGTTGATCTACTTGTTGTTTCATTCTATTCTACGCCAAATTGAGGTTATCCTTTAAGAGTTGGAGAACTTTTTGTTGATGCTCGATGTGATCTTCCACTGCTTGAACCTTAGAATTTTCTCTTAAATATGATGTGATGGACAATGGATGATATCCATAAAGTGCCATAAATGGGGTCATTTTTGCTGCAATATTGAAGGAAGTGTTATACCACCATTCATCGAGAGACAACCATTTGACCCATTGTGTCTATTTATCAGATACAAAGCAACGAAGATATTCTTCCAAAAATTTGTTCACTATCTCAGTTTTCCCATCATATTGAGGATGACAAGATTAACTATGTGCTAACTGAGTACCCATACAAGAAAATAATTATGTCCAAAAATTTCTAGTGAAAATTGTTGGCATTATGATTCAGGTTTGGCTCTATGGTACAGGTGTTGTACTTGATGGCAACTCACTCAAGTGTCAAATCTCTATTCAGGCTCTTAAAATGATGGAAAATAAGAGGTTCGCAGGTGCAACGTTCAAAAGGTGCGGACCCGCAGGTTCGCCATCCAGGAAGTGCGGACATACCCGCAGGTTCACCGTTCATAAGGTGCGGTCCCCCAGTTCACTCACTTCAATGTAGAGAAGCGCGCTCACATGGGGTATCCTATGTTTGGCCATTGGTTTTTAGCCCGTCTTTTACGATCCTATGGTTTTCGCCCATGGTATAGGATCTAACTTATTGAACCCCAGTTTGGATCCCTTGTATTGGTTCTTGATGGTTTTGTCCCATGGTGTGGATAAGGGTTTGACTATAAAAAGGGGAAGGAGATCACTTGGCTAGACACTTGTGAAAATTTGAATATCTTAAGATCTGAAATTTTGGGTGATTGGTTTTACAAAGCTAGATCTAAATCAAGGAGAAATCTTAAGGTGAATCTATTGATAAGTCTTGATCTCTCGGGCGCATGATCAGATCTGTGGATCTGACTATCTGTGACACATTGGAGGATTGTTAATTTGGCCCTATTTAGAGGTTCGTACGCGATCTACGGCGTAAGTGCGGGGGTACGCAGCGCAGGAGAAGACGCAGCGCGGGGGTATGCAGCGCAGCAGAAGGCGCAGTGTGGGGTACGCAGTGCAGAAGAAAGCATATTGCGGAGGTACGCATAGGCACAGAAGGACCAGTGCGAAGGTACGCTGTCTGACGGACAGTGAAGGTGCGGATCTGGGCTGAGGTACGCAGTTCAGCAGAAGGAGTAAGTGCGGTGGTATGTAGAGTAGCAGAAGGATCCAGTGCGGATCTGCGTGCAGTTCAGGCACAGAAAGGCTGCGGATATCCACAGATTTATATTGGTGAAGTTGCAGACCTGTCTTAAAACATTTGTTGACTGTCTTTTATCTATTGCTACAGAGTTCTGGGTTTAGATTCTGGTTACTTTTCTGTTTATAGCATTCTGAGAAGTTGGGTGATTCATTGGTTGATTGTATAAGGAGATTGGGTGATTTGCATGTACTTGATGATTATTTGATCTTCTTGGATCCAGTCTGAAAATTAATGAAACGTGGTCCTTAAAGAAGTAGAAGAGCAAAGGGGGTTGTAGCTCCCTTCTAGGAGAGACTGGAAAACGAGAGAGAGTTGTAGCTCTCTGCAGGTTGTAGCTTGCGTACTGGTAAAGGACTGCACCAGTACAAAATCCTTGTAAAAGAAGTTTCTAATTGAAAGAAGATAGAGACATATTGCAGCAGGTGGTTTTCACCCACATTGGGTTTCCACCTTATATCTGGTGTTCTTTGGTGTGCTTATCTATTTTTCTTGCTCTTGTTCATTATTATATGGTACTGACATACAAATTAATGATCAATATCTGAAGAATAAATTAAAGTATAAATCTGGAAGGCATATTGAAAAGAATTTGATAATACTGATTCACCCCCCCCCCTCTCAGTATTATTTCCAACAATTGGTATCAGAGCAGGTTCTTCAGAAGAAGCTTGATCTCTTGAAGAAAGATCTTTCATCATGAGCAACTACGAGAGGGAAGCATCAATCAGGCCACTAATTTTTGATGGGACAAACTTCGTTTATTGGAAGGTAAGAGTTACTTCCTATCTTCAATCTCTTGGTACAAAAGTCTGGGATATTATAGATACAGGGTATACTTTTCCATCTGCAACTCCTACAGATCCAGCTGAGAAGAAGAAATATGAAACAAATGCAAAGGAGGTTAATACTCTATTAGGATGCCTATCTCAATCAGAATTTGTTAAGGTAATGCAGTTTAAATCCGCAAAAGAGATATGGGACAAATTGTTCTGAGCTATGAAGGAGATGATCAGGTAAAGCGAGCAAAACTTCAAACCCTCAGAATTCAGTATGAAAATCTCAGGATGTATAATGATGAAAGTGTGGCTAACTATTTTCTTCGTGTAGATGAGATTGTTAATTGTATGAAAAATTTGGGTGAAGAAATAAAAGAGGCAGTTGTGGTTGAAAAAGTTCTAAGATCTCTGTCCCCTAGGTTTGAATCTAAAGTTTCTGCAATAGAAGAAAAGGAGAATCTACAAGGCCTTAAAATGTCACAGCTGCACGGAATTCTAACTGCTTAATAAATGAGGAAAAGAGGTCCATCAGACAGGAGAGAAGCTGCCTTCAAGGCTTCAGGCAAAGGAGAGTACTATGAGTCAGGACACGTGTCAGAGGAGGAAGAAGAATCAAATTTTGTCAGAAATCTTCAACGGGGTACTAGTCGTTTCCGAGGTAAGTTACCTTTCAAATGCTTTTCTTGTGGAAGAGTCGGTCACTATGCTGCCAAATGTCCTCACAAGGATAAGATCGACAAATGGAAGGAACCTGTTAGATGGAACAAGAAACATAATGCAACTAAGAAAAGTTACTACACTCATGAAGACAGTGATGGTCTATCAAATAGTGACGAAGATGAACGAGGTAATGATTATAAACTTTTAATGGCCTTTGAAGATGATGATTACATGGATGCTATAGATGTAGATGGTTTTTATGAAGAGATTTCTCGACTCAAAATATGTTTAGAAGAAAAAGATATGATCATTGATACTCTGCAATTCCAACTTGATGAAAAGGAAAAATCTCTTGAGAAGTTAGAATGTGAAATTGTTGGCCTTAGAAAAGAAATTGAGAAAACAAAGGTTCTTAATCTTAAGTTTGTTAAAGGATTTGAAACTCTGGATGAGATTATCAATGTACAACGGTCTCCACTAATCAAGACAGGTCTGGGTTATAATGGAGAAACATCTCAAGCATCCACCTCAAAGAGTTATCTTGATGCAGCAAGGAGGAACGAGCAAAAGCCTGATGGAGATCACCAGTTAAAGCAGGGACGAATTACATCAAGAACAAAAAGAGACTACCAGGTAAACCAGGGGCAATCCATCTTAAGGGTGAACAAAAGCTACAACCAGCCACAGGGAAAAACTTCTCAATTTGCTTCAAGAATGGATGACAGTAGAAATTACAATCATTTGGCTGGTAGATTTGATAATCGCAGAAGTTTCTTCAATGGCCAATGTTTCTCTTGCCATAACTTTTGTCACAAAGCAGCTCAATGTGTTGCCTATAAGACAATCATGACTAGAGAAGCTCAAAAACAAAGAAGTATGACCGGGATTACGAAAAGGACCTATAACAACTTTTCGGCCCTTGAAAATGAAATTGAATGTTCTATTTGTAATAACTTTGGTCATGAAGATTCTGAATGCAGGAGGAGGTTTCGGCACACAAAGGAACAAGCCTCAAGCACCCGAACATGGAGAATAAAGGAACCACAACTAGAAAGATGTGGGATAGCCTTTTATGCAGAAGGACAGGAAAATCTATGGTACATCGACAACAGATGTTCGAAGCATATGACAGGTGATAAAGAAAAACTTGAATCATATACTGCTTTAGAAAAGGGTAAGAAAGTCTCTTTTGGATAAAAGGAAAAGGCACTGCTCATTTGAAAGAAAAGGTCAAAGCTGGAAATATTTTATATGTTGATGGCTTGAAGCATAATCTACTGAGTGTCAGTCAGATGTGCGATTAAGGAACCGAGGTAATATTTCGATCAAATGGATGTAGCGTTAGTGATCTTGATACAGGAAAAACAGTGATCAAAGGTAGAAGAACTCCAAATAATCTATACATATTTGAAGAAGGACAACAACAATGCTATTTGAGCAAGGATGATGAACATTAGTTATGGCACCGAAGGTTGGGGCATCTAAGCTTTTCACAAATAAGGAAAGCATGCAAATACCAGGTAGTTCGTGGTCTTCCAGATATCAAAATTCCAGACAACACCATATGTAAATCATGTCAGTTTGGTAAGCAAACCAGAACTAACTTTCCTGAGAAGGAAGGATCAGCCAGCAGGCCTCTTTAACTAGTCCATACAGATGTATGTGGTCCATTTAGGACAACGTCACCTCGAGGAGAAGAATACTTTATATTATTCATTGACGACTTCTCCGGGATGGTTTGGTTGGGACTTATGAAACACAAGGACGAAGCATTCAAAAAATTCAAATATTTCAAAGCCTTGGCTGAAAACGAATCAGATCACAAAATTAAGTGCCTCAGGTCCGACAGAGGTGGGGAGTTTACCTCAAATGAATTTTTCGATTTCTATGAGGAACATGGAATAAGAAGGGAATTCTCTACAGCTAGGACTCCTCAGCAAAATGGAGTGGTGGAAAGGATGAACATAACGGTTCAACAAATGGCTTGTGCTATGCTTGATGAATCTGGGACTCCCGCAACCTTCTGGGGTGAAGCTGCATTTTCTGCGGTTGTTATTCTCAACAAAACAAATGTCCGAGTGAAAAAAACTCAAACTCCTCATGAGCTCTGGTATGGTGAGACTCCTTCGGTAAAGCATTTCAAAATTTTTGGGAGCAAATGCTATATCAAGAACACTGATGAACAGCTTGGCAAACTTGAACTTAGAGCAGATGAAGGCATTCTCCTTGGTTATTCTCCCCACAACAAAGCATATAAGTGCTACAATAAAAGACTTGGAAGAATTGTTGACAGCATTGATGTAGTGGTTGATGAAAAAGGATACATCCCTAGGCAAGTAAATCATGAAAATATCGAAGAGGATGAAGACTACTCTCCAAATCAGACAAATGATGAAGAAGAACCTCAAGAGGCACCTGAGGAGCAAATAAGGATAGAAGAGAAGACTCCATCCAGGTATGTTCAAAGGAATCATCCAGAATCTCAGATTTTGGGGCAGAAAGAAGCAGGTGTACAAACAAGAAGAACAATTGCAGAAGCCTCAAGCTATTTGGCATTGCTCTCCTCCACTGAACCACAAAATGTAAAAGAGGCATGCAAAGATGAATGCTGGGTCAAGGCGATGGATGAAGAACTTGAGCAGATCGAAAAGAACAACACTTGGGAGTTGGTTCCTAGACCAAAAGATAAGAATGTCATAGGGACAAAATGGATCTTCAAAAATAAGTTGAATGAAAATGGAGAAGTAATTAGAAACAAGGCCAGACTTGTGTGTAAAGGGTATGCTCAACAAGAAGGAATAGACTTCGAAGAAACTTTTGCTCTCGTTGCTAGACTTGAGGCCATTCGAATGTTCCTTGCTCTCTCAAGCTTTCAGAAGTTCAAAGTCTTTCAAATGGACGTGAAATCAACCTTTCTGAATGGGGACTTAGAAGAAGAAGTGTACATTGAGCAACTAGATGGTTTCATCCTTGGGAATGATCCAAATCTTGTATGCAGACTAAAGAAGGCTCTCTATGGTCTTAAACAGGCTCCAAGGGCTTGGTACTACCGTTTGGACAAATATCTTCATCAATAAGGTTTTTCAAAGGGATCGGCAGATAGCAATCTTTACATAAAAATTGAAAATGATAAATTACTAATACTTGTTGTGTATGTAGATGATATTATCTTTGGCAGTAATGAAGAAGCTATGAGTCAAAGCTTTGCCTTGGTGATGCATAAAGAATTCGAAATGTCTTTGCTTGGAGAACTGACATATTTTCTTGGGCTGCAAATCCAACAAAATGAAGGCAGGATCTTCTTGTCTCAAACCAAGTATCTCAAGCAGATTTTGAAGAAATATGGCATGGAAGATGCAAAACCAGTATGTACCCCCATGGTCACAGGATGCAGCCTCAGTACAAATGATGAATCAGCAGCAGTGTATCAACCAACCTACAGATCTATGATTGGAAGTTTACTTTATTTGACAGGCACCCGACCAGACATCATGCATGTAGTAGGAATAGTTGGAAGATTTCAGGCAAATCCAAAGGAAACTCATCTTCAGGTAGTCAAAAGAATCTTCAAGTACCTTCAAGGAACTCAAAACTATGGCTTATGGTATCCTAGAGACACAGATCTCACACTTCATGCTTACACAGATGCAGATTGGGCCGGAAGCGTGGATGACAGGAAGAGCACAAGTGGTGGTGCATTCTTCATGGGTTCCAGATTAGTATCTTGGTTCAGCAAGAAACAGAGTTCGATTGCTTTGTCTACAGCTGAAGCGGAATATGTGGCTGCTGCATCTTGTTGCACTCAACTCCTTTGGATGATGCAGACCTTGCAGGATTTTCAGATCACTTGTACTCCACCTATCTCCATCTTATGTGATAATACAAGTGCAATCATCATTTCAAAGAACCCGGTCATGCATTCAAAGACCAAGCACATACCGATCAAGTATCACTTTCTCAGGGAACAAGTGCTTGAACAAAAGGTCAAGTTGGAGTATGTTCCTTCTAAGGAACAAGTTGCTGATATACTCACCAAACCATTGCCCAGGGAGACCTTTGAATACCTCAGGCAAAAGCTAGGGGTTGTTGATGTATCATCCTGTTGTTGAATCTCATCTATTGGTTGTACGCATGTTGGGTTGCATATTGGTCGAAGATAGAATGGCACAGGTTCAGGGGGAGCATATAATGCATTGTTGGCATTATGGTAGAAGATCTTGGAGGAAGTACAAAAGGAGATCATGGATGCTGATCTAAATATTGCTGCAATATGTCTCTATCTCTTTCTCTTATGGTGTATGGTGGATTATGGTTTGTAGATCTGGTTTACTGTCAAGGGGAGCATGTTCTCAGGGGGAGCATAACCCTTTGCCCTTGATGTCAAAGGGGGAGAATGACGATGAAGATCTTGAGGTTGCCATCAAGTCCAAAGGGGGAGATTGTTGGCATTATGATTCTGGTTTGGCTCTATGGTACAGGTGTTGTACTTGATGGCAACTCACTCAAGTGGCAAATCTCTATTTAGGCTCTTAAAATGATGGAAAATAAGAGGTTCGTAGGTGCAACGTTCAAAAGGTGCGGACCCGCAGGTTCGCCGTCCAGGAAGTGCGGACATACCTGCAGGTTCACCGTTCATAAGGTGCGGTCCCCCAGTTCACTCACTCCAATGCAGAGAAGCGCGCTCACATGGGGTATCCTATGTTTGGCCATTGGTTTTTAGCCCGTCTTTTACGATCCTATGGTTTTGGCCCGTGGTATAGGATCTAATTTATTGAACCCCGGTTTGGATCCCTTGTATTGGTTCTTGATGGTTTTGTCCCATGGTGTGGATAAGGGTTTGACTATAAAAAGGGGAAGGAGATCACTTGGCTAGACACTTGTGAAAATTTGAATATCTTAAGATCTGAAATTTTGGGTGATTGGTTTTACAAAGCTAGATCTAAATCAAGGAGAAATCTTAAGGTGAATCTATTGATAAGTCTTGATCTCTCGGGCGCATGATCAAATCTGTGGATCTGACTATTTGTGACACATTGGAGGATTGTTAATTTGGCCCTATTCAGAGGTCCGCAAGTGATCTATGGCATAAGTGCGGGGGTATGCAGCGCAGGAGAAGACGCAACACAGGGGTACGCAGTGCAGCAGAAGGCGCAGTGCGGGGTACGCAGTGCAGAAGAAAGCATATTGCGGAGGTACGTAGAGGCACAGAAGGACCAGTGCGGAGGTACGTTGTCTGATGGACAATGAAGGTGCGGATCTGGGCTGAGGTACGCAGTTCAGCAGAAGGAGTAAGTGCGGTGGTACGCAGAGCAGCAGAAGGATCCAGTGCAGATCTGCGTGCAGTTCAGGCACAGAAAGGCTGCGGATATCCGCAGATTTATATTGGTGAAGTTGCAGACCTGTCTTAAAACATTTGTTGACTGTCTTTTATCTATTGCTGCAGAGTTCTGGGTTTAGATTCTAGTATTACTTTTCTATTTACAGCATTCTGAGAAGTTGGGTGATTCATTGGTTGATTGTATAAGGAGATTGGGTGATTTGTATGTACTTGATGATTATTTGATCTTCTTGGATCGAGTCTGAAAATTAATGAAATGTGGTCCTTAAAGAAGTAGAAGAGCAAAGGGGGTTGTAGCTCCCTTCCAGGAGAGACTGGAAAACGAGAGAGAGTTGTAGCTCTCTGCAGGTTGTAGCCTACGTACTGGTAAAGGACTGCACCAGTACAAAATCCTTGTAAAAGAAGTTTCTAATTGAAAGAAGATAGAGACATATTGCAGCAGGTGGTTTTCACCCACATTGGGTTTCCACCTTATATTTGGTGTTCTTTAGTGTGCTTATCCATTTTTCTTGCTCTTGTTCATTATTATATGGCACTGACATACAAATTAATGATCAATATCTGAAGAATAAATTAAAGTATAAATATGGAAGGCATATTGAAAAGAATTTGATAACACTGATTCACCCCCCCCCTCTCAGTATTATTTCCAACAAAAATAGGATCTTTGTCACTTACAATTTTATTTGGGTTTCCATGTAGCTTTTGAATTGTTTCCATAAATGTAGTAGCAACTGTAATGGATTTAAATGGATGAGATAATGCAAAAAAGTGTGCATAATTGGTAATTCTATCAACTACCACCATGATGACACTCTTTCCTTCGGACTTGGGTAAACCTGTAATAAAATCCATTGAAACCTCCTCCCAATGTTGACTTGGAATGGATAAAGGTTGTAATAGACATGTGGTCTTAATTGTCTCAACTTTATTTATTTGGCAAACCAAACAATCTGCCACAAACTTTTGAATATCAGATTTAAGGCCATCCCAAAAAAATTCCTTCTTAACCCTGTGGTAAGTTTTTAAAAATCCTGAATGCCCTCCTAAGGGAGATGTGTGCGATTCCCTAAGAATCTTTTGTTTGAGTTTGGAATTCTTACAGAGGTATAAGTGATCTTTGTACCAAAACGAACCATTTTTCCAGCTAAATGTATCAGATGCACTGGGATCTTGCTGCAACTTTTGAATAAGTGCCCACACTTCTTCATAATTTTTCCATTCATCCCTTGCTTTGTTTATCCAATCTGGTTGGATAATAGAGATGGCATAAAGAAATGCTTCCACATCCTCATCCTTTCTTGAGAGTGCATCTGCAACAACATTTTTCTTCCCTTTTTGTAGATGATTTCAAAGTCATAACCCAACATCTTTGTGACCCATTTTTGTTGCTCTTCTAAAGATAATCTTTGTTCTAAAAAGTATTTAAGACTATCATGATCTGCTTTTACCTTGAAGTGTCTTCACATTAGTTAAGGTTGCCATTTCTTAAGTTCATATAGTATTGCCAACATTTCCATCTCATAAATAGCTTTGTGTAAATATTTTCCTTTGATTGGACGACTTTCGAAAGAAATGGGTCTTTCTTCTTGCATTAAAACAACACCAATTCCATTTCCTGAGGCATCACATTCCACAATAAAGGTTTTTGTGAAGTCTGGTGTAGCTAAGACTGGTGCTTGGCATGTTGCCTCTTTAATATGTTCAAAGGCCTTCGTTGCTTCTAGAGTCCAAGAAAATGCATCTTTCTTCAGTAATGTTGTTAGAGGTTCCACTATTCTCCCATAATTCTTAACAAACTTGCGATAATACCCTGTCAACCCGAGAAATCCTTGTAGATGCTTTATGGATGTGGGGATTTTCCCTTCCTTAATGGATTTAATTTTTCTAGGGTCTACCTTAACATCTTCATGAGATACAATATGACCCAAATATTCCACCTCTTGTACTCCAAAGAAACATTTGGAGGTTTTTGCATATAATTGTTTCTCCTCCAATAGTTTGAGCACTTTGTCAACATGTTGAACATGATCCTTCCAAGACTTGTTGTAGATCAGTATATCATCAAAAAGTACTAGCACTAATTTTCTAAGGAAGGGTTTGAAAACGGAATTCATCAAACCTTGAAATGTAGAAGGTGCATTGGTAAGGCCAAAAGGCATGACCAAAAATTCATAATGAACCTCATGAGTTCTAAATGTTGTTTTCAAAATGTCTTTAGTCTTCATTCTGATTTGATGATATCTTGAATGAAGGCTTAACTTGGTGAAGTAAATTGCTCCATGCAATTCATCCAATAATTAATCAATGAAAGGAATGGGGAATTTATATCTAATAGTGAGCTTGTTGAGCTCCCTATAATCCGGACACATGCACCATGATCCATCCTTCTTGTGCACCAATACTACTAGAGCAGAGAAAGAATTTTGACTAGGTTGAATTATACCAGCCTCTAGCATTTCTGCAACCATACGTTCAATTTCACTCTTTTGGGCATAGGGATATCTGTAAGGCCTGATGTTTGGAGGAACACTTCCTGGAATCAAATGAATAGCATGATCATGATCACGAATAGGTGGGAGGCCTTTGAGAGTCTCAAATACCCTAGAATGATTGTCCAAGACTTTTTGGAGATATGGAGAAATAGATGATTCCAATGTGGGAACCTCTAGCGAACATAATTGTGCAATTACGCCTCGTTGTTATTTCTTTAGAATATTTGTCATGCCGTTAGAGATGATTATCTTTCCTGGTTTCATTGTGATACCCCTTAATTCAACTTCATTTCCTTCTGAAACAAATTTCAAGAAAATTTCTTGAAAATTAAAAGTTATCATACCCAAAGATTGTAGCCATTGGACTCCTAGTACAACATCATCACCACCCATTGGAATGGAAAGCATTGGCCTATTCAACACATACTCTCCCATGGATAGCTTTATATTATGGCACTTTGTAGAGCAATTTATGGTTCCTCCATTTGAAACCATCACTTGACACTTTGGTGCTGGATATAGGAAGCAAGTCAATTCCTTGGCTATCTTACAATGAATAAAATTATGGCTACTGCCCGAATCAATGAACATTATTAACTTTTTATTCTTGATATGTCCTTCTATCTTGATAGTTTAAGGAGTGGTAATTCCGACCAATTCATTACAAGATATGGTCGGATTCATTTCTTCTTTCTCTAGGGTTTGTTCCTGGTGTGTATCCTCTTATTTTGATGTTTCTTGTTCCTTTTCTTCCTCCTCTTCACAATCTATGTAAAATAATTTCTTCTTAGCACACTTATTACCATTACTGTATTTTATATCACAACTATAACAAATCCATTTTTCTCTTTTTTCTTCCAATTGTTGTGGTGTCAACATTGTAGGTTGTGGAAGGTTAGGGGAAACAACACTTCCATCTTTATAGTTGTGAGTGGTAGGCTTCCTTGTTGCCATAACTTTGCTTTCAATTTTTCTTGCCAACCTGAATGCCTTCTCCAATGAATCAGTTTCCCAAAGGCTAACCTCATGTTGGATATTATCCTTTAAAGTCCCCATGAACACATCAATCCTATGCTCCTCTGGAATATCTTTTACCCTTGTATTCAATTTTTGGAAGTCATCAATGTGCTCCACCATTGAACCCTTTTGTTTGAGATTTATCAATTGGCTAAAAAAGGTGTTGATTTTGTATCCTCATAATGTGATATAATTTCTTCCATAAAATTTCCCAAGTGACAATTTTTTTATGAGAGAAAAGTCATCGATACCATACAAACTGATTGGGTTCCAAATATAAAGTTGCGGTGCGTACCTTTTGTGTGCTTTGCACATTATGGAGATTGAAATATTACTCCATCTATAATATCCATGTTACGAGATCCTTGCCATAAAACTTCCTCATATCGATATTTGGAACATGATGGGTCTTCAATCCAATGTTAGAGTCTATGAAATCATGACTAACATTTCTTTTGTTCTCATCACGAGTTTCCTTTACTACCTTTTCACCATTAGTAAGCATTTCTTGTAGCAACTTTGTCAAATCTATCTTCAAATCTTCCGTGTTGCCTTTAAATTTTTCTTTTATACCATCCATATTAGCTTCCATTCCATCCATATTAGCTTCCATTCCATTATTTAAACCATTCATCTTAGCTTCAATTACTTTTTGTGAGAGCGAAACTTGTTGCACTTGGTCTCATAATTTTGATATATCATGTTGCATTTCTTGTTCTTCTTCATGTGTCATAGTAGAGATTTTAGGTTACTTACTGGGTGTTTCCATTTTCTTTCTTCGGGTAATAAACGAATAATAATTATGCTTAAAAACTCCCTTTTAATCACTTCAAACTACTTTCTCAAACAAGACTTATGCAAATTAAAAAAAAAAAAAAAAAAACTACACACTTTTTTCTACTCTCCTTCTTTTTCTCTCTCTTTTTTTTTTTTCGCTTTGTATGAGCTCGATCTTGAAATCCCTGTAACTCTATAATTTTGGATCTCCAATTTCTAAAATTTTGGGATGTGATAGCTCTCTGAGTCCTCTTTCCAACCCCGCAAGTCTGATAGCAATTTCATTCCCGAAGAAAGAGTTATTCCCAATCACCCATGATGACCTAATTATAGAATGGTTTTGTAGATCAAACTTGTACGATGTTCCATGTGTCATTGTTTCAACATTAAGTTCTGAAAACGATACCCAAAAAACTAAAGTTCGCCTCATTTCTGTAATTTTTTACAAAATTTGAATCATATGCTCATGGATAAAGTTATGACGATTTTCCCAAGGTGACATGTTTGAGATCCAATTCGGGAGCCTGGAAAAACCCTAACTTCCTCATTTCATATCTCTGAAACTGTAGCAGGACAAGATTTGAACTTCGGTCACGCGGTTCATCACGATTTCATCTCAAATGGGTTTTAATTTCATCTTCTGAAGTGTCGTATAAAAAACGTTATAGTGAACATGCCATGATGTCTAGTTTGAAGCAGCGAAACCCTAGAATCCAAAGCTTTGATACCAATTGTTATGCAACCAGCTCACAAAATAGAAGAAAGAGATAGATAAATGACTTAAAATGTAGCCTCTTAAAGGGGGAAACCTCCTTTACATTACACAAATGAACAATTCTTGGATGATACAAATGATAAGGCCTCCTTTCTATATATGAGAACTTAAGGGGTCACAATATAATCAGAGCCGACATAACAATAATAATGTAAGGGCACAACAATAACAATAGTGGGCTTCTATGAGGCACAATAATAATAATATGGGGACAACATGGGCACAAAAATGACAATAAGGGGTACAATGACAATAATAATAAGGGAATACACTAGTATTATAGGGAGCTAAAAATATTAGTTCATTATGGATTATCAACTTCTCTAAGATTGAATGGCAACAAGGTACAAGTATGACTAATGATCTAAATTCTGAATCAATCGATTTTTGTTTCAAAAATTTCGCAAATAAGGTAGACAACGCTAGGAATGGTGGTTATGCCTTATGTAAGCATAATCAATTTGGAATTTTGGAGGAGTTTCTATGATGAAATTAGGTTCATTAGCAATGGAGGACAATCCTCTCCCCCTTGTGTATGCGCCATGAAAGTATTCGAGGCATTTTGGGTTTCGTTTCAATAAAATGATGAAGAGGATGAAAAGCGATATTAGATCTAGTGTTGGAAGTATTTAAAATTGAGAAGTAGCTTTGTGTTGGGCTATTTAGATAGTTGTCAGAAGCTCTTTCTAGTCAAATCAAGAACTTGAGGTTGATCTTGGGAAATAGATTTTGGAAACAAAGCCTACAATATGAATTTCTCTCATTTTATCTTGATAATAACATGTATTACAACTTGAAGGGCCTGGTTGGTTTAGCATTGGATTGTTAAAGTAGAAAAAAGAAGCTCTCTGTGGTTAATTTAAGCAATTCTGGTTTATCTTGGGCACTGGTTGTAGGAAATGGGGCCTGATTGCTTTATTGTTTATGTATTTTCCTATACAAGGTGTCTTGAATTCTATAGTAACTAGTTGGAGTATGAAATGCATCACTACTAAAATTATGGCTAATATGTCGGGTAGCGTTGGGTCAATCCAGAGGTAGTTGAAGTAGCAACTGCAACAACGGAAGGAAGACATCATCAACATACAATTAAAGTATAATCAGTTAATCTATAGTGTCACTTCAACAATGGAGATGCTCATTGATCATAGCAATCTCATCCCAAGGATTGAGGATGGGATAACACGTTTGCATCAATAGCTTGAGGAGGTGGAAAATCCCTTGTGCCAAATATAGTTGGGTTCTACTTAAACTTGTAATTCTATAAATTAATCAGTGATATACCTTCCATGTATTAATGGTCCCATTCCAAAGCAAGATAGGGATATAATTCAAAAAGGTTCTAACCATTTTTCTACTTGATTTAGAATGTATACAAAATTGGGAGTTTTTTAGAATGTTTTTACCAATAGATATCATAGGACTGTATTTTTCGTATAATGGCTTATTATGCAATTTGGCAATTGGAAAGGCTTGATTGTAATAGCCTACCATTTAGATTTTTGTCAAATTTGTATGTAAGGTTGCTTCCCAAAAACATGTATTTAAATATGAATGCATTTTACAAGTATGATTTTAAAAATATATTATATTTTTCATAATATTAATTTATATTTTATACAAGTTTATTATTATAGTATATATAATATAAAGTTTATCATGTGTTATAAAATCAGAATGGCATAATGATTTTCTTATCTTGATAATTACTTCTGATTTCTTTGTATTAATATTATCTTCTTTTGTGTCTTATATTATATTCTTATCATCAAGCAACTATAAAAACATAAATGCATCAAGATCAAAACAAGGACACGGGATGTAGGCTCTCATCCAGGGAAAAATCCCTCTTCTAGGGGAAAAACCAAAAAATTCTCTTATCTTCCTTTACAACCAAATCAAATGAGACAACCAAGACCCTTTGTCCAACAATAATACCTCCTCCAATCCAACAATTCAGCCTCCCAACAAAGTCCTATCAAGATGACAAAAGTCTGATTCTAATAGAAAAAAGTCAACCTTCTTCACAACTGCTTCAATAATAGATTTCGACCCTCCTGCATCACAATTTCGACCTCTACTGTAGAGCTACAATTTTCGGCCCTTACTAAAACTCAGAATCTTCGCACGTGTGATCTAGAAACAATAGAAACTTCCTTCTTTCCTTTTCTAGGGTTCCTCCTTCCTTCTCTAGGGCTTATCTTCCTTTTCCAAGCCTTCTTCACTCCTTCACACCTCTTCTTATTACATATCAAACTTCCTTGCTTGAATGTGTCACAATACATCAAATGCACTCCTATATATAGTGGTTGAAGCTCCCTAATGAGGCTGAATTGACAGTTATTGAGGCCAACTTAGTGGAGGAGGCACACATTACATTTTTTACACAAAAATAATTTTCTTATTTGATACAATAAGCTCAAGAAGGGTCTAATACAAGATGACAAGGAAAATGACTCAAGCTTTGGCTTCATAGTTCAAGGTTGACTTTACCCTTATTGCATGCATGGCCAACATAGTAATGGGGAGCGTGTGGTACTTGGACTCAGGTGCCTTGTTCCACATGATAGGGTGTAGAGACTTTTCAGTGACCTGGAGGAGAAATATTTGCAAATTCACATTGATATGGGGTACGACAGAAGCTATAGTGTGACTGGGGTCGGTACAATCACCTTTCAAATGGAGTCAGGCTCCCCCTTCAGTCTCAAGGATGTCATGTTCGTTTCAGGTCTAAAGAAAAATATCATCTCTATTGCAGTTTTTGAAGACCGTGGTTATGATGTGATCTTCAGCAAAGGAAAATCATTCCTGAGACACATAGCCATGGGATAGGTGAAGCAGATCGGGCTCATGTGAAGAACATGTATAACCTATATGTGGAAATTTGTGTTGCATTAAGCACTAAGGCGGAGAAGGTGCAAAGCTGCGATGTCAGTGAAATTTGGCATTATTAGAAGACTTGGCCATTTGCATCATAGTGCCCTGAAGATTATGCAACAAATAACCACATGCCTCCCCAAAGGAGCACTTGAGCAAAAGGATGTATGAAAAGGATGTACTTTGGGAAGCACACAAAATCCACTTTCCATATTCGGGACAACAAAACACATGCAGTCCTTGAAAGGACCCACTCAGATTTTTTTGTACCTTTCTCGACAAACTCCACTGCCAGGATTCAAGAACAAATATTTTGTCATTTTTATTGATGACTTCTCATAGAAGTGTTGGATATTCTTCATGCAGAAGAAATATGAGATATTTTCCAAGTTCGTAGAATTCAAGGCACTGGCTTAGAAATACACTAGAAAGAAGGTGAAGGTTCTCAGGAGTGATAATGAAGGTGAGTACATGTCGAATGAATTTAAAATTTTTTGTGGAAAAGAAGGCATTCGGCGAGAGTTGAAAACACCCCACAATCCACAACAAAATGGGGTGGCTAAGAGAAAGAATTGTAGCATTGTGGGAGTAGCGAGGGCGATGTTGCATGACTAAGACATACCTCTATGCTTGTGGGTTGAGGCATGCAACATAATAGTCTATTTGAAAAACCAAAGTCCTCATTAGATTTTGGGCATGATTACACCAGAGGAGGCTTTCACGAGGAGAAGTTTGGATGTGTCACACTTCAATATTTTTGCAGCCTCTGTTTACTGCCATGTCTCCAAAGAATCAGAGAAGAAGCTAGATCCAATAACACAATTGTGGGTAGTTGTGGGTCACACAAAAAATTCCACAACTACCATGTGTACTTGCCATCCCTCAGAATGACAATTGTGTGAAGGGATGTAAAATTTGATGAGGATAAAGCGATGTGGTGCTCTCTTGAGAGGGAGCTTCAGATCCCACCATAAGAGGAGCTTTTAGCTCCAAAGGAGGAACCTCAAGAAGTTGTGGAGAAACCACAAATTGAGGAGCAGAGAGTGGAGACATCCACTCAAGAAGAACCATCTAGAGAAGGAAGGAAAAGGACCAAAAAAATTAAGAAACTTGTGCAGGATGTGAGGGAGAATGTGGGTGCTCCTTCAAATTACCATAAGTAGAGAAGGTCACCAAATCGCTACACTAGTTACATGGCTCTAATGATTGATCTTGTAGAGACTAATCCATCCTCTTTCGAGGAACCAGTAGATAAACCTGTATGGGTTGATGCAATGGTGGAGGAATATAAATCCATTGTAAAGAAAAGTGTTTGAGAAGTGGTCCCAAGACCAGCAGATAAATGAGTTGTGGGTTTAAGATGGATCTTCAAGGTAAAGCATGAAGAAAATGGAAGCATAGAGAAGTACAAGGGTATATTTGTGGTGAAGGGGTACTCTCAAGTTGAAGGAATTGATTATGAGGAGACCTTTTCTCGAGTTGCAAGGAACTCATCCATTAGACGAATTCTTTCTTTGGTTATGTAGATGGGGTCGAAGATCCACCAGATGGATGTAAAAACAACATTCCTCAATAGAGTTATTGAGGAGGAGGTGTACATCGAGCAACCATAAGGCTTCAAGACTTTTGATTGAGAGTCTCATGTGTGCAGACTCAAGCGAGTGATGTACTGTATCAAGCAAGCACCCTGTGCATGGTATACCAAGATCGATATCTATCTCACCGGTTTGGGCTTCACCAAAAGTGAAGTGGATGCAAACCTCTATTATGTTTTGGTAGAAGGTAAATTGTTGATTATTGTCTTATATGTTGATGACTTGATTTTAACTGGTGATGAACAATTTAGCAGATCTTGCAAGGCGACCTTGCAAAAGAATTTGAAATGAAGGACATGGGTCTCATGCACTACTTCCTAGGATTGGAAGTATGGAAAGGTGATGGGGAAATTTTTGTTTCTCAAGTCAAGGATGCAAATTAGATACTACAAAGGTCTCGCATGGAGAGTTGCAAACCCATGGAGACACCTATAGCAACCAACAAGAGGAAGGAGGATGCCACTTCAAGTGAGGAAGTGGATGCTACCATTTTTCGGTAGCTAGTGGGTTCATTGATGTACCTTATGAACACACGACTAGATATGTGCTATGTATTCAACCAGCTGAGACAAGCTATGGTTAGGCCAACCAAATTATTTTGGAAGGCAACAAAGCATGTTTTACGGTACCTCAGAGGAACTACCCAGTTTGGACTATGATACATACAAACAAAGGGAGTGAAGTTGTGTGGATTCACACATGCAAATTGGTTAGGGAGTCCATCAGTCTGGGATAGTACATCAAGTGGATTTTTCAGTGTTTGGTCCATAGTTGTTTCCTGGTACAGCAGGAAGTAAATATTTTGGTGCTTAGCTCAGTAGAAGCAAAATACATGGTTGCAAGTCAAGCAACATGTGAGGCGATCTGGATGAGAGAGATACTTGTTGGATTTTTTTTTTAGATGATGGATCCAACTATGATCTATTATGATAATCAGAGTTTCATCAAGCTCTCCGATAATCCTATTTTTCATAATCGATCCAAGCATATAGATATTCAGTATCGCCATTTATGGGACTATGTGCAGAGCCATATAATGTTGTTGCAGTACATTCTGACAAAGGAACAAGATGTTGGCATTTTGACAAAGGCCTTGTCAAGAGGGAAGTTTGAGTTCCACAGGTGCAGGATAGGCGTGGTTGATAATCCCTTTCTTGCTAAGAGGGAGTGTTGAAAAATGCAATAAGCAATTCTCAATTTGATTTTGCCTTGATTAAATTGAGAAAATTCAAATTTCCACATCAGCAGACAACTTGGATGATGTCAACTTGTGTGACATCGCTTGTGTCGCCTAGTTTACTCAATAAATTCGAGTTGTAGGAGCTAGAGTTCAGTTCTTCATGTGTGATTGCTATTTTGTAGCAATCAAGGTCAATTATATCAAGTTTTTTTCAGTTAAACTAGTTCCAAATTTTGGAGGAATTAGTGGAAGGTTAGTTAATTAGTGGGACTTTAGTCAAACTCAGTGATCATCCAGTTAATTAATCAATCAGTTGAAAATAGCTAGTGCATGCAGAGAATTTGAGTTCCCCAAGCTTGATGGAGATTCCAAGGCAGTGTAACATCATACGTAGACTAGTCTTGAGTGTACATGTGTTGCATGCAGTTAGAGGATCAACTTAAAGGAATTTCACAATCAATTTGAGGAATTTCCTAAATAATAGGGGCTCAATTCCTTAAGGAAAAATGCAAGGAAATATGAGTTCAAGCAGAGGAAAATTTTGACTAAGTCTGGGTCAGAGGCCTTCAATGTGCAGTGAGATAGGTTATGCATTTGTATGTTGTGCTGAGTTGAGCAAAGTAATTGTAATACATATCTATTATTCTGATTTAATGCAAGCAGGCATTGGGTTTTTTAGAAGTTTGCTTTCCCTGAGAAAAATACTTGTTGCATGTGTATGATTTCTTATTGCATGTCTAAATATTTTTTTTCTAGATTGTCAATTACTTTCCACAGAGTAGTAGAGTAGGTTTGTGTCTTGTGATCTTGATTAAAATTTCATGAGAAGCTGTAAATCTACATCATAATTTATCCAACAAGGACTAAGGTGTCATCAAGGAAATTTGCCACTATAGGTACCATCATGCTAGAACCCTGGTATCAATACAACATGATATAGATACCAATTAGGCCTCCATGCCAAGACACTAACCCTCACAGGGATCTAGGTATCATCAAGGTCAAACACTAAAATAGAGCTTCATAAGACTAAGATACCCTCCCACACTAGGATCTAGACCAACTAGGAAAATATGTCCTCCCAAGTACCATCATATAGGCATGCAGCCTAAGGTACTCATCTACCCTTTTCAATCAAATCAATCCAAGCATGCTTATCAAAATATTCAAAACTTCTCAGGGAGAGATCAACACACTATCTACTCGTTCATCCATTAGAACATATTGTAGCCTTGTGATCTATTATAGCGGCTACAACCACCCTCCAAAATTTTTCCTATGCTTTGTTTTAGAGCCTCCCTCCTTAAATCAAAGCAACTCATCTTACGCTGACCTAGGTCCTTGTGCTTTGATTGAGCTTTATATTCTGCTTACAACTTGTGTTTCTTACATGTCTTCCTATCTAACTCGCAACTCGATCTCTTAACTTGGCTTTAACTCGGTTCCAGGCTTTCCTTAGTGAATTTCGCAATACTTGAGGGCAACTAGCCTTGCTCCCAAGAATTGTACAGTCCAAGCCAGTGATGAGCCTTCAAATCCAAAACTACGCAGAGCTAGTTGACAACTTGCCTTCAGCTAGGAAACTACGCATAGCATGAGAGGCAACCTAAGTCTCAGCCCAGAAATTGCGGAGAATATTTCCCTCAGTAGTCACCTGATGCATGAGCTAGTGAGTTGTCCAGTTCCCCTAGGAACTATGCAATCTCTCCATGCATTTATGGCAGCTTTTTCCTAAAAAAGAAAAAAACAAAAAAACAAAAAGGCATCCCTAAAAATAGGGATCTATTTTATTAGTCGGAGTTACACTTGAGTTATTTTTGGAAAATGCCGCCAAGTTTTGCTTTTTCCTAGATTTTTGGCCTTAGCGCCATAAACCCTAAATTGACCAAATCTATTTAATGGACGCCCCCAGAGCTCATTTTCACATTCAATCTTGGAGCTTTGGCATTCCCGAGGAGATCTAGGAACCTTCGGCATGGTCATTGCAACTTTTTCGGGTAAGTCTTGCTTTTTTAGTCTTTTGCTACTTGTTCTGTCGCTTTTGTTTTCTTGGCTTGTAATAGTGGTTTTTTACCCATTTTATTGAATGACCACTATTGTTGTGATTTGTTTTAGCTTGTAGAAGTGTTTTTTTAAGTTTTCCATTGCCTTTCATAAGTGTCGCATGCATCACCCAATTTTTTCACTGATGGTTGTCGTTGCGGTGACTCTCTCCACATGCTTCATTGTTCTTCAGTTTGATTGGTTCCTGCAATTGTTTTGTTGCATGCATCATCATTCTCTCATATCTACACCCACCTTCACTTCCACTTTCATATACGCTCATTTTCGTGCTGCCATTAGGCAGATCAAGGGTTCCTTGGCCAGGATCTTTCTCCTCCCAAGCATGCACTACGCATTTATGGATCTCAAGGCTTTTCCTTGGCTCTAGGAATTACGCAAAGACTGCCAAGCCCTAGCTCCAACTATGCACTGCACAATTCTAGGAGCTAGCCCTGAGCCTTGGTCACTGGGATTGTGTAATGCACAGTTCCAGATGGCCTGAGCCAGACTGAACTACACATTGCGTAGTTCCAGTCAGCAAAACCTCCACACTAGCAGTTGGGACTGCAAATGTGTATAACCAGTGGCAGTCAGTCACCTCTGAGAGCCAATATTGCACAATTCTTCCCAGCAGTTGCCTAGTTTGTTGTTTGGTTTGTTCTTGAAGTGATTTTGGTTTCACGGTAATATTTTCATGCCATGAGTGTCCTCTCTATCTCTAGGTAAAATAGTTGTTGAGAAAATCTCCAACAGTTACAGGTAACATGGCTTCCAAGAGAGCTACATCAAAGGATATTGTTGAAAGTAGCACTAGGAATGCAATTGAGTAGGTGTGAGTGAACTTGCCAGCTTATGTAGACACTTAGTTTTTCATTGAGAAGGGCATGAAGTTAACTGGTGGGCCCCAGTATTGCAGCAATAATGCTGCAACTCCTAGAATTCCCTTCTTTAATTTTATCAACCCGGTAGTTCGTAACAAACTTGGAAGTGACGGTGCTGTATGCACAAGTACTAGCTCTTGCCGTGGCTGTCACTTGATCAGCTGGCACAAGTCCGCTAGGAGCTTAAGCCAACTTCTATGAGCTCTTAGAAGAAGCTTTTTAACTGATGGACGAAAGCTAACTCAAAGAAGGCTAATCTACTTGCAGAAAGAAACTGGAAAGCTGAAACGAAACGCAAACCCTAATTTTACCAGCTAGCCCTACTGATGTAAGAAAGAGGATGCAAGCTACTGAAAGGGATTCCATTGACTTCTAGGAAGGTAAAATGCATGTGTCTAAGCTACTTCTACAGTAACATCTGAAAAAAACATCTTTTTGTATTTTTGAATAAGTTGTCAGAATTATCATGCATGTGATTTGACTATTTTGATTGTGCAGAGGTGGATTGGCGAGAGGAAATACTTGCAGATGGTTGGGAAGGTTCAAAGAGGGCCTAAGAGGTCCCTAGCACCCTTCCAGAGAGTTTCAAAAAGTTTGGATATCAAGAAACCACGTTCGTTAGCTTCTACAGGAAGTCTGCAGGGGTTCTACAGGATGTTCTGTATTTTCTACAGGATGTTCAAAAATGGGATTTTGGAGGGTGGATGGAGGGAGAAAGGTGGATAAGTGAGTATTGAGGTAGGATAAGGGTGTGAGGGGGTCCAGGACTTGGTGGATGGAGCTGAGGAGAGATGAAGATGGCTGGATTTGTTCAAGGCGGAATGAAGCAATGTTGCACAAAAATTAGGGTTATGTGAGCAGATGTGGCAAACATGAGGCAAGAATCCACGTTAGGGGATGGAGCAGATGGGATTGATGGAGTAAGGGCAGATAGATAAGTGGTACGGGTGCTCTGAAAGTTGTTTCTCCAACTGAACCAACGAAGACTTGGAAAATCAGAGACCTAGTTACGTTAACCTAATCTGATCTAGCTAACAGTAAAGAGAATGAACATAAGCTTATTTGCAATGAAACCATGTATAATAATATGCAATGAAGCAATCAAGAATCTGAACATGTAACCAACTTCTGCAAATAAAAATCGAACACTAATGATTGCATGGCAAAGCAAAGACAGTGTTTTTGGGGGCAGCAAGGTCACCTTAATCCCAACTCTTGATCCCACTGAGGGAGAGGTGAAATCAGAGGTGCTTGATGGCCTTTTTCTGAAGCTCTTCCCTATTAATAACCTATCAACTCAATCTAAACATGAAAATCCTTTTTAATCATCAAAAGCAACCTAAATAACCAAGCAAGATTTAAATCTAAATAGCAGATTTTATTCTAAGAATGCAGAAAAAGCACATAAAGGTAAAAAAAGGAGGTACTGGGCACTTGATTTGGGCCCAACCCTAAGAGCTACAACCTCCTAAGAGAGATTAGAGCTGGTGCAAAGCTGGATTCATCTTTATTGAGCAAGAAATAATAGTTACGTCAAAAACTTTCCACAAGGAAAAGCTTGAAAATGTGCTTAAATGAAAAGCTAACCTACTGCCTATAAAATGACTAAAATCGAACTACAAACTAGCTAGCTTCTACCTACAAAGTGACTAACTGAAATGAGGCCCTAAGCCTTCTTATTTATACAAATTGAGGACCCCAACAACCCTCCTAAACTTTAGGAACTCGGCTGCCAAAACTTGTAGTTAACAACACTTTTACTAGCACTTGCTCGACTGCCCTTGGTGGCCCTTGAACTCTAAGATGATGGTGGAGAATTCGAGTTAAGGGCCCATAAATGAAGGGGATACCTTCCTAAAAATCCTCTCCACGGATTTCGCTGCCAAGTGCTCATTTAAACCTTTGATTTTGTCTCAAAATTGACTAAAAATCTGCACAAAGCATCCATTAGACTTGTTGGCATAATGACTAACCCAATTCACTCTATTAGCATAAATATAATAAAAAACATGCAATAAACTAATGAGAATGGTGGATTAAGTCGAATTAGGAGGCTGAATGAGCCCATATAATGACCCATTTTTGGGGCTCATCATCACCCCCCTACTGAAAGTGTTGCTCATCCTCTGAGCAACTAATCTATCTCTTCATCTTTGATGGCCCTGGTGGCCTTCTTGTCATGCCAAGCTTCTGAAGTGATGTCCTCTTCTCGGTCACGAAACCATGCTTTTCTCTCTGCTTCTTCCCACTGCCTGTGCTCCTTTTCTTGTAGCAGTTTTGTTAGTGCCTCAACCTCAACCTGCAGTTTGTCCTCTCTTTGCTGTTCATTAGATGTTTCCTTGTCTTTCCTTCTTCCTGTGATTGTTTGGCCGCCTTTTCCTCCAATTGCTCGGTCTCTCTTAGCTTAGCCAGCGTTTCCTGTAGAACAGTCTCAGCATCCTGTAGAGAGGCTGTTGTGTCCAACATTTTCATTCTTTCTCTCCAGGTGGATGTCTTTAGGCTTCCCCGTTCATAGGTGATGGATGCCTTTGAGGGAGGCTTTTCCTTTTGTGTAGCTAGGATGTCTTCAATTGTAATTGGCTCTTTTGACTGTGGTTGGGGTCTACCAGCTTTTATCCGCATGCTCCTTCTTGCCTTAAAATACATGGAAGGCTCCCTCTTTCATTGCCCTTTTTGCTTTGGAGATGTGCTAAGGGTAGCCAGCACAGCTGCTGCCTCCTTGGCTAAAATCTCAGGCGATTTCTCCTTTTTGTTCCTCTGTTTCCATACTTCTTGTAGAAATTCCTGTGTCGACTGTTTTTCTGTCTTCTTGTAGAAACTGCTTTCTGGCTTCCTGTAGAAATTATCTTCTGGCTTCCTATAGAACCTGTCTTCACTGTTTCGGTCTGCTTGGCTGGGGGTGTCTTGCCTTTTAATTATGGTGTGGTTGCCTTGGTTGTGCCCTCACTTGTTTGGACTTTTGCAATCCTTTCTGCTCTATTCTGTAATCGCTTTTTTCGGGGTGTTTGTGCCATTGTTCCTCCAAAGTTTTAGGCTTCAACAATTTGGCCTTTGCTCCTTTTCCTCTCTGTTCTTGCCTTGCCTGAATGTCTTGCGTTTCTTCATCATTGGTTTTCTCATCTTTTTCAATGTGTTCTTCTTCCTTGCCATCCTTTATTTTTCTTCAGCACTTCCACTAACTCATCGACATTAGTTCTTTGAGTATCCAGCCTTGTCCTCCCCCTCTCACTTTTATTTGGCTCCTTGTATTTCTCTTGATCATGTAAAAGATCCCACCTGTTCATTGTTTGACCGTACTATGACAAGACACAAACTTACTGTTCCTGGTTGGTTAATTACATGCCTTGAATGGTCCAATCCTACAATTGATTTCCACCTTACACTTATTTCATCTCATTAGTCTTATGGTCAATTTTAAGTCGCACCAATGTTTGCTAAACCTTCATTTGTACAAATTTGGGCACCTTCAATTAATCCTTCTAGCTGTAGCCGGTTGTCAGCTGCCAAGCCTGATCCGTCACAGTAAACAAATTTTGCATTCCCAGCCTGATCGCTTTTAGAAGCACTCTCAAAGTATTGTTCCCCTGTTCTCGATTTAGACAGTTCCAAACTAGCTTGGATCTGTGACAGAATCTTCATGTCTCTCCTTTGATGTGAGACTCTAATTCCATCCTCCAAGTCCCCCACCAACTTTAAGATTTCCATCCCTTTACAATCCTAGATCACCTGCATCAAATTCTGATATGACACCTTACTCTGTTTTAACAATTATGTTCATGCCTGCAAAAGACCCTGACCAAGTTTGTTCTTCGGTTCTCTTTTCCAGAAAACCTCCTTAATACCTGCAAAAGTCCATGTCCATGTTATAGACAATTTTGTGCCTTACAGCAACAAGCATGAATTGTCAATAATCCAAGGGATCCAAAGTTCCCTAAACATGATGTTCCTACCCCTAGAGGAACAAGGTCAGCAAACCAACAGCTCTCAGATCAGTTCTCCACCTGAAAACACTCAAAAACAAGCAATCCTGAAATCAAAGCAAGTGCTCCACTAGGTTTCTGCGCTGAAACTCAGTTGCTCCATGGTGTACCTGCGTTGCAAAGCAAGTGGAACAAAGGCCACCTGCGCTGAGCGAGTTTGGACATGTGGCACACTGAGTCATTGCTTTGGAATCTTCCAAAAATGACACTTGGATCAGGGATTTCGCCTTGTGATGAGTCAAAGGCTCTGTTTCCCCAAGTGGAAGCAAAGTTCTCCAAGTGGACTCAAGAACTGAAGATCAACTGAAGATTAACTGAAGAGAGAGAGGACACAAGGCAGCTACACATCAGTTGCAAGCTGACTCATCCTTTCTCAATTCATCTATATATTGAGCTCTCTCCTATGAGCTCAAGAGGCTGGAATTTTGTGCAAAGTAATGATATGCTGTTGGTTTCACTATAGAACTATTGGGTGATTGTTTGAGAGAGGTGAAGAGGAGAAATTCTTTCTGCTGGGAGGTGTTGCTGGATTGGAGCCTTCAATGGTTGTAATACTCTCAGAACCTTTACTTCTTCATTAATAAAAGCTATTGAGGTTCTTCTATGTGCTCTTGTTTCAATAATATATTGTGATGATTGCATGTTTGGTTTACACTAATCCATGAACCAGTTATGATTGCATGCCTCTTGTAGTTTCCTTCTTTGTTATTTTGCAGGATCTCATTGTAGCTGGGCAAGCAAAAGAACAAGGAGCTAGGAGCAAGCGGCCAAAGAGAAGAGTTTGGATTCGACATTAAGCGCAAGGCAACGGTTAGTGCATTTCTCCATTCTCTTTTGCTTTCATAAAGAAGTAAACCTTAAGTAGTTTGTTTTACAGTTGTTGCTAAGGAACTATCACCCTTAGAGTGGGATAGGGTCATCCGAGTCGGATACTTTTCCCTACAACAAACTGGCGACTCCACTGGGGATCGTATCCATTTGATTGTGTTTGTAGTATTTTGCTATTCATTTCCTGAACAAAAGAGTACCAAATCGAAAAGCTTTTGACTATATCAAAAGCGAAGTAGAGGGCAGCTACTCTGGCTCATTTCTGAGCAAGTTCATGATTTGAAGAGCTGATCTACAAGGATCCTTGTAAGCTCTTAGTGATATCTTTTCACCTTCCTAATCATCCCTTTGAGTGTGCTTGACTGATTGCTTCTGATTTGAGCAAAAAATGTGCATTTTTGAGAAAATTATGACTCGGAAATTGTGAAAACGCAACTTTCGTTTTCCAAAGCAGGTAGTACATAGGCTACCTGCTTTGCAACGCAGGTCCCGAAGGGGCTACCTGCGCTGAGAGCCAGATTGGCTGTGCAGCACCTGCGTTGGCCCAAATTTGCCTAGTGCTGTTGGGGTTTCCTCCTTTTCTCTTGCCTGTTTTCACTATTGATTTGGCTGCCAGTTACCAGTCTTGCACCTGTTCTGAAACCAATATTACTTGCCATCATTCTGCCTCTGTTATATAATGAAATTGTACTTGTTCTTTGTATTTCTTACTCATTTACAATTTCCCATAACGAAGAGTAAACTAGTCTTGCTTTTGGCCTCTTAGATTTGAACCTGTGTTAGGCATTTTGCTGGTCTAAAGAGTTAGCTTGTTTGCTGTCCATAGCTGATTAGTCATTTTACTTTCGTCATTATGGTTTGATTTCATGTATTTCCAGTGATTAAGCAAGTGAATCTTAAGGTGTCTTTTGATTTTGGACAAGCTTGTTTACTTTCGCTTTAGATCGAAATCAAAGTTATATAACAACTTTCTTTTTGTAACCCATCCACATTAAGAAAGGGAAAAGAAAATACATGCATTGTGCATTTTGCATTTGACTGTTTGCTTGGCGATTTAGGAAAAATTTGCATTTAGTGTGTGCTCTATGATCTGTGTGAAAAGATTTGCCTTTCTTTTCCCTCAGTAGTTAAGGTTTTCAAAGTTGAAAGATTGAAAAGTTTGCTTCTCATCTTAGACTGCATTCAGGAATTTTTCATATACATCTCGTGGTGATCCTTAAAGGCAAACTGCTAAGCAAGATCAACATTAAAATAAATCCAATTTACATAACAATACTTTGTAACATAACGCAAACAAATAGAGGTCTAGGTAGAGACGTGTTCCGGCGTCGTTAAACATAGTGACTGTCGATCTCTACGAAGGTGGGTGATTCCTCCTGAGAGTCGGTGGCACTAATACGGACTTGTGCTCCCACGTACCGTCGCGTATATATTGGGAGACCCCTATAGGAACAAAGCCTTTATCCATAGGAAGCCGTGTCGGCCGCCCTACTGATCGCGATGCAGTGAACACAACATTCACGAAGATCGACCACCCGTACCGTAAAATGTATTCTGTGGTTTCGCGAAAAGTTTGGCACACCCTCTGCCTAGAACTCCAGAGCAGTTTCTTTTGGCCTTTTTCAAACTCTATAACTGAAAAAGTCCATCCGAGCATTTGTCACTTCGGGCTCGTTAAAACATCGAAGGGGACTAGAGTCATCTTTAGCTTTTTCTCGACTCTTAAAACATGAAAAAGCAAGTTTGTGTCTAAAGCGTCGTTAATAAAATTTATTTTAAATCGGAACATAATCACCTGTTATTCCCACGTTGATCTTTCAGTTGAAAAGTATGGAGCCCACCAACCAAGGAAGTAACCTTGGTGGAAGTCCAAATCCCTTCTCCTCTTGGGGAGATGTTGGTGCGCCTCATATGGCCACATTGTCACTTCCAGGATTGACAATTGGCCTACCCGTATGGCTCTTTTCAACTAATGTAGTGCAGATCGCCACTAATCCTGAGCAGTCGAATCAACAGTCAGACCAGTCTAGAACTACCCACCAGCCTTCCACTTCTTACAATACTGCCTCTGATCCTTCATCTTCGCAAGGTAGAGCCGGCAAAAGTCAGCCTCCCATGGAGAAGAAAGAAAAGAAGAAGAGGGAAAAGAAGCAGAAGGGGCCTATGGCGAAGGCGACTGGGGGCAAGCAAAAGACATCTGACAAAAATCCACACACTGCACCGACCGGGCCTAAATCGCCATGTGTCATTTGCAAAGGGACCCACTTCCATCGTGATTGTCCTTGTATTCCCCGGATACTAAGGGACTGGTCCCCCAGGTTGCACAATCCGGTAGCATCAACCTCTGGTAGTCATGTTGATTGCAATCCGTCAACTAGCGAGAGTGAAGGACGAAAAGGGAGACCAAGATCACCCTGTATGTTGTGTGAAGGCGATCATGCCATCCACCGATGTCCATTCTTAGATGAGGCGAAGAGAGTTTTGGAAGATCGTCCGGTATCACCGTTACGACTTCCTCCTGGATACCAAAAACTCGTGCCTAATCCCTCGATAGTTGAAAATCCAGCTGGCCCGCTCAAGTGGTCAGCTGAAGTGTCGGTCATAGAGAATGAACCAACTGAATCCAGACCAGACGAAAGTCTAAAGGTCGAAACGGCAGTTGACCCGGTTCTTCCTTCAGAGGTTTCATCCTCAAATGACACCGTCGTTGAAGATTCATCTTCAAATGACACCCTCACTGAAGAGAATAAGGATGACACCGTCCAGATTCTTTTCATCAACACAGACTCTGATGAGCATCAGGGCAATGCGCCCATTCCTTTATCGCAGGAAGGAACATCGTCAGGGTCGTATCCGGCCGTGTATTCGGTCCCACCACCAAGCAACCTGGTTGTATCCTTTGATTGGAACCAACTAGGCAGACCCCGGTTACCAGCCAGTATACCATTCAGAATCATTGTCCAAATCTATAGAATGGTAATGGCTGGAACCATCATTGATGAAGGGGCATCTGTGAGTATCCTTTCCTCTATTGCTTGGAAAGCACTGGGTTCCCCGGCGCTTTTACCTGAGATGAGAAATCTATCGGGTTTTGATAAAGGAACCAGTCACCCATTAGGGATTCTCCCCAATGTTCCCATTACATTGAGGAAGAAGACAGTTCATATGAATGTCATGGTCGTCCAAGGACCCTTGGATTATAACCTACTCCTTGGACGGGACTATATATATTGCATGGGAGCTATAGTCTCCTCACTCTTTAGAGTAATGTGTTTTCCACACGAAGGAAAGATGGTCAAGCTCGTGGACCAACTTTCATTTCCGGGATCTCGCATCGCAAATAGTCAAATACCAACCCTAAACGGCTTATTCACTCAAGAAATGCCTCCACCCCCGGTTCTACTTCCCGATGAATGCGAGTAATTCGGAAAGAAAGAACTGGGACCCAGGGGGCATGCACCCTGGCCTGCCTTGGGCAGAGAAAACCTTGGGTATAAAGTTAATTTCCGCAGAAGAATAGACTAGTCCGTACCCCGTCCGAAAAAGGAAGAGAGGGTTGTTCTAGGATAAAATTCTTTTGTCAAAGTTATGTGAGCGAAAAGATCGTCTCCCTTTGTCTAAAAAAGTAGGCTCTCCTAAGGAGGAGATCCATTTGTGGCAGCAAGTAGCCACCATCTTTGAATGTCAAGCCTCACCCATTAAAACAATATGTTTTGAAGGATAAGTAGGGGCAGTCTTCAAAGAAAGAGATGAAATTGCTGCAACAAGTAGTCACCATCCTTAGCAACCTAATGATAGACACCGCCGAAAAGAGAGTTTAGTTTGCGGCAGCAAGCAAAACCATTTTTCGGATAATAAGTAAGAGGCAAACCTCCCTCCGTAACACCAATGTTTTATCTGTTGCGATCTTGCAAAACCTAAAAGTGAACTGATGGGAAGACAAGTACCGTCGGCACCGAAAAATAACGAGAAGACAAGTATCGTTAAAAATATAGCAAGACGACAAGTAGAAAAACAGAGGTGGGACGGAGGAGGGGGAGCCTTGAAATTATATTTTATACCTGGGGGCATGCAAACCTTTTGGAGTGCAAGCTAAGAGCGGTTATTTATCTGTTTTTTGGATTAGTCGTTTCCGAACTAGCATGAAAAAAGGATGTGGGGCAAAAGTTAAAACTTGCCAAATTGGAGTAGCTAGTGAGGTATAGCTCCTTAAATAAGAATACCTCACCTGAGGCGTTTCTTGTATTATGACTGGTATGTTCGAGCAGTTTTAGCACACAGTTCATGCTCGTTAAAAAATAAACGCAAGATCCAAGCAGTTTTAGCACATAGTTCATGCTCGTTAAAAAATAAACATAAGTTGTGAGCAATCTTCCCCTAGAGTTCAAGCTCACCCAGAAAAAATGAACCGGTAAATAACCTTGGTAAATGTAACCTTTGACAGCCATATTAAAGCCCTTGGTCTTGTTCTTGCAGTCTCACCTCCATCCGTTCATTTGGCCAATCGTTCATCTCCATATGTTTTTTTACCCGTTTTGAGGAACAGCTGCGAAGAGTGATTTCACTAAGCCATCCTTGTGACACTGCCGTGATTGGAATATTCCAACCTGTACCTGGAATCTGCTGCTGCCCTGTTAATCACTCGTTCCTCGAAAGACGAGTCGTCTTTAAGCTCTTTTCACTGACTCGTAAAATATGAAAAGATTGCCGAGTTTTGGCCTTCCAGCTCGTTAAAGCGACCGGAAAGCTATCCCTCCTCTAGATTTTAATCTTTTTGGACCTGAGGGATTATTGCACAAAAAGATCGAGCGCTTGTTTTGTTCGGCTTGTTAAAGCAATCGAAAATTCATCCCTTCTGTATTGTTTTATACTTTTTCGGACTTAAGGGATTAGAAGATGAAAAAGGAATTTTGGAGTTAACTTTCCGTACCTTTTCAGACTCTCTAAAAATGAAAAGGACCGAGTTTTCCTTGTCGTTAGACTCGTTAAAATGATTAAATAGCGACAAACTTGTCTTTAGACGAGAACGAGTTTCCCTATCGCTAGGCTCGTTAAAACATAGCGATGGGCTTGCCTGAAGGGCAGGTTATAGAACAAGCATATGTTATCCTCCTCAAGCTTGACAAAAATAAAGAGGTACTGGTCAGCAATGACTGGGGAAAAATTGGGAGAACCTCACAGCATTAATGGTAGCAAGTCGCTCTTGAACATGACACTTTGTCCTCCGTATCACATCGGGTTGGGTTGTTTCATTCACCGGTCTCATAACCATGGTCCTCGCCACACCATCCACAATTGGGGTAATGCTACCAATCCATCACATCAGTGTCGTTATATGTTCAAGAGATGTGGTTCTGCAAAGAGTCAACCGAGTCCCATCCACTGCCATACATTATCCTTCATCCACTTCATGACCGCCACCCTGAATCATACATCACAGTTTGTTTTCACCTCATCACAATCACTAGCTCCGTTCCATGTCACTGATGTGGGATTCATTAAGGCCCTCCTTTGACGGATCGCTCCTTGTCGACATCAGCTCATTATCCAAGGAGTTGATCTAGGAACACCCCCTTCAGTACTTTGAAGCTTGCATGCCTCAATGGCAAGCTTCTCACTTCCGGCGACAGGTATACATCAATGACCTTCGACCAGAGGATTTTGCATGGTGGTCGACGCCAAGTCCTTTATTCCCACCATGTGAATTGTACTGCTGTACCTTGAGGGTCATCATCCTTATCGGTGATTCCTCTCGCGCTTGTTAACGGTTTACATCATTGGCCGATAATCAAGTGATGTCTTTCCATGTTTGACTTCAAGAAATTCTCACGTGGATCGACTTGTACATCGAGTGAAGATCGGAAGAGATTGAAGACCCCGGATCTAGTTTCATCCATCCGGGCTGCGATATATATTCAGGATATAAAGACATTTGATATGTACATCATTGCAGCAGATGATCATCCTTCTCAAAGGATGATAATTTCAGCAGAGAATTATCAGTCTACAATCAGACGATCGTCTGTTCTATGTACCAAAATGTATTTATAAAGCTGAGCATGGGAATGCCCGCCTCAGTTAGATCATGAAAATGTATGAAAAATAATGTATTGTATTGTATCTTATTACAGGACACTTCTCAGCAGATTGAATGAACTTCGGATCCTCTCAATAAAGCATTTCACCCGATAAACGACCTCATACTTTAGGGGGCATCTGTTATAGACAATTTTGTGCCTTACAGCAACAAGCATGAATTGTCAATAATCCAAGGGATCCAAAGTTCCCTAAACATGATGTTCCTACCCCTAGAGGAACAAGGTCAGCAAACCAACAGCTCTCAGATCAGTTCTCCACCTGAAAACACTCAAAAACAAGCAATCCTGAAATCAAAGCAGGTGCTCCACTAGGTTTCTGCGCTGAAACTCAGTTGCTCCATGGTGTACCTGCGTTGCAAAGCAAGTGGAACAAAGGCCACCTGCGCTGAGCGAGTTTGGACATGTGGCACACTGAGTCATTGCTCTGGAATCTTCCAAAAATGACACTTGGATCAGGGATTTCGCCTTGTGATGAGTCAAAGGCTCTGTTTCCCCAAGTGGAAGCAAAGTTCTCCAAGTGGACTCAAGAACTGAAGATCAACTGAAGATTAACTGAAGAGAGAGAGGACACAAGGCAGCTACACATCAGTTGCAAGCTGACTCATCCTTTCTCAATTCATCTATATATTGAGCTCTCTCCTATGAGCTCAAGAGGCTGGAATTTTGTGCAAAGTAATGATATGCTGTTGGTTTCACTATAGAACTATTGGGTGATTGTTTGAGAGAGGTGAAGAGGAGAAATTCTTTCTGCTGGGAGGTGTTGCTGGATTGGAGCCTTCAATGGTTGTAATACTCTCAGAACCTTTACTTCTTCATTAATAAAAGCTATTGAGGTTCTTCTATGTGCTCTTGTTTCAATAATATATTGTGATGATTGCATGTTTGGTTTACACTAATCCATGAACCAGTTATGATTGCATGCCTCTTGTAGTTTCCTTCTTTGTTATTTTGCAGGATCTCATTGTAGTTGGGCAAGCAAAAGAACAAGGAGCTAGGAGCAAGCGGCCAAAGAGAAGAGTTTGGATTCGACATTAAGCGCAAGGCAACGGTTAGTGCATTTCTCCATTCTCTTTTGCTTTCATAAAGAAGTAAACCTTAAGTAGTTTGTTTTACAGTTGTTGCTAAGGAACTATCACCCTTAGAGTGGGTTAGGGTCATCCGAGTCGGATACTTTTCCTTACAACAGTCCAAGTTTGTTCTTTTGCTATTTTCTTTTTTGGTAGAAAGAGATCTCAAGGACATTAAAAATTCTTCAGCTATCTGGTTATGAGAGGAAGAGTTTTGCTTCTATAGCCAGAGGACAGAGACTAAGTTTTCTTCTCAGGACACATTCAGATATGCAAATTTTAAAATTTTCATCCACAGGCTGGCTCTCACAGCTGCATATGCCTTCCTTATAAGAGAATTTTAGACCGGAAATGTGGAGAGGAATTTTGATGTAGAAAAACTGAGAAATTCCGTGCAACACACAATCACACTGCTATTTTTGACTTACAGGCAGAGTTGTCTCTAATTCTCCTACTCCAGACAGTTCAATTCACCACCTTTCAAAATATATCATGCATGGAAGAGTGTTTTCGAGCCTACCTTTCTCGGAACTCCAAATTTGATGACGAAAAGCTCAGGTTTCTCTGTTCCAGAAGGTTGTACCGTACTTCCTGTAGAAGACCCCCCCCGTTTCCTGTAGAACGCCCTCGTGCCTCTGAGTGAGCCCGATACGCTGGAGAATTTTGAACTAGGCTTAAAAGCTCAATGGAGGACGATGGGTTAATCACTTTGTGGAAGAGGAGGATGCATACTTCAAGGATGTTGCAAGTGCCAATGAAAAACAAGTGGTGTTTCAGCTGAGCATTTTTAATTGCGGCGTGATTTGTGGTGAGGGAGTGAAGTGGCCAAGTGTACGTGGCCACATGCAGATGGCAGTGTTGTTTATGAACTGTATGTTTTCTACCTGTAATCACGGCCATCAATTGCACTGAGGTTTAAACAGTCACCACTTTCTGTTTTTTTTTTTAAATTTTACGTGAGTTAACTATACACGCATGCTGCATGATTTCCGGCGGAGCTCTAGAGACTGGAACAGGCACTGTCAGGTTACTTTGCTAGCTTCCCGACTTAATCCCACCATTTCATTCGTTTATGCACTTTCCAAATCATATTGATGCAGATAGAGGAACTGGTTTAGACGCATACCTGTAAGTCGGCGTGCTGCTGCGTCCCTTTTGCTGTTGCATGCATTTGTTTCTGTGGTTGCATGATGACTTGGTTGCTGATTCATGGCTGTTTTTCTTATGCAGGTATCCTCAGGTCGGATCCACGCTGCAGGAATTTGTTTCCACGTTCAGATCTGCACCCTCAAGCTGCTGATGTTGAATTTCCACAGGACAGAAAGTTGTTTTCACCATTGCTCCTGAACGATAGACCGGATCGATCTGAAACTTTCTGAGCATGTTCCTATCATCATTATGCACCTCCCATAGCAAAATTGCGATCAATGGATGCACAGATTTTGAGAAAAATGGAAAATGGCTAAATATTACAGAGATCAATTTCTCGGAAACCGTACATCGGAATCTGCTGAAACTGCTTGGGTAGGCCACTATCACCCAAGTGCATCTCCTCATGAAACAGGTTTTGAAACGGATGCACGGATATGGAGAAAATGAAAAAATGGCTGAAGGTGATGGAGGTTGATTTCTTGGAAACCGTGCACCGGAATTGGCTGAAATTTCTCGGGCATGTTGCCATCATCCCTATACAACTCCCACTGTAACAGTTTTGCAAATGGATGCACGGTTTTCAATCTAGGGAAAAAAAAATTCTGTTCTATGTATTTTTGCTTCAAAGCATTCTGCAAGTTTTTGCATAGAAAGAAAAAATGAGCTTGGGCTGTGATGCAGGCATGGAGATGATGGAGGAGGAGTTTGAAGATTGTAGGAGGACTTCTGAACCCTTGAGGAAGCTATCATGTTCGCCAAACTACCGTTTTGAAATCCATTTCTAGCTTCCTGTAATTTCTACAGGAACTTCCTGTAGAACACGCAGTTTTTAGGAAAGAAGCACAATGAGATGGAAAAAATGATGGAGAAGGGTGAGGGATGGAAACATGGATGCTTGCAGGCCTCATGGACATATTCCTAGCCTTCTGGTCCTCTTCGGAGATCGATTTTGGCTTGTTTGTAGGCTTCCTGTAGAAGACACAGAACTTCCTGTAGAAGGCACATAACTTCCTTTGTCTTTGTCTTGAGCGATCCTCCTGACCTGCAATGTCGTTCTTGCAACCTGCAATTACTCCATAGAAATTAGGTTATTTTTCTCTTTTTTTTTTCTTCTTTTTTCCTCTTTTTTTTTTTTGAAGACAACTAGGGCGCCTCATGGAGGTTTTCACCCTAATTGTCTGCCCTGGCGCCTCCAAGGGAGGTTTTCACCCAGAGATCTTATTCTCTTTTCACTTTTTTTTCCAACCCATTGACCGCCTCATGGAGGTTTTCAATCAATGAGCCAATCTAAGGCGCCTCCAAGTAGGTTTTCACCTTAGATTTTTATTTTCCTCTTATTTTCATTTTTTTTTATCTTTTTTCTTTCTTTTTTTTCTACCCTACCCTACTTGAAAAACAAAATCATTTTCAAGTATACGAATACTTCTAATGGAGCCATGTGCACATCGAGATTGTGGCAACTTGAAATGCATGTTTTGACAGCTATCCGGATTTCAGAGATCAAATGATTTGACTTTGAAGGGATCAAACATAACTGAGGAAGAGAATACTGCTGCAACTTAGTGATCGTCTGGAACCATATCTCAATATAGCTCTGATATCCTTGGTCCTTTTGCTGATCTGGATCATTCTTCATGTCACCTTCTATCATGACCTTTTCATCTTCCTCTTTTTGCTGATCTTTCTCTCGAGTACATGGAGGATTTGATGGTAACCATGAGGGAACTCTCTCGATCTCTGATTCTGATTTCTTCTCTTCATCAAGTGCAGCCCATGGTTCTTTGATCTCCTCTTTTGAATCTTCTTTTGCTAGATGTGGTCCTTCAGTGCTGTCAATATAATCTCTTTTCTCCAATACTCTTCCTGAGCTATGGTGAATATGATTGAGCCCAAGAGGAGTTGTTTGGACATGTTGTGCCTTAGCATTGCAATTGGGTTGAGCTACTCCAATGTGCGGGTTTGGAAATGGTGGTATGGGTAGTTGAGTGGGGGTGTATATTTGAGATGGATGTGGATGGGGTTGTGGTTGGGCAAGTGGTGGAGGCAAATGAGCGAGATGAGAGTTGTACTGGGGCCTCCACCCTTGATGAGGTGCATTCCACTGAGGCTGTGGCTAAGCATAAGAGTGAAACAAATGAGCAACTGGAGAAGCATGTTATTGAGGAGGATATGATCAAGGAGGGGGTGTGGACCAGGAAGGATGAGCAGGGGGACCCCAAGAAGGCATGGAAGTGGCTTGATAGGGGTCATAATAGGTCTGGGATGTCCCTTGCATTCCCTGCTGGTAGGGTATGGGTCCATGTGGCCTCCTTTGGTCCATATAATAGAGTGATTTAGTGGCTCCTTTGGCTCTCTGATATGCAGCTTTAAGTCCAAGTAAGGAAGGGCACTGATTCGTAGGATGGTATTCTTCACAGACGAGACACACTTCTAGGGAGTGCATTGGACATTCGTTCCTAGGATGCTTCCTAGTGCATCTAGGACAAAAGATGTCCAAAGCCCTCTTGGCTTCCTTTTGCTTCCTTTGGATCTGCAAGGCATCTAGTTGCATGGCAAGAAACTGCCTCATCTCGCTCTTGAAATATTCCATCTGATTTTCAAATTCATTTTTGGATAAGGTACTGCTCCCAACATTTCTGCTTGTAGCCATTTGCTCCAAAGGAATGTTTTCTTCTTCTTCTTCCCTTGAGGTTCTTCAAATATATCTTGTTGTCCACCTAAGGGTTCTTTAATCACAGCCATCGAAGAAGAGAGAAGGTTGGCTGTGTGAAGCAGTGGGGGTGTTGTGCAATCATTTTCCTGAATTATCTCTACTCCTACAAGGCATGAAAGGAAATCTTTTTGGTTGATTTTTGATTTTTTCTGCTTGTACCTACAAAAATAAAATAGATTGAACTGCAACTAACTATCTTGCTGAAATGAAAATGCGGAATTGAAATGAAAGCAGGAAATGACTAATCTATTTTGCTCAAATGAAATTGCAGGAATGAAATGCTAATCTACGCTTGCAGGATTGAAATTTCGGAATTGAAATGCTAATCTATGAAAGTAGGAAATGTCTATTCTACTTTTGCGGAAATGAAATTGCAGAATGGAAATGAAATAAACTACTTAGCAGAAGGTGGTAGTAGAAAATAGAAGAAAAGCAATAATCACCAATACTCTGACGCTTCCCCGACAACGGCACCAAAAAGAATGGTGGGCCCCAGTATTGCAACAATAATGCTGCAACTCCTAGAACTCCCTTCTTTAATTTTATCAACCCAGTAGTTCGTAACAAACTTGGAAGCGACGGTGTTGTATGCACAAGTACTAGCTATTGTCGCGGCTGTCACTTGATCAGCTGGCACAAGTCCGCTAGGAGCTTAACCCAAATTCTATGAGCTCTTAGAAGAAGCTTTTTAACTGATTGATGAAAGCTAACTCAAAGAAGGCTAATCTACTTGCAGAAAGAAACTGGAAAGCTGAAAGGAAACACAAACCCTAGCAAACCCTAATTTTACCAGCTAGCCCTACTGATGCAAGAAAGAGGATGAAAGCTACTAAAAGAGATGCCATTGAATTCTAGGAAGGTAAAATGCATGTGTCTAAGCTACTTCTACAGTAACATCTGAAAAAAACATCTTTTTGTATTTTTGAATAAGTTGTCAGAATTATCATGCATGTGCTTTGACTATTTTGACTGTGCAGAGGTGGATTGGTGAGAGGAAATGATTGTAGATGGTTGGGAAGGTTCAAAGAGGGCCTAAGGGGTCCCTATCACCCTTCCAGAGAGTTTCACAAAGTTTGGCTATCAAGAAACAAGGTTTGTGAGCTTCTACGGGAAGTCTGCAGGGGTTCTACAGGATGTTCTGTATTTTCTACAGGATGTTCAGAAATGGGATTTTGGAGGGTGGATGGAGGGAGAAAGGTGGAGAAGTGAGTATGGAGGTAGGATAAGGGTGTGAGGGGGTCCAGGACTTGGTGGGTGGAGCTGAGGAGAGATGAATATGGCTGGATTTGTTCAAGGAGGAATGAATCAATGTTGCACAAAAATTAGGGTTATGTGAGCAGATGTGGCAAACGTGAGGCAAGAATCCACGTTAGGGGATGGAGTAGATGGGATTGATGGAGTAAGGGCAGATAGATAAGTGGTACGGGTGCTCTGCAAGTTGTTTCTCCAACTGAACCAACGAAGACTTGGAAAATTAGAGATCTAGTTACGTTAACCTAATCTGATCTAGCTAACAGTAAAGAGAATGAATAGAAGCTTATTTGCAATGAAACCATGTATAATAACTATGCAACGAAGCAATCAAGAATTTGAACATGTAACTAACTTCTACAAATAAAAATCGAACACTAATGATTGCATGGCGAAGCAAAGACAATGTTTTTGGGGGCAGCAAGGTCACCTTGATCCCAGCTCCTGATCCCACTGAGGGAGAGGTGAAATCAGAGGTGCTTGATGGCCTTTTTCTGAAGCTCTTCCCTGTTAATAACCTATCAACTCAATCTGAATATGAAAAGCCTTTTTAAATATCAAAAGAAACCTAAATAACCAAGCAAGATTTAAATCTAAATAACAGATTTTATTCTAAGAATGCAACAAAAACACATAAAGGTAAACAAAGGAGGTACTGGGCACTTGAGTTGGGCCCAACCCCAAGAGCTACAACCTCCTAACAGAAATTAGAGCTGGTGCAAAGTTGGATTCATCTTTATTGAGCAAGAAATTGTAGTTACATCAAAAACTGTCCACAAGGAAAAGCTTGAAAATGTGCTGAAATGCAAAGCTAACCTACTGCCTAAAAAATGACTAAAATTGAACTACAAACTAGCTAACTTCTACCTACAAAGTGACTAACTGAAATGAGGCCCTAAGCCTTCTTATTTATATAAATTGAGGACCCCAACAGCCCTCCTAAACTTTAGGAACTCGGTTGCCAAAACTTGTAGTTAACAACACTTTTACTAGCACTTGCTCAGCTGCCCTTGTGATAATCGATTTGGTGGCCCTTGAACTCTGAGCTGATGGTGGAGAATTCGAGGTAAGGGCCCATAAATTAAGGGGACACCTTCCTAAAACTCCTCTCCACGAATTTGGCTGCCAAGTGCTCATTTAAACCTTTGATTTTGTCTCAAAATTGACTAAAAATTTGCACAAAGCACCCATTAGACTTGTTGGCATAATGACTAACCCAATTCACTCTATTAGCATAAATATAATAAAAAACATGCAATAAACTAATGAGAATGGCGGATTAAGTCGAATTAGGAGGTTGAATGAGCCCATATAATGACCCATTTTTGGGGCTCATCATTAACATGGCAGAAAATCAAGGATATCTTTGCAGGGGGCTTCAAGGAAGATCTAGAAGATCAGCAGGTGTATGTCAATATCCATCGATCAGGCTTACATAAGGTTGAATGCAAGTACCCCTCCTTCCCTTGTGTGGACATCATCCACTGGATTGTATCACACATAGATCCCAAGACTATGACATTTAACAGTGCCAGTGGAACACAACTTGATACCTTTAGGACGAAGAATTATCATCAGATGTATCATTTACCTAAGCCAGTGAAACACATGGATGAACTTTTTTGTGCCACCCACAACTATGTAAAAACCATAGATATTACAAAGTGTTGGGTGAAATATTCGTCAAAGTTCAGATCTACACCCAATCATGTTTACAATACGAAGTCACTCGGTAAGGCCTACCGATTCTTAATCATCTTTGAATGCAGATTATACATTCAAGAGAACATGGAGACCTTTCCAAGGAATTGGATGGTTGTGTTGGACCAGTTGGTGAATGATGGAAAACCATTCAACTGGTTGGATCTATTGTCTCATCAGTTGAAATTCCATGTGACTAATGCCTGGAATCTGCATAAGGATGAGAAAGAGATATTCTACATATCTGCATATTTACTTGATGCAATCTGTGCCCAACATCAGTTTCCTGGCATGGTTTGGATATGGACACCACAGGAGCATGCCGTCAACATTTATTGTAAGTTTCTTTCCGAGTGTAGTTACCAAGGAGTTATGGCAAGGTTAGCTGACCATTTCATCACCTCGGTTTACAAGTTGATCTTTGAGCAGGATCCACCTTGCATGTCCCAAGAAGTGATGGAGGCATTACTTAACATTGAATATTGGTATGCCTCACCCAATGACACCTTCATTAGGATGTTTGGTGGATATAAGCCTCCACATGTTCTACCAAGGTATTCCACGGACAAGTTGGTCATGCAAGAGGTTGCATATCACATCTCCACAGGGTTATCAGTAGGGTTGCACAGGAGGAAGAAGGCACCATGGCCTGCTCTTACTTTTCGGATTGGATTGTACGAGATTAAGATATTGAAAGATGTGGATGTTGAAGCCAAGGAGATGGCGAAGTTTGATTTCAACACTAGAGATTACAATCCATATGATCCCCATGAGATTTGCAAGAACCACTGTGTGAGGGTGTATTATCCATGGATCCACAGGGCATGTCATTGGGAAGAGGAGGACCCTTGGAGGTATTGTTACAACCACTCCAATCTCAATGAACCAGTTAGTATAGCCACAAAATGGAAAGTTTCTCTGCAGGCAACAACACCACAGGAAGCAACAAGAACAACAACAATAAGAATAAAACCAGTGCAGGACAAGAGTAAGACGAAGATTTCCGAGAACCCAGAGGTTGAGCAAATCTACAAGTTCAAAGAAGATCCTATCATTGAGAAATAAACTTTGGTAGCAGAGGCAAAGAGGTAACAACTCATAAAGAGAGTAGAACGGAGGAAGCAGAAAGGAAGTTGCAGGAAATGGAGAATAAGTTGAAAGAAATATAGGAGCTAAGACGGAGAGAGAGGGAAGAGAAGCAAAAACAAGAATAGGAAGAAAGGCAAGGCATGAAGATAGAGAAAATTTCATCCATACAGGTTGAGGAGTCAGAACAACCAGTAGATGAAGAAGAGGGTGAGTAGATGCAAGATCAGGAGCTTGCTTAGAAGATTGAGAAAATGATTGAAGCAATGGACATGGAGTTGGGACAGGAGCCACAAGACCAAGATACTGACCTCATGCCAAGACAATCGGAGGTCGCCTCTCAGTCTCCACCACCTCCAATATTAGAACCAATCCCGAGTGAGCAAGGAGATGTTTTTCTCCTTGATGATGATTCAGTGATGGATGTGTACAATTTGTCATTTGATGAGTTGAAAAAAAGGATTGTATAGGTGTGGAGAAAGAATTTCCCAGATGATCACATGTCACCTGCATTTATGAAGGAAAGGGTGATAGTGCTAGATGTCAGAAAGCATCTACTTGCCATGGCCGATGCCACTATGGATTATGCAGGAGCCACAAGCTCAAATGTCAAGTTCATATTAGTAGAGATCGAATAGATGGAAAATAACTTGCAAGTGGCTAGGCCGAAGGCAGAACAATCCGTAGGATCCAAAATGGAAGAGATGAGGAAAGCAATACTTGTTGAAGTATCAACTCGTGAGGCCACCATGCGAAAACTCTATGATGGATTTGTCACCGTGCATAAGGTGGCTGTCCATCTATTTCGTTTCCAGTGGTGAAGCAGAAAGATTGTCCAAACTCTCAGAGACATACACACTGCTATCGCCCATGTGCAGTAATGGAATGAGATACAAAGGAGCCCCACTTGACTTGCCCAAGATGATGAGGCCACAGGAAAAGCTAGACAAACAAAGATCTAGATGCAAAACTAGAACTATGAGTAGCTCACCCCATTCATATGTAACATACAAGCTTCATATGCACAATTGTTCAAGAGTTTGGATGTCATGGTGAGAATGCACAGGATCCCATCAATTGGTTCCCTCACTGTAGCCAAGGAGAAGAACCAAGTCCGACTAGATATCGATAGGTACATGGAGAATCTAAGGTGAGAGGCCACCAACAATGACTTGGAGATGAGTGCATAAAACATGCAGACTTACATTGGTGGTCCTGTCATCATCAAGACCATGCTGCGCATTATTTAGGATGAGTTGGACAAAGCTTCCAAGACCATATACCCACAAGTTATGAAGGAAAGAGTTTGCTACCAGAAAGACACTATCAAGTAGTATGGGGACACCATAACATAGTACCAAGCTTCTCGCATTTAGTTTGACTTTGTCCTGTGACGACTTCATCTCAAATTTTCTCCTTAGCCTCCCTGAGATCTCAAATTGAGTCCATTCGCAGGAACAAGCAGAGGATTTGAGTGTGAGGATGATTCCTTCATTTCCATTCAGTTTGTTTTTCGCCTAGAATTTGTATTAACAATTGTTTCTTACCATAATTTTATTGACCGTAGTAGCCCCTTGAATGCAGTTATAGAAAAAGATGACTAGAGGAGGTCGGATGACCCACAAGAAATTCTGATTTCTCTCAATTCCCAAGGCCAACTCTACCAACTGATGATTGATCCACGTAATATTTTGATCTGGGAATATGACAACATGTAGAAATGATTATCATAGAGCATAGAAATGACAAACAAAGGGTGTAGAAATGAAGAACAATTGAACACGACACATATAGGGTGCAAGAAACGAGACGCCAGATAACCATTTGAATACACTGTGTAGAATGGGTCACCCTGGATGATTTTGTTTCTATTCTTATAGGTGCATGAATAATTCATTCCCTCTTCCCATCATCGCAACTGCAAGACAAACGTGAGGGGAAGTATGGATACCAGATATATGCATAAAACATATAGGCACACTCCAAAATGTCACATAATAAACCGATTTAATCTCACACTCTATCCTAGCTCCTTAGGGATTCAATCCCATATAGGCTCCAATACCAAATTATAAAATTTAGGAGAAGACATGGTGCACAGATTCACTCAAAACCATTCATATGTTAGTACACTCAAAACCAAATTACATGCCACATATATAGTTCTTATGAGATCCAACAGATTCCAAACAAAGACATTACTTGTTGAGAAAATATCTCAACATCCCAACCAACCAACCAACTAAATCTACCTATGTAAGCATTATTCCAAGTGTCAGGAGAAAACAATGTAAACTTTGAAATAGGAACTATAAACTTAAAACGTGAACTCTGGCAAAAAACCCCTGTAAAAACATAAAAAATAGTGCTAAAAACAAAAAGTGTTGATGCTGGAATAATATTTATTTATTTATTTTTATTTATTTTTTTATTTTTTTTTTCTAGGGTAAATTTTCAACATGTTTTAAAAAGGGCGGTGAAAACCAATTTTTTGTGAAAAAATTGTCCAAAAAACACCCTCAAAATGAAAAGTGTTGATGTTCGAATAACACTTTTTTTTTTCAATGGTAAATTTTGTGCAAAAAACACCCTCAAAACGAAAAGTATTGATGCTGGAATAACACTCTTTTTTTTCAAGGGTAAAATTTCAACATTTCTAAATAATGGGGTAAAAGATTTTATCATGACCCCGAAAAACATTAAAAAAAAAAAAAAAAAAAAAAAAAAAAAAAAAAAGAAAAGAAAAGAAAAGAAAAAGAAAAAAGAAAAAAGAAAAAAGAAAAAAAGAAAAAAAGAAAAAAGAAGTAAAAAAAATAAATAATAGAACATAAATTAAAATATATACTACAAACAAAACATAAAATAAAAATAAAAAACAAAAAAAAATCAAATATTTAAAAAAGGACAAAAAAAAAAATCAATCATGAAAAAGTTAAAAAAAAAAAAAAAACAAAATTAACCTATAAACAAATTATAAACTTGAAAATTATAAACAAATAACTAATAAGAAAAACACATTTAAGAAAAAAGGAAAAAAAATTATCTTGTAAACCATAAAAAAATTTGGCAAAAGAAAAAAAAATGGAAAAGAAAAAAAATAAAATAAACTATAAAATTAAGTAGGTAAAAATAGAAAAATGTAAAAAAAATTAACAAAATACTAAAAAAAATGAAAATTAAAAACAAACTAGATTAAAGAAAAAAAAAAAAATTAGCAAAAAAAAAATAAAAATTGAAAACTACTAAGATGAAGATCAAAAAAATAAAAAAAAACCTAAAAAACAAAAATATACTCAAATTAAAAAAAACCCAAAAACAATTAAAAAGTAAAAAATGTATATGTATTTAAAAAAAAAAAAAAAAAAAAACAAACAAACAAACATTTAAATTTAAAACAAAATATATATTTGTTTTTATTAAAAAAAAACCATTTAAAATTTTTATTAAAGAAAAAAAATTTAAAAACAATTTAAAAAGCAATATTTTTTATTTAAAACAAAATAAATAAACTATTAACCCTATTTTTTTAAATAAAATTTTAAACTTTTTTATTTAAAAACAAAATCAATAAATTATTAGGTGTATTTTAAAACAAAAAAAAATAAAAAATAAAAAATTTTAAACTTTTTTTTTTTTATTAAAAAAAATTGACCCCGCTATCGCCCGGCCGCCCGTGGTGGGGCGGCCCTGGGCGAAGGGGTCTGCATGCAGTCCCTTCGCCCAGAGCCGCACCACCACAGGCGGCCAGAATCACCTCTCCGCTGCCCGATCGCTTGTGGTGGCGCGACCTTGGACAGAGGGGTCTGCATGTAGCCCCTCTGCCCAGGGCCACGCCACCATGGGCAACAGTGGGGGTCAAATTTTCCTTTTTTTTTTAAATAAAAAAAATTGTTTAAAATTTTATATATATATAAATAAAAAATCTAGGGCTTAATATAAACTATATATTTTTTATTTTTAATTTTTTTTTTTCGAAAAGATATATATATTTTTAAAATTTTCATTTTTTTGGTTTTTTTATAATTTGAGTTTATTTTTGTTTTTTTTTAAATGTTTTTAATATTAATTTACTAGTTTTTCTTTTTTTTTGGTTCATTTTCTATTTTTTTAATCTAGTTTGTTTAATTTTTTTCTAAAATTTTTCTATTTTTACTTACTTAATTATATATATATTTTAAATTTTGTTTTTTTTTTTGTTTTTTGTTTTTTGTTGTTGTCTTTTTTTTATATATATTTTTATATTTGTTTTTTTAAGTAATCAACATTTAAAAAAAGAAAAATAAAACAATTTGAAAATTCATTAAGTAATCATAATTTCAAAAAAAATTGGACATAATAAATTTTAAAGTGTGAAAAATAAGTCCTCTAAAAAAAAGGTATGTTGCATCAACACATTGCATCAACACGTTTCAAAATCAGCATGAAAATCACTAACATTTAAAAACAAATATTTATATTTGATACATAAGAAAATTTAAAGTGTCAAACATATGTTCCGAAAAAAAAGAAGTGTATTCTGCATCACCACTTTTCAAAATTGGGTCACTTTTTTACTACCCCTACGAAACGGGTAATCGTATCGGTTATTTAAAGTGCCAAAAACTATGCTCTAAAAAAAATATGTGTGTTCTGCATTGCCCCTTTTCAAAATCGGGTCACTTTTTTGCTATCTCTACGAAATGGGTAACAATATCAGTTCCCGTTTCAAAGTTTGTTAGAAACATAAGGCACATCATCTAGCTCTGGCATCTGATTATCAGGTGATTGAGGAGGAGGTGTACTATTAGAAGGATCACCGACACTCTGACCATGATCTGATGGGGTAGTACTACCAGAGGCGTCATGATCACCACCCTCATCATCATGATCATGATCACTAGCCTCGTCATTATGAAGCATACCAAGCCTTTCAATAAAATGAATGAAAGGCTTGGTATGCTTCAATTAAGCAATACACGATAACAATCCATCAGAGTATTATCCACCTATTGAAATAGATTGAATAGTGACTAGACGTATATGTCGTTTCATGCTCTACATCCCTCATCACTGCCAGTAGCCTACTAGCTTCGACGATATGACACATAAGAGACACCATCTCGTGCAGAAAATCTCTATAGAGATCCATGAACCTAAGATCTGTGTTGATCTCTCAAGCCCTTGCAGGGCAAACTCCCTACTCAACCAAAAAATTGGCCAACCTGTCACAATAGTCCATCTGAAATATCAGACCAACCCTATGGGCCCGAACGCCCATGCCCCCTTAGGATGTGCCTCACCCTCTTGGACCTCACCCATCTCCTCATCTCCTCCATCCAGTGGGGGAGGAGGCATGTCCCCATGGAATGTGTCGATGTCTACAAAATATATAGTACACAACAATAATTAGACAATTTCATTAAACTATCTAATAAAGAAAGGTAAAGGACATTCTAGAATAAATTTTATTCTACTTAATTAAAAGAATAAAATGAAACTAGATTAATTTAAAGAAAGCATTAATATTACCTCTATCATTTTGAGGCTTGGCCAATGTGAAAAGGATTTTGGGACATTGTCTCTAATCATTCCTTTTGTACAGAAATGTCAACAAGATAAACACATTTTCAAACTCACTAGCCAGTAGCGCTAGTGCCTGGGTGGAAATCCTGGTCAGTTACTTTGACAAGCCCCTCTTGGGCATCATTTGGCCCCACATGTGAATCTAGACCTTAGTCATCGGTCTGGGAAGGCAATAGTCAAATCTAGGCACCGTCTCTGAAAACCTCTCAAAAAATAAACAAGAAATCTCTAAAGCAAAAGGGAAGCTCTCCTTCCCATGTATCGTCACATGACATCTATCTAAAGCCATATAAAACTGCCTCAAAAAAATGGCAGACCATTTAATACATCGTGGCACCTGAATCAAATAATTGACATAATACAAAAGAGGGAAACTAATTCGCTTCCCATCACTATTAAAGTGTGCAATGGTGGTGACTAATAACGAGAGGCACCTAACCTCCTGTGCAAAAAAAGAATAAATTTGTGGTTATCCACCTGACATCTAAAAATTTCTTGGACGAATTGCATGAGGCCCAACATATCTGTGAGAGTAGGCAAGCTGACTCTCTGTTGTAATCCGATGAGAGACATCAGGGAACTAGGGAAAATCGTCCTCTCTCCTGGATAAGCTAGTGATAAAGTATATTTCCTTCTTAAAGGGCCTATACCAGGCCTCAGGAACGACATGGAAACCCTCCTCGTAGACACTCTACTAGCGGATCAGATGCCCCAACAAGATAGAGTGAGCCTTCAAGGATGTAGCCTCCTCATAGTACTTGAGGAGGCCTACATTCCTTAAGAGTGCTCAAATAATTGTGCTAATAGGACGAGGGTATAAATCCCTCTCCCTATGTTTGGAATCCCATGGTTAGACCTTATTGTATTGGTCTACCATTTTCTCCTACTCATGCTGCTTCTCCCTCTACTGACGTCTTTGCTACATGATTGAAATTTAAAATACATTAGACTCATACATAAAACACATTTTTTTTATTAAATGAAAACTTTTTTATAAATATGGAAACATAACTTTTAATTTAAAAAACAAAAAAAATCCCTTATGCGCCCAAAAAACAGTAATGCACTGTCTCCGGTGCGCTATCGAACACAACTACACCGACATTGGTGCACACATACTTATGATGCATTGTTGTTGGTTCACATATTTAAATTCTCATCATGGTGCATCTCACTTATGCATTGGTGCACATGTATAACCTTGTCGCACCAGAACTGAATGTTCAAGTTATCGAACGCACTGAGCTTTATTTTTTAATATTATTTTTGCGTTGCATTGGGTAAATATAAACACACCAAGTGTAACCTAAAATTGTATGAATCAACATACAATTTATAGCTTTACCAATGTGTTTTCATTTAAAAAACACATCACAACAATAGAAGTGTGTTATGTTCACGCATCGAACTGCGATGCACCCTATAAATTTTCAAAGTGCACTGCTATCGGTGCGAGCCGAACATATCGAGCGCACCACGAAGGATTTTTTTTTTTTTTCAAAACTAGTGGATTTTTTAAGCTAATTTGCAATTCTAATCTGCTAAAAACTTAAATTAGAGATAAACATAGATATTACCTAGACATTTTATTGTCGGGGAGGCATTGTTGACACATAATTGACAAAACCATATTTCACCACCATTTGAGAAAATTGGAAAGCCACAAACTCAGCACGGTACAGAAAGATGGTGAGTAAGAGAAGCACTCATGTCAGAGCGCTTGCATGAGGAAAGAGTGGCATCAGTGCTTCAAAGATCTCCAGCACTGTAAATGATAAAAATGAAATTTACGGTTGGGATGGTTTATTTTTATTTAACCTGTAACAACCCTAGGTTAAAAATCCATGTAATAAAGTTAAAAAAGGAAAAAATAATACCAAGCTCATGGCACATGTATTCCAATATGAATGTTGGGAAAAACATCCTAGTGGGTGTTCATTCAGTTTATTAAGGCTAAAGGAAATTGGAAAAGACAATGGCAAAGGATTTGGAAAGACAAGAGACATTAATTGGCATTTTATTTATGAAAATAATTGAAAATAGGAGAAAAGGAAGGTGAAAGGTCACATGTTGCATGTGAGGAGGAAAATAAAGGAAAATAATGGAAAAAATGAATAAAATAGAGGCATCAATGACAAAAAGGATTATGAACATCAGTTGGTAGCTTTTGTCAGCTCACTTTCAGAATTAGTCTCTAAGAGGAGAAGAACACCAAGAGGAGAAGGAAAGCATAATAAGGACAAGGAAATCAAAGGAAAGAAAGGATCAAACAAGGAAAGGTTGGATCAAGAGACTTCAGCAGAAATACTTGCAGGTAATAGATTGAATGTATAGTTTCCTAACTAGTTTTGGCATTTTCTAGGGTCATATAATCTAGGAATCAAAGTGTGTTTGCCTCTTATTATTCATCTTGGGGGCCTGTTTTTCAATTTAGCCTGTGAGTCACTATGTGTCATAGTCTAAAGGTATGTATGAAAAGAGAGTCAAAATAGCTAAGGTTTTTCTAAATATATGTGTTGTAAAGGGGGTCTTTGAACCCAAAATCAAATTCGTGAGAATCTAAAGACCATGAGGGGCTCATAATTTCAATTTTTTTTTCAAGTTTTCCTCATTCTTACATCCATTAGGGGAATTTTGAGGTCTAAAATGGGCCTCCTAAGGAAATAATAAAATAATCACTAAACCAATAAAATAATATTTATGAATTTCCAAATCACTTTTTGCACCACAATCCATGTAACCATGGTTAGATTCAATTGAAAAATTGTACCCAAATAAAATCAATAAAAAGAATTGTATTGATGTGACTTTAAATAAGAATGAGCTTTTCAAGAAAAACCATTATCATTGGACAACTATGCATTTTTCCTTTGTCATTAAATAACTAAAAATAAATTATAAATATAAATTCATAAATTCTTAATTGTATAATATACTATTAATTAGAATTTATATTATTTAAATTAGACAATTAAATTATATAATAACATGTAATTAAGTTACCATATAAAAATAAAATAAAATAAAATAATAAATGTAATATATTCTTTCATTTCAAATAAAAACGTGTTTTGATTCTATATTTGTTTGCCACATATACAGGGAGCGGAACGCCGAGGCATACCTCCTTTCTAAGGAGGGTTTGCAACTGGTTTTGGGCGACTGACGCATAATAGAAATCGAGGAGGGGAGGATCCTTGTTTCGGACCAACAACCCTACAACATATCATATCTTTTGTCTGACAATTACTTTTACATTATATTTTTTATGTTTTTATCAGATCGAGTGGTTTTTTGGCAGTTTATTGACACCATAGACACATATTTTTTTATTTATGGTTTTACTAGATACAACTATTTTTAAACAACATGTTTTTTTGTAAGGGTCATTTTCTCCAATAATGGGGAGGCCCAGATATGGACATACTTTTATTTTGTGTATGGATATGAGTAGTTTACTTGTTTTCTACTCAACAACACTGTGTTTATTTCTGCTTCATTGTGGACTCACTTTTTACAGAACGCTTAATTGCATCTCCAAATGTAACTTTTTATTCACTTAATAAATAAATGGATTTTTCCTTGGAAAAATAGTAATATTCTTTCACTGGTTTAAATTAAAAAAAAATTAAATGCAAAATATATATGTAAAAACTCAATATTATTGATTTTTTAAGATAAACATCACAACACAATTTGCATATTATTTTATAATTTCAAGTTAAATATAAGCGAATTTGTAGGACCAATAATTATATTCAATTTTTAATCATTAAATATTTTAATAAAATTATTATTGTAATTAACATAATAAAAATTTATTATTTTCTATTTTGGAAAACATATTAATTTTTTTTATAATCCTTATCACATTGATTTGTTTAAAAATGTTATAATAACATAATTTTACATATTATTCAATAACTTGAAATTAAGCAGAATTTGTAAGATCAATTTATTAAAAAAACCATAAATCATACAAAACTAATATACCTTTTTTTCTTTAATTTTAATATGTTTGTATTGTTATTAATATTATAATAATATTATTCATAGATTTGATTTATCCTAAAATTACAAGGTTACATTTTTATTTATTTTGATTTCATATGTATAATATATATGTATAGATATTAACTTATAATTAATTTGAAATTGTAATATTAAATAAAATGAGATGAATATATAATTTAAAAATAAATATATAAATATATAATATTTATTGAAAAATGTATAAAGACGTGAAGATTGTATTAGGATATGCATTGTTTCTTTCAAAAAATATGAATTGACAATACTAATATTTTATTCAAAAAGTGTGAAATGACTTTTATTTTGAGTACTTTATTTTATGACTTTAAAATTACTTAGAGCACCACCATGGTTGACCATGAGTTTTTATCCACCATTAAGACTATGCCAAGTGAGTACATTTAACTTGAGCAATGCCACCTCAACCATTGGGGATGATGTCATCCCCTAAAATGTGATTGGTTCTCATAAAGTGAATTTTGATTATACATTTTCCTTAGGAGGCCCATTTTAGACCTCAAAATTCCCCTAATGATTTAATCCAGGTTCTAAGAAGGTTTAAGAAGTTGCAAAAGTCCCTCATTTTGGTGAAGTGTGGGATTTTTGTAGTTCTGAAAGCATGGAAATGGTGTTATAAGGGAGACCACCCAGTCTGGACCTTAGAGCAGCCCCTTTTCCGTTGAAATGGTGGTTCTGACTGGTTAAACTAGGTCTAGTTACCTTTTCCCTCTTTCTATTGGTTTAAGATGAGTCTATAGTTACCAATAGGCATGGACATCGAATCAATTCTTCATGTTGATTGGGCAAGAGAATGGTCCTTAAGCTATTTGAACGGCACAACCAAACCAATCGAGAGTTTTTCCTCTTAAAAAGAGGGCTTCTAGAATGCAAGATCTATGGTAACACATGCAAGACTAAATCTATAATGTGATTAATCTAACCTATCTCGATTGAAGGAAAGACAAGACTTTCTCCTAATCGAGAGCAAGCCAATTAAATAGGAAAAGAAGCAAGTAGGAATCAAAATTAGGATGAAGGAATTAGATCAAGGAAATAGTTCTCGAGATCTAATCCTTATTGAAACAAATACAAACAACTAAGTATCTAATAAATAGTTACTAGACACTTATATTCAAGTATATCCAACTCCTAATCTATTATGCATAAAAACAAGAAATATTCATGACACAATACTGAAGTAGTTCAAATAAAATGTCATGTATGAAAGAAAAACATCTATAACTTTAAATCGTTAGATAACTATCCAACCTAAAGCAATAAACATTTGTTCTTATACAAATTCAGTTTTCAAGTTGCATCCAGGATTAAGTCTATAGGATAGCCTAATCAGACTTTTAAATGAATTAACAATTAAGACTCAACAATAGTGCATAAGGCCATCTATTAATTCATACATCAGAAATGAAATTAAAAGAAAATTGGAAAAGAATTCATTTCAATGTTTTAAGTAAACAATAGTGCCATTATATATATATAATGTGTCAAATTACAAAACTCAAAATATTTCAGTGGTGCAAACCCCCTGTTGTCTACAATTCAATCCTTGTCTATAAAGAAAAGCCTCTACTCTACAACAATAGTGCATAATAAAATAAAGTCCCTCTACAAAGAAGTTAGAAGCGTTGTCACAAGTTAAGCTCTTTTCCAGGATTCAAATCCTTTATTTACAAAGCCTATCGATATATATTTATACATGATTACATCCATAACATAAATCCTCAAATTCCTCAACCATAAATGCTAATAATAGAATAAGACAGAAGGAATGATTTGATTGGGCCTGACAAAATACTAAGAGGAACAGCTAAAACAAATTGCCCAAATTGGCATGATCAGATAAGAGCAATCCCAATTATTTTGACTTAGCTGCAATGTATTCTCCTACATGGAATAAATGAGCAAGCAATTTCCTTTTATTATGATACTTCTTTGCTTCCTGGATAATTTCGATTAGCGATTGTCCAGATTTGATTTAATAAATTCCATAGTTAGAACTCTGTTACAACAAATCAAAAACTAAACATTGGATCCATTACAATGCAAATTATATATATGTTGAGAATAAAATTCAACCTCTCAACTTCCTTTTGATATGAGGGATGAGGGATGAGAGGGGCTACAGTCTGTAGTATGGGATACTGCTGCAGACATCGATACCGTTCCATTCGGTTCCGTTTCTGCCTACACACTCTCGGAACAAGAAGTTTAGGGGCATTTTAATCATTTTCAGTTTTAACTGAGGTTTTTTTTTTTTTTTTTTTTTTTTTTTTTTTATGTTTCACACCTCCTCGCTGGCTCACCGACACGATACCATCGCGATACCTCCCCATTTACCCACTACCTGCTACCTTCTCACCGATTTTGCTCCCTCGATGACATTGCTTCTCCACCGTTCCCATGTTCACTGTCGGTTACCACCCTTGTTGTCGGACTCACTGCTCGTTTCATTCCTGCTCCCCTGGCAGCTGGCACGATGGACATAGACCTAGTGGACTACTCGGAAGACCCGCTGGAGGAGGGATCCATTTGGATGTCCACGCATTCAGCATCAGAGGAATGATACCCTACAGCGACGTCCTTACCGGCACTTCTGTTGAGCTACCTCAGTTCTCTGGTCCTTCCAACCCTGCGGTTATCTTACCGGATGACCCGCCAACCTGGCCGGCTCTCTCCTCACCTCCCCCGTCGCCAACTACCTTGGGGTTTATCTCGAGTTGTCTTAACCCTAGCCCCGTCGACGCTGGCCTTGTTTTTGAACCCCCGCAGTTCTTGATTACCCTCACTACTCTCGCCATAATCAATGTTGCTTCAAAACAGGCTCCCTTGAACCCCCATACCTCTTCTAATCCCCCATCGGGATGTTTCACGACCATTCGCCACTCTCGGATGCCATCCCCGCAAACCCTAACCCTAACCCTTCGGTGGAAGTTACATAGGATATTGAAAGAGGCTCGGAACATCACCCATCTACAGGTGAGCCCCAACCCCTGAAGAAATATAAATGTTTTAAGACTAGGGCGGAGGACGTAATATTGAGACTTGGGGAGGACATTTAGTGGGGCGACACCATGGATTTTGCAGATAGAGTTCTTGTTGGCAGAATTAGGGGCATAAATTACATTGCGGCATGCTTGAAGACTTGGGCATCGGAGATTTGGGGACACCACTTGGCCGATATTCCCTTTGTTCAAACATTCGTACGCGGATGGTTTGTGCTGAGATTTGCCAGACCTGACCACACGAACTGGGTTCTATCTTCCTTTTGGCATTTTGAGCATGCCCCTATGTTATTGAAGCAATGGACACCCTTATTTGATCCAGAGACATAACAGATTGGGGTCGGACCTATTTGGATCAGGCTACCTGGCTTGCCGCTGCAGTTTTGGTCAGAAGATATATTCAGAAGGATTGGGAACTCACTCAGCACCTACATGGAATATGATAAATCATTCCAGACCACGGGGATGATGGCTTATGCGAGGATTTTGGTGCACTTAGACACCAGAGGAGGATTGCAGGAGCACATTACCATTCAATGGAGATCCTTCTTGCGAAAGCAGTTACTGGATTATGGAGTCCCATACCAGTGCCGGAGATGTCATAAGGTCAGACACCTATTCAGGAATTGTCCGCTGATCCACAAGGAAAAGAAAGAGGCACAAAATAAGGAATTTGAAATACCAGATCCTCATTCACAGCAGCAAACCGAGGAGGATGATACAGAGGGACAACAGACGGCTAACGAGGCGGCAAAGGTGGACTCGATGAAAGGAACAAAGAAGAAGCATGGGAAGACACCTTACCAGCCACCCTCCCCTCCACTGACGAGATCTTAGGCGACTTAGGGAGATGTCTTCTCCATGGGTATGTCTACTTTCTCTCTCCCTCACACCTCATCAATTGTTGTTACAAATAGTACAATTAATTCATTTCCCACATCGATCTCATCTGCACAGATTTCATCTACATGCAATTCGCATTCATCTCACTGTAGCCCCTCCTCTGTGGGTCACTTCTTTTTCCATGGAACCAAGCCATCTCATCCCATCAATGTGGCCTGCACCTTTTAAGCTGCACCTTCGATATTTTCATACACCCAACCTTCCATCACTTCAGCACCCTTCCACCCTCAACCTCCCCTTTCAGCAGCTTCCAACTCTCGATATCCTCTGCGTTCAAAAGGAGAAATCCAAGAATCAGATGTTGTTGGTTTTGATCTGGAGGACACTCCTACTCATGGCCAGCCCGCCTCATGCATAGCACATGTGAATGGTTCATACTTCATTCATTACAATGTTAAGTCTTCCTTTTTTCAATTGTCCTATGAGGATAGACCTTTCTCGCTAGAATTTATGATGTGCCTCGACTCCTTCCTCACCACTGGTGGGAGTATTCTCTCAGTTGTCTAGTGGTGAAAGGACTATGTGACATGAGAAGATTGCAGAGCCATGGTATAATCCACAACATATTCCTAAGATGATGTTGATTTCCTCTAGAAATGAAGTGGAACCGACCTCTATTTACATGCAAGCTAATTTGGCCTCTAATCTTAGAGGGAATTGTTGCCCACTTGGGATGTTGGATATTGGACCATAGTTAGATCCTCAGTGCAAAAAGACTTCATACTACGGGACTCTGCAGATTCCAATGGAACTAGAGGTTGAAGCTATTGGTGGCATCACCCTGCATTCAGTGCTCATGAATTCACCGGCTCAAGAAATTTGGGCTAGTTATATCAATTTACAGTCTTATCTTTCTAGATCAATTATTTTTTCTATGAATCTGAGGCTTTGTAGTGTACATCTAGTGGTTTCATATCAATCTCTATGGGGGTGCTTTGTGACCTGCACTTAAGTCTTTACTGGAAAGCAGGTGACCCTACCAAGCGTTGTTCATTTGCATCTTTGGTTTATTGGTATTTCTTTTCTTTCTAGCTTGGGCTATTCAAAATCACCTGTATCTCTTATCCTTTCATCTATTTCGAAATTCCTAGTCTTAACCCTCTTAGTCCCGTATTTTTGTGGAATCATTGTCTTCACTGATTTTTCCCATGTTGGTGCAAAATTCCCTAGCAATGTATGTATAGTTTCCAACGAGATAGAGCTATAAGTCCCCAGGGTAGGTCATGTAACCAAGCCCAGGCCTAGGAAGCTGCAGTTATCTTTCACTATGCTACATCTCCTAAAATTTGTGAAGAAATCTACCAACTTGAAGCCCTCACCACTAATGACTGTCAAGCATATTTCGACTTTGAAATATTGGAGGAGGTAGTTGATTGGGTTCCTGAGCCCTGGTCATACCAAGGTAAGACAAATCTATTACTTGAACTCCCTCACCCTCCATTGGAAGATGAAAAAACTTATGGGTAGGGTCTTGAAAAAGAGGCATAAAGATTGTAATGATAGCATCTACTCCTTGAAAAAAATCAAGCGGGTGTAGCAATATAAACACTCTTGTTTGGCTAATTTGAATGGTTAGGAACTCACCTAGAAATTCATATCCACTGTGAACTTAAACTCCCTGCTCCTACCAGTACAAGTTCCCAAGAACTAGCTCCAGTGACTTCTTTAGACTCTTGATCACATGATATGTCTTTTAGCATTTTTTTTTTCTTCTTTATGTAGCTCAGTTCATGATAGTTATAATAGTTTTCAACAGTAGATGCTTTATTTTGTTATACTTGATGTTAAGTTATCAGTCAAAAAATATGGTTTCCCTTGAGGTAGATTGAGACTGATCATTGTATGAAACGTGATGCTTGGCATGATGTATTTTTAAAATTTTAGGTAATGTAAACTTAATTTACAAAAAAAAAAAAAAAATCTAAGGTGCTTACAATGCAACCATTGGATTAAAATCCTTTGTCATAATGTATCTGTAAACTAAAGAGAGTTTTTGCTCTTAACCAATGACTCATACAAAAAACCTAAAAACATATTTTTTTTCACTTTTTATTTCAAAAAGCATTGACATGACTATCAAATAAGAGCAATTTTCATAAGTCATAAAAAATAAGAGTCTTCGTGCAATTCTTCACAACCACAAATTCAGGTTTATAAAAAATACTCCAAGCTACCTTAAAGTGAGAACACTTCACCATTTTCATGAAATGATATCAAACAAGAGCATGCCGGATTTAGAAACCCTTCCTTTGACAAAGTATCAAAAGCTCTGTTATTATCCCTAAAAACGTGGAAGAAAGAAAAAATGATCAAGGATAATGCAAAATGTCATCTACTAGTTAAAAGGTTGGCATAGGATTCAAGTCTAGAATATGGCTATTACCACTAAGACTGTTAATTACAAGAGTTGAATCACCCATAGTTAATGACAACAAAATGTTATTTCTATTGGGTAATCGCAAAAGATAAATTAGAGCTAGAAACATGGCTCTATTATTTATACCCTCCCCTCCATTAGATTTTAAAGAAGTAAACATGTTCTCAGCTAAATATAGTACGAAGCCCAATCCACAAGCTCCTTCTTAGCACGCCTCATCAAGGATAATTTTAAGGATGAAAAATTATTTTAAACTTTAGAAACCTTGGGGAATCTCACTAGTACGTAATATGAAATTTGTAAAATGTTTGGACATGTTTTTGTGAAAGTATTCAAATTTCTAATAATTTTATATGGGTATTATATAATTTTTTGGCGATTTTTAAGGTAAAAAAGTTTTATACTATATGAAATTTGGGCAAATAATTTTTTTTTTGGAAAAAGCATGGAAAACTAGACCACTTACGAATATTAGCCCGTAAAATTTTCCATGCGCCTCATCTCAAAAGACCTGTGGCCAAAAATGATCAATACTAAACAATCCATTTAATGAGTAATAGGATCCTTAAGACAATTAGAAATTTATTTAAATATAGACACAAATTCCATTTCCACAACACTTGGAGGAAGAAATATGCCTTCAAAAACAGCAAAACCAAATGCCTCAAATTACCATTAGAGGAAGATATTGAAAGAGCCTAAAATCCCAAATAAAAAACTAGTCCTTAAAGAAAATAGCTACACTAGCCTTGTCCAACATACCCCGAATATGGAGAGTAGTTGACACCAAATTCCATGTTATGTTAGGAAAATTATAGTGGGTGGAAAGAAGTGAAATATATTCCCCACTCCTTGCATAAATTACATACACCAAGGCCTTGAAAACCTCTTTTGTGGAGAATATCCCAGATTAACAACTTGAAATTGAGAACTAGCCACATTAAGATCAAACATTTAGGGGGAGCCTTAAGCTTCCAAAGCATTTTCCACCACCACTACAAATCGAGGATCCCATATTTTTCTAGAGAAAGGTAACCAGTGTTTGTAAAGTAAAAATTTTAATCCCTAGACAAACCCCATGTTAACCCAAAAACCCCTTATACGCTCGAGATATCGATTTATTACATTTCCACTATTATATTGCTATGTAGGCCAAAATTCATTGTACCCTTTAAATATAATTGTAACTCTTTCCTCTTATATATAGAAAAAGGAGATCTAGTCTTAGAATCATCATATCGTATCTCATCAATTGCATTCATTGTAAAAGGAGGTTTCCCTTCAAAATGGACTTTAGTTATTGGTTTCTTATAGTTTTCTTTATACCCTCCCCATGTCATTATGGTAGTGGTAGATAAACTAACAAAGTATGACCATTTTTTCTCTATTTATCATCCTTTAAAAACAATTATAGTGGCAACATAATTCATCAAAAAAATCCAAAAGTTACATGGAATCCCAAAGATTATTGTAAGTGAAAAAGATCTAATTTTCACTAGAATTTTTCGATTGAACTATTTTCTTGTTTGGGTACTCAATTAGCTTACAACTCATCTTACCATCCCCAATCTAATGGACAAACTAAGACTGTGAATACATGTTTATAAGGATATAGTTTTTAGTTTTCATCTGATAAATAAACACAACGGTTCAAGTGGTTTCCTTTGAAAGAATGGTGGTATAACAAATCCTTCATACTTATCAAAAATGTCCTCATTTAAGCACTTTAACTGATATCATCCTACATCAATCACATAAATGTTAAAAGGAAATTGAAAGGCTTAAGAAATAGAGGACCACATAGGGAACCAAAATCAAGCGGGTAACCAAAATTAAGGGATAATTTTAAGGATGAAAATTTATTTTAAACTTTAGAAACCTTGGGGAATCTCACTAGTACGTAATATGAAATTTGTAAAAGGTTTGGAACTGTTTTTGTAAAAGTATTCAAATTTCTAATAATTTTATACGGTATTATATAATTTTTTTGGCGATTTTTAAGGTAAAACAATTTTATAATATATAGAATTTGGGAAAATAATTTTTTTTGGAAAAAACATGGAAAATTAGCCTGCAAAATTTTCCATGTGCCTCATCTCAAAAGACCCGTGGCCAAAAATGATCAATACTAAACAATCCATCTAATGAGTAGTAGGATCCTTAAGACAATTAGAAATTTATTTAAATATAGACAAATTCCATTTCCACAACACTTGGAGGAAGAAATATGCCTTCAAAAACAACAAAACCAATTGCCTCAAATTACCATTAGAGGAAGATCTTGAAAGGGCCTAAAATCCCAAATAAAAAACTTGTCCTTAAAGAAAATAGCTACACTAGCCTTGTCCAACATACCCCGAATATGGAGAGTAGTTGACACCAAATTCCATGTTATGTTAGAAAAATTATAGTGGGCAAAAAGAAGTGAAATATATTCCCCGTACTCCTTGTATAAATTACATACACCAAGGTCTTGAAAACTTCTTTTGTGAAGAATATCCCAGATTATCAACTTGAAATTGAGAACTAGCCACATTAAGATCAAACATTTAGGGGGAGCCTTAAGCTTCCAAAGCATTTTCAACCACCACTACAAATTGATGATCCCATATTATTCTAGAGAAAGGTAACCAGTGTTTGTAAAGTAAAAATCTTAATCCCTAGACAAACCCCATGTTAACCCAAAAACCCCTTATATGCTTGAGATATCGATTTATTACATTTCCACTATTATATTGCTATGTAGGCAAAAATTCATTGTACCCTTTGAATATAATTGTAACTATTGCCTCTTATATATACAAAAAGGAGATCTAGTCTTAGAATCATCATATCTTACCTCATAAATTGTATTCATTGTGAAAGGAGGTTTCCCCTCAAAATGGACTTTAGTTATTGGTTTCTTATCATTTTCTAGGTGCATGAATCATAATATTTGGTATCAAAGCATATGAAGCTAGGCTTTTGTTGCTTCAAATGACTCATCATGGAAATTTCTTTATAGCATTTTTTAGGAAGATTCAAATAGTTAAATTTTGAGAAGATTGAGGAAATATCTTGATTTACATCTAATCGAAATTTTAGATTTTGGTTCGCTATGCTTTCAGATATACACCCTATATGTGTTAGGGTTTGTGAATGGTTCTGAAATCTGTTTCAAATGAGTTATATTGGAAATTTCACTATAATGTATTTTATGGGAAACTTTAGACTATGAAAATTTTAAGAGAATGAGGAGATATCTTAGGTATATTTGGTAAAATAATTAGAACTGATTTTCTTACAAAGTAAGAATTATATCTTGTCGAAGTTAGGGTATGTGAATAGTCTTGAAATTAGTTTCAAACAAGTGATCTTGGAAGTTTTGATGTATCCTTATCTCATAGATGTTTCAGGCTATAAAATTTTCAAGGATCCAAGAGAGCTACTGGTGTATCTTAGATAAAATTACAAAATCATATTTAAAAAATTGGACATATGTAATGCTATACACTTTCACCTGCCACATAAAATTTTGGTTACACCTATGGAATCGCAAAGAAGACATATCAAAGCATTTCTAGTCAAAATTTTAGATTCAAAAGGGCTCAAATTTTAGAGATATCGAGATAAAGGTTAGTCATCCATATAATACAAAATTGGGTTTTGAAATGCATGTAACTTAATTTTGGCATAAATTTTGATTAGAAGATATATTTTTGGTGATTCAATATTTGTGATAGAGAGGAAAAAGTGGAGCATTATTATTTACTCAAATGACTCCTAAGGGTGCTTTAGAAGTTACTTCACCACTTAAACCTCCATAAATCTCACCCATGACTCATTAAGAAATAAAATATGTCCAATATCAGGTATCCAAATTGGAAATTCACTTGTCACATATGGAAAAAAAAGGAAGAAATACAAAAATCCACGTCTAAAACAAAGGAAGAAATAAAAAGTTACAAATCAATCTATTACAAGATATCCCTAAAAGGGATGTGGAGATCCAAGAAAATCATGAACATAAGGAGAATAATGGTGTTCAGACTCAATCACTTATAGGGATAACTATATCACAATTGAGAGCATAACTATTGAGTAACGAAACCATAATTATTAATTTTCAATCCAAGATCCACATTATTAGGGCTTCAAGTTAGCACCAAGGAACTACCTCATTCTAAAGATTGATACGAGGAATTTTGATGGTAAAAATCCTATAATATGGATATTACAAATGGAGCAATACTTTGATATACACCAAGTGACTGTTGAAATTTCCCCTGTACCAAATATTAGAACTAGATTCAAAAACCACTTGGTGTCATAAAATCCCACATTATCTCATAATTCCAATCATACATAAGATATGGGCACATTTTAAGGAGTTTATCATCCTATCCAAACATATCAACTAGGACTAATGTAGACTCAACCTATCAGTGAAAATCCATCCCTGATTTAAAATGGAAGAGGACTCAAGATTAGTAATATTAAAGAGTGTTGCTATGCCTCTTTTCCAAAGAAACAAAACAACTCATCTAGGAGAAAAACACCCTCACCACATCACATGATGGAGTCAACTCCAAATCTTACTAATGATCCCATGCATCGGTTCCATGCTAGATATATAGCAATAATAGGAAAGGAGACGATGAGAGACTTCCATTGGTTGGACACTCCCAAGACCCTCATAATGTATCTGTAAACTAAAGAGAGTTTGTGCTCTTCACCAATAATTCATACAAAAAAACTAAAAACATATTTTTTTCACATTTTATTTCAAAAAGCATTGACATGATTATCAAATAAGAGAAATTTTCATAAGTCATCAAAATAAGAGTCTTCGTACAATTCTTCATAGCCACAAATTCAGGTTTATAAAAAATACTCCAAGCTACCTTAAAGTGTGGACACTTCACCATTTTCATGAAATGATATCAAACAAGAGCATGCTGGATTTAGCAACCCTTCCTTGGAAAAAGTATCAAAATCTCTTTTATTATCCCTAAAAACGTGAAAGAAAGAAAAATGATCAAGGATAATGAATAATATCATCTACTAGTTAAAAGATTGGCATAGGATTCAAGTCTAGAATATGGTTATTACCACTAAGACTGTTAATTACAAGAGTTGAATAACCCATAGTTAATGACAAAAAATGTTATTTTTGTTGGGTAATCACAAAAGATAAATTGGAGCTAGAAACTTGGCTCTATTATTTATACCCTACCCTCCATTAGATTTGAAATAAGTAAACATGTTCTCAGCTAAATATAGTACGAAGCCCAATCCACAAGTTCCTTCTTAGCACGCCTCATCAGGGATAATTTTAAGGGTGAAAATTTATTTTAAACTTTAGAAACCTTGGGGAATCTCACTAGAACGTAATATGAAATTTGTAAAAGGTTTGGAAATTTTTTTGTAAAAGTATTCAATTTCTAATAATTTTATATGGTATTATATAATTTTTTGGCGATTTTTAAGGTAAAACAATTTTATACTATATAAAATTTGGGAAAATATTTTTTTTTGGAAAAATCATGGAAAATTAGCCCACTTACGAATATTAGCCTGTAAAATTTTCCACGTGCCTCATCTCAAAATACTTGTGGCAAAAAATGATCAATACTAATCAATCCATCTAATGAGTAGTAGGATCCTTAAGGCAATTAGAAATTTATTTAAATATCTACACAAATTCCGTTTCCACAACACTTGGAGGAAGAAATATGCCTTCAAAAACAACAAAACCAAATGCCTCAAATTACTATTAGAGGAAGATCTTGAAAGGGCTTAAAACCCAAATAAAAAACTAGTCCTTAAAGAAAATAGCTACACTAGCCTAGTCCAACATACCCTGAATATGGAAAGTAGTTGACACCAAATTCCATGTTATGTTAGAAAAATTATAGTGGGCGGAAAGAGGTGAAATATATTCCCCATACTCCTTGCATAAATTACATACACCAGGGCCTTGAAAACTTCTTTTGTGGAGAATATCCCAGATTAGCAACTTGAAATTGAGAACTAGCCACATTAAGATCAAACATTTAGGGGGAGCCTTAAGCTTCCAAAGCATTTGCCACCACCACTGCAAATTGATGATCCCATATTTTTCTAGAGAAAGGTAACCAATGTTTGTAAAGTAAAAATGTTAATCCGTAGACAAACCCCATGTTAACCCAAAAACCCCTTATATGCTTGAGATATCGATTTATTACATTTCCACTATTATATTGCTATGTAGGCCAAAATTCATTGTACCCTTTGAATATAATTGTAACTATTGACTTTTATATATACAAAAAGGATATCTAGTCTTATAATCATCATATCTTATCTCATAAATTGTATTTATTGTGAAAGGAGGTTTCCCCTCAAAATGAACTTTAGTTATTGGTTTCTTATCATTTTCTAGGTGCATGATTCATAATATTTGGTATCAAAGCATATGAAGCTAAGGTTTTGTTGCTTCAAATGACTCATCATGGAAATTTCTCTATAGCATTTTTTAGGAAGCTTAAAATAGTTAAATTTTGATAAGATTGAGGAAATATCTTGATTTACATCTAATCGAAATTCTAGATTTTGGTTCGCTATGCTTTCAGATATACACTCTATATGTGTTAGGGTTTGTGAATGGTTCTGAAATCTGTTTCAAAATGAGTTATATTGGAAATTTCACTATAATGTTTTTTATGGGAAACTTCAGACTATGAAAATTTTAAGAGAATGAGGAGATATCTTAGGTATATTTGGAAAAAAAATTAGAACCAATTTTCTTACAAAGTAATAATTATATCTTGTCGAAGTTAGGGTATGTGAATAGTCTTGAAATTAGCTTCAAACAGGTGATCTTGGAAGTTTTGATGTAACCTTATCTCATAAATGTTTCAGGCTATAAAATTTTCAAGGATCCAAGAGACCTACTGGTGTATCTTAGATAAAATTACAAAATCATATTTAAAAAATTGAACATATGCAATGCTATCCACTTTCACTTGCCACATAAAATTTTGGCTACACCTATGGAATTGCAAAGAAGGCATATCAAAGTATTTCCAGTCAAAATTTTAGATTCGAAAGGGCTCAAATTTTAGAGATATCGAGATAAAGGTTAGTCATCCATATAATACAAATTTGGGTTTCAAAATGCATGTAACTTAATTTTGGCATAAATTTTGATTAGAAGATCTATTTTTGGTGATTCAATATTTGTGATAGAGAGGAAAAAGTGGAGCATTATTATTTACACAAATGACTCCTAAGGGTGCTTTAGAAGTTACTTCACCACTTAAACCTCCATAAATCTCATCCATGACTCATTAATAAATAAAATATGTCCAATATTAGGTATCCAAATTGGAAATTCACTTGTCACATATGGAAAAAAAGAAAGAAGGAAAAATAGGAAGAAATACAAAAATCCATGACTAAAACAAAGGAAGAAATAAAAAGTTACAAATCAATCTATTACAAGATATCCCTAAAAGGGATGTGGAGATCCAAGAAAATCATGAACATAAGGAGAATAATGGTGTTCAGACTCAATCACTTATAGGGATAACTATATCACAATTGAGAGCATGTTAAGTTATTGTATGTTATATGCTTATAACAGTTTACTTCTTTTCTTTATTATATTCCATAGATTAGAAATCACATGTACATAAAGTAAAGTGTAGATAGAACATTAAACGATCGACAGAAAACAAGCTAAGACAAGAGACACAAGATGTGGCGGCTAGCCAGGGACAAACCCCACAATGTGTGGGGAAACCCTTTGATCAAATCTGCTTTTATCTTCAATAATTTAGCAGAGAGAAATAGTAGAATAAACCTGATTCATATCAGTAGTAGCAAACCCTAGATCAGAAACATCAACATTAGCAGCTTCATAATCAAACTAGGGCAGACGATATCTCACAAACTAACCGTCGGATCGGCTTGATTCGACCACCAAAAGTTGTGGCTTCCAGAGGAGGTTCAGATGAAACTACAACACAGTTCAGATGAGGAGATCTTCTAGTCCACGCAGGTTAATCTTTACTTCTATAGTTGCAGCTTCAGTTTCAGCAACTTCTGGCTTCAAACTAGGGCAGTCGATATCTTGCAAACGGTCCGTCAGATTGACTTGATTCCACCACCAAAAGTTGCAGCTTTCATAGGAGGTTCAGATGAACCTACAACGCAGTTCAGATGAGGAGATATTCTAATCCATGCAGGTCAATATTTACTTCTATAGTTGCAGCTTTCATAGGAGGTTCAGATGAACCTACAACGCAGTTTAGATGAGTAGATATTCTAGTCCACGCAGGTCAATCTTTACTTCTACAGTTGCAGCTTCAGTTTCAGCAGCTTCCAGCTTCACAAGTGTGAGGGAGAGACCCTTTTCTGCGCAATAGAGAAGAGACTCTTTTTAGCGCAGTAGAGAGAGATAGATGTGATGAGATGAGTGAGTCTAAATGAGGAAAAGTTCTCTTGTATTTATACACAACGTTGGTGTTTGAATAGATGCGACTGTTGGGCTTCTGAGCCTACATGAGTTGTAGGTCGCCTTGATAATAATTCCATAAACAAAATAAATTCATATCTCCATGAATACTTATCGGAATTGGATGATCTTTATATCAATCCTATACCTCTCGACGAGAGGAATCTAATAAAAATATTATTAGCCATGAATAAGATGACCCACATGAAGTTTTTCCCTAGTTTCCAATTTTAACACTCCCTCTCAACTAGGGAGAACTTCATCTACATTCTGTCTATTGGTCGTTACTATTCATCCATCAAATGCACTGCCCTGTATAGCCTGACCCTTGCCTGGCTCTGCTCTATTTTGCCTATTCTTCTTTGTCTTGTTCTGCCCTGTACTGATCTGTATGGCTCTGATTTGTTATGCGCTGCTCTGCTTTGTTTTGTTCTGCTCTACTTTTGTCTGAATTATGAAGAAGAAGAAATAATCGAGGATGTATCATACTGACTCAAAATCAGTCTCAGAGTATGTACCACTAGTCCCAGACCAGTCTCAACCAACCTGAAGTCAGCGTCATAGTGATTACAACTCCACTGGTCCCAAACCAGTATCATCCTCCATTGACTCAAAGTCAGTCTCAGAGTACGTACCACTTGTCCCAGACCAGTCTCACCCGACCCGAAGTCAGCTTCATAGTAAGTACCACTCCTACCACTGGTCCCAGACCAGTATCGCAGTCTCAAAGAGTGTACCATTGGTCCTAGACCAGTCTCAATTGACGCGAAGTCAGCATCATAGTATGTACCACTCTCATTGGTCCCAGACCAATACTGCACTAACACGAAGTCAGCCTTAGAGTATGTACCACTAGTCCCGGACCAGTCATAACTGACCCAAAGTCAGTGTCATAGTATGGTACAACTCCTACCACTGGTCCCAGACCAATATCATTGATCCTAGATCAATGGAGGTCATCCTAGCGTAGGGAGTACGGTAGGTACAATGATGCATCCATCGGTACTACTATGGTCCCTAACTTCATTTCCCTGCTCATTGATCAGATGAGAGGTACTTCCCATGAGTCCCAGATTGCATGGGTAGGATGCCTCGATAGGAGAACTTAATCAATCTCGTCGTCACAGGAGAACGCATCAATCCTGCTACAATCGCCATGGAGAACACATCGATCCAGGCCTCACAGGAGAACTAACCATCCTGCTACACAGGAGAGTGAATCATCCTGTTCCACAAGAAAGCGAATCATCTTGTCCCACAAGAGAGCAAATCATCTTGTTCCAGTGTGCACCACCAGGGGAGGGTGAGTCACCATGTGGTTATATGTTGCTCCAGTAAGAATCACAAGCCCTCAGAGCTCCCAAAGCTCAATGTATGCAACATGCAGGACCCTTGTACAAGGGTTTCTTGACGACTCCAAGTCGTTTGGCAAAATCACAGATTAGATCTTTCCTCGGGGCTTTGATAAGGTGTATCGACCTGTACATCATCTTAATGTGATGGAGCCTCGTTGCTCATTGACTTACCATATCCCAAATGATGTCTATCTGCTAGAGCAATCAATGAATACAGGTTTCCTCAATAATCAAATCCCACCTCTGGTTGTTACAGAGAATCATAGTGGTGTGTGTTCAAACAACTCACTGAAGAGCTTCCCCAACCAGACAGCTTCATACGAGATCATACTCATAGATATGTATCCGGTCTCGGCGGTGTTTATGGCAACAGACTTTTGCTTCCTGCTCATCCATTATATCGAAGCAGAATCCAAAGAGAAACAACACTAAAAAGTAATCCAGTGATCCTCCACACTACCTGCCTAATCATCATTCGAATAATCATGCAGTTTCATATTTCCGGAAATGTATCTCAATCCATGAGAGATTGTGTCCTGAAGACATCTCAGAAGATTCTTGACACCAATTTAGTGAGGCTCAACCAAATATGATCTCACAATGCTAACTGCAAAACATATGTTCAGACAGAGGTTCACCAAGAACATTAATGCGAATGAGTTTTTGAGACTCAGAGGCATTTCCCAAATCTGGTCCGACATCACTACCATATAAATTCTGAACGTTAAGATCCTCGAGGTAGTCGCAGGCTTGTAGTCCATCATACCGAATCTTTCAAATATCTTTACCACATATTTTCCATGAGATAGGAAAATTTCCCCTGGCTTCTGCCACACTTCAAGTCCTTGGTCCTTCATTTCAAATTCAGAAGCCAACTACCTCTTACATTTGTGAATGAGAGGGTCCGCACCTGTTAGAAAGAGGTCATCCACATACAAAACCAGTATGAGAGGCTTGTCATCTTCAACCTTAAAGTAAAGGTTAGGATCGGCTTCACTCCTAGTGAATCCCAGCTTCATCAAGTTGCTATCGATCCTCTCATACCATGCTCGGGATGCTTGCTTCAGCACATATAAAGCCTTCTTCAACCTGCATACATGAGATTTTCGATCATAAATCTCAAATCCTTCGGGTTGCTCCACGTAGACCTCTTCTTTGATCGAACCATGCAAGAACACGGTCTTGACATCCATCTGATGTAGGTTCCATCCTTTTGAAGCCGCAAGGGCTATGATCGAGCAGATGGTCGTATATCTGGCAACAGGTGCAAATATCACATCATAGTCTATACCTTCCTTTTGGGAGAACCACGAGCAACAAAATGAGCCTTATACTTTTCCGTACTTTCATCTGCTGCATGCTTTATCTTGTAAAGCCATTTTGACGTGACAACTGTCTTGTCCTGGGGTCTGGGAACTACTTCCCAGACATCACTCTTCATAATAGACTCATATTCTTAGGTCATAGCATCCTTCCATACTTGATGCTTGATGGCATATGAGAATGATGGAGGCTCATTTTGTATGATCGTGCTCATGATGGTCAAGTATCCCTGATACCTGTTAGGTTTCTTACTTTCATGGAAGGTTCCTCGGGGTGCAGCATGTCCTTCAGCATCATCAAGTATCCTCCTAAGCCATGAAGGCCTCTTCCTAGAAGAGGAAGGCTCAGGTGGATAAATAGGATCCATCGGTTCTTCCACATCAGGAATTGTTACATCATCTACCCATAGAGACAACTTCCACAAGCGTACGGTGCCACAAGGCTCAGGTGGATAAATAGGATCCATCGGTTCTTCCACATCAGGAATTGTTACATCATCTACCCATAGAGACAACTTCCACAAGCGTACGGTGCCACACCATTCTTCTCTGGAGTATGTGGTGTAGCAGTCTCCCTCTTAATGCCAATCTCAGGTATGCCTGAGTGAACCAACTGTAATATATCAGAGGTCTTGCTTAGGCTTGAGGGGAATGGTCCCCTTTTGAGCTTTCCTTCGGCACATCCTGGACATACACCTTCTTTCTCTACTCGGAATTCGAGTATCCCTGTCACCATTTGTCCTACACCGGGTAGAGCTTTATAATGAAGGTGGGCAAACCTCCGATGCCAAAGTTCGGATTGAAGAGATGTGTCATAAGATATGACACCTAGTAGACTTCCATTGACCCAATATAATGAATCAACACGAAACCCAAGAGTAAAGGCATATTTAACATTATTTTTCCATATATATACCTTTCCATCGCTGAAGGTTACCTTGTAGCCTTTGTCTTCCATTGTCGAGATGGACACCAGGTTCTTTTTGAGGTTAGGTGCATTTAATTCATCCTGGAATTTCTAGCCTTCTTGAATGGTTGTCCTCTTCCTTGATTTCCAGCATTCCTTTTACCTTTGCTATTGAATTTTCCATCCCTTCGATTACCATGAGATGGATTTTGATCATTGTCACGGTGAGAGTCCTTTCTATTAGGGCATTCCCTTGCATAGTGACCTACTTTATTGTGAATGTAACGTCGTCCTTTTCTTCCACCCTTAGTTCCAGCCTTTCCTTTTGATTTAGTCCCGGAATTATTTATTTTCTTAGCATGAGAATAAAAGGTAGTAGGAGGACCTTTAGGCAAGGGCATTTCTTGTTCTTCTACCCTTATTTCTTTTTGAATGCATCTAGCCATTAATTCCTCGAAACCAGGAATTATATTATTGTTCAGAAGAGTAGTCTTGAACACGTACCATTCGGATGGTAATCCTCCAAGAGTTGTGAGTGCCATTTCTCTGTCAGTAATAGTCTCCAAATAGATAGGAGATCATACTTGATCTCGGTGATTCTTAAGAAGTATGCTTGCATACTCTCATCTTTACCCTTCTTGATTTCCTTCAGCTTATTTCTAAGAAACAAAACTTGATTTGCATCATTAACTTGAAATAAACTCACCATTCTATTGTAGATTTCCTTGGAGGTGTCTAGTTTAGAGATGTAGGCCACCAAACGCTTGACGATAGAGTCCCAGATGATCTTCTTCGCTTTAATTTCTCCGGTTTTCCATTTGTTCCTGGCAGCAACAAATGCATTTGATGGAGGCTCAACAATATTGCCTCTCACATGATCCAACACTCCTTGATCCTCAAGGGTTAGATCGATAGACATCTTCCATCCGTGATAGTCAGCTTTCTCACGGAGCTTGTCTTCAGCAGGAAAGAGTGTTGAGGACCTCATAATTCTTTTAGGATAGCCTTGCTAATCTTCTTTTCGATGATTGCTCTTGCTCTTGCTTGGGCTTTGTCTTCACCTCAACTCTGATCCCATGTTAAGTTATGGTATGTTCTATGCTTATAACAGATTACTTCTTTTCTTTATTAGATTCCACATATTAGCAATCACATGTACATAAAGTAAAGTGTAGATAGAACATTAAACAATCGACAGAAAACAAGCCAAGACAAGAGACACTAGATGTGGTGGCTAGCCAGGGACAAACCCCACAATGTGTGGAGAAACCCTTTGATCAAATCTTCTTTTATCTTCAATAATTCAGCAGAGAGAAATAGTACAATAAATCTGATTCATATCAGCAATAGCAAACCCTAGATTAGTAGCATTAGCATTAGCAGCTTCATCATCAAACTAGGGCAGACGATATCTCACAAACCGACCGTCGGATTGGCTTGATTCCACAACCAAAAGTTGCAGCTTCCAGAGGAGGTTCAAATGAACCAACAACGTAGTTCAGATGAGAAGATCTTCTAGTCCACGTAGGTCAATCCTTACTTCTATAGTTGCAGCTTCAGTTTCAGCAACTTCTGGCTTCAAACTAGGGCAGTCGATATCTTGCAAACCGTTCGTCGGATTGACTTGATTCCACCTCCAAAATTTGTGGCTTTCAGAAGAGGTTCAGATGAACCTACAATGTAGTTTAGATGAGGATATATTCTAGTCCAGGCAGGTCAATCTTTACTTCTGCAGTTGCAGCTTCAGTTTCAGTAGCTTCTGGCTTCACATGTGTGAGGGAGAGACCCTTTTCAGCGCAATAGAGAAGAGACTCTTTTCTGTGCAGTAGAGAGAGATAGATGTGATGAGATGAGTGAGTCCAAATGAGGAAAATTCCTCCTGTATTTATACACAACGTTGGTGTTTGAATAGATGCGACTGTTGGGCTTCTGAGCCTACATGAGTTGTAGGTCGGCTTGATAATAATTCCATAATCAAAATAAATTCATATCTCCATGAATACTTATCTGAATCGGATGATCTTTATATCGATCCTACACCTCTTGACGAGAGGAATCTAATAAAAATATTATCAGCCATGAATAATATGACCCACATGAAGATTTTCCCTAGTTGCCAATTTTAACAGAGCATAACTATTGAATAATGAAACCATAATTATGAATTTTCAATCCAAGATCCACATTATTAGGGCTTCAAGTTAGCACCACGAAACTACCTCATTCTAAAGATTGATACGAGGAATTTTGATGGTAAAAATCCTATAATATGGATATTCCAAATGGAGAAATACTTTGATATACACCAAGTGACTGTTGAAATTTCCCCTGTACCAAATATTAGAACTAGAACCAAAAACCCCTTGGTGTGTTAAAATCCCACATTATCTCATAATTCCAATCATATATAAGATATGGGCACATTTTAAGGAGTTTATCATCCTATCCAAAAATATCGACTAGGACTAATGTAGACTCAACCTATCAGTGAAAATCCATCCCTAATTTAAAATGGAAGAGGACTCAAGATTAGTAATCTTAAAGAGTGTTGTTATGCCTCTTTTCCAAAGAAACAAAACCAACTCATCTAGGAAAAAAACACCCTCACCACATCACATGATGGAGTCAACTCCAAATCTTACTAATGATCCCATGCATCGGTTCCATGCTAGATATATAACAATAATAGGAAAGGAGACGATGAGAGACTTCCATTGGTTGGACACTCCCAAGACCCTCATAATGTATCTGTAAACTAAAGAGAGTTTGTGCTCTTCACCAATGACTCATAAAAAAAAAACTTAAAACATATTTTTTCACCTTTTATTTCAAAAAGCATTGACATGACTATCAAATAAGAGAAATTTTCATAAGTCATCAAAAATAAGAGTCTTCATACAATTCTTCATAGCCACAAATTCAGGTTTATAAAAAATACTCCAAGCTACCTTAAAGTGTGGACACTTCACCATTTTCATGAAATGATATCAAACAAGAGCATGCCGGATTTAGCAACCCTTCCTTGGAAAAAAGTATCAAAATCTCTCTTATTATCCCTAAAAATGTGAAAGAAAGAAAAACAATCAAGGATCATGTAAAATATCATCTACTAGTTAAAAGATTGGCATAGGATTCAAGTCTAGAATATGGTTATTACCACTAAGACTATTAATTACAAGAGTTGAATAACCCATAGTTAATGACAACAAAATGTTATTTCTATTGGGTAATCGCAAAAGATAAATTGGAGCTAGAAACTTGGCTCTATTATTTATACCCTCCCCTCCATTAGATTTGAAATAAGTAAACATGTTCTCAGCTAAATATAGTACGAAGCCCAATCCACAAGTTCCTTCTTAGCACGCCTCATCAGGGATAATTTTAAGGATGAAAATTTATTTTAAACTTTAGAAACCTTGGGGAATCTCACTAGAACATAATATGAAATTTGTAAAAGGTTTGGAAATGTTTTTGTAAAAGTATTCAATTTCTAATAATTTTATATGGTATTATATAATTTTTTGGCGATTTTTAAGGTAAAACAATTTTATACTATATAAAATTTGGGCAATTTTTTTTTTTTGGAAAAAGCATGGTAAATTAGCCCACTTACGAATATTAGCCTGTAAAATTTTCCATGTGCATCATCTCAAAAGACCTGTGGCCAAAAATGATCAATACTATTCAATCCATCTAATGAATAGTAGGATCCTTAAGACAATTAGAAATTTATTTAAATATAGACACAAATTCGATTTCCACAACACTTGGAGGAAGAAATATGCCTTCAAAAACAACAAAGCCAAATGCCCCAAATTACCATTAGAGGAAGATCTTGAAAGGGCCTAAAACCCCAAATAAAAAAATAGTCCTTAAAGAAAATAGCTACACTAGCCTTGTCCAACATACCCCGAATATGGAAAGTAGTTGACACCAAATTCCATGTTATGTTAGAAAAATTATAGTGGGTGGAAAGAGGTGAAATATATTCCCCATACTCCTTGCATAAATTACATACACTAGGGCCTTGAAAACTTCTTTCGTGGAGAATATCCCAGATTAGCAACTTGAAATTGATAACTAGCCACATTAAGATCAAACATTTAGGGGGAGCCTTAAGCTTCCAAAGCATTTGCCACCACCACTGCAAATTGATGATCCCATATTTTTCTAGAGAAAGGTAACCAGTTTTTGTAAAGTAAAATTGTTAATCCGTAGACAAACCCCATGTTAACCCAAAAACCCCTTATACGCTTGAGATATCAATTTATTACATTTCCACTATTATATTGCTATGTAGGCCAAAATGCATTGCACCCTTTGAATATAATTGTAACTATTGCCTCTTATATATACAAAAAGGAGATCTAGTCTTAGAATCATCATATCTTATCTCATAAATTGTATTCATTGTGAAAGGAGGTTTCCCCTCAAAATGGACTTTAGTTATTGGTTTCTTATCATTTTCTAGGTGCATGATTCATAATATTTGGTATCAAAGCATATGAAGCTAGGGTTTTGTTGCTTCAAATGACTCATCATGGAAATTTCTCTATATCATTTTTTAGGAAGCTTACAATAGTTAAATTTTGAGAATATTGAGGAAATATCTTGATTTACATCTAATCGAAATTTTAGATTTTGGTTCGCTATGCTTTCAGATATACACCCTATATGTGTTAGGGTTTGTGAATGGTTCTGAAATCTGTTTCAAAATGAGTTATATTGGAAATTTCACTATAATGTTTTTTATGGGAAACTTCAGACTATGAAAATTTTAAGAGAATGAGGAGATATCCTAGGTATATTTGGTAAAAAAATTAGAACCAATTTTCTTACAAAGTAAGAATTATATCTTGTCGAAGTTAGGGTATGTGAATAGTCTTGAAATTAGCTTCAAACAAGTGGTCTTGGAAGTTTTGATGTAACCTTATCACATAGATGTTTCAGGCTATAAAATTTTCAAGGATCCAAGAGACCTACTGGTGTATCTTAAATAAAATTACAAAATCATATTTAAAAAATTGGACATATGCAATGCTATACACTTTCACTTGCCACATAAAATTTTGGCTACACCTATGGAATCGCAAAGAAGACATATCAAAGTATTTCCAGTCAAAATTTTATATTCGAAAGGGCTCAAATTTTAGAGATATCGAAATAAAGGTTAGTCATCCATATAATACAAATTTGGGTTTTGAAATGCATGTAACTTAATTTTGGCATAAATTTTGATTAGAAGATCTATTTTTGGTGATTCAATATTTGTGATAGAGAGGAAAAAGTGGAGCATTATTATTTACTCAAATGACTCCTAAGGGTGCTTTAGAAGTTACTTCACCACTTAAACCTCCATAAATCTCACCCATGACTCATTAAGAAATAAAATATGTCCAATATCAGGTATCCAAATTGGAAATTCATTTGTCACATATGGAAAAAAAGGAAGAAGGAAAAATAGGAAGAAATACAAAAATCCATGACTAAAACAAAGGAAGAAATAAAAAGTTACAAATCAATCTATTACAAGATATCCCTAAAAGGGATATGGAGATCCAAGAAAATCATGAACATAAGGAGAATAATGGTGTTCAGACTCAATCACTTATAGGGATAACTTTATCACAATTGAGAGCATAACTATTGAATAACAAAACCATAATTATGACTTTTCAATCCAAGATCCACATTATTAGGGCTTCAAGTTAGCACCAAGGAACTACCTCATTCTAAAGATTGATATGAGGAATTTTGATGGTAAAAATCCTATAATATGGATATTCCAAATGGAGCAATACTTTGATATACACCAAGTGACTCTTGAAATTTCACTTGTACCCTAGATCTGGTCTATGTCTAGACTAGAACATAAACACATTGAAGTACCCAACACTAACATCACTTTGCACAACGGAAATATTATAACAGTGAAATAAATAAAGCACAAAGATATTATTGGCCCAAATATCAACCTTTTTTAGTCCATTAATAAAGAATCATCATGGCTCCCATACTAAGAATCATGGCCCTTTAGATCTCTAATACATCTAGTATACTAAACTAGGGATTGAGATCTTATCCATAAAGTCTAAAATACTCCCAACAAAAAAATCACAGAGAAATGTTCCTTTCTTCCTATGTACCAACAACTACTCATAGTCCATTTATTCCTTCAAATTCACTACATAACAAGCCATGAAAACTAGTTCTTTGGTTGTCCTTCATAAAAAAAACTTCAGCATATCCACTCAGTAATATATCTACACCAACATATCAACCCCCCACATAGTCCCACATCCTTATCTCTTTGTCTGAGGTACTTCGTTGTTGTTGTTCCGAGTCTGAGGTCATTTTGGGCTCTTTTAGGGCTTTTTCCTTCCATAGAACTCATGTGCAAACTTTGAGGCCTTTCAACCTTCCACAGTAGGCAGATATGAGGCTTGTTAGGCCTCATTATAGGGCTTCGACCATCCCCTTGTACAAATAACATATCACACATATTCTTCACAGAATTCTATGGTTGCTTCTCCTTGTTTCGACCTAGATTAGGGCTTGGGATAGAGACAAAAATTTGGCCTTACTTCTAGACATAATTCAAATTCTTCCCATGCACAAAGAAAACTTCATTTATCCTCTTCTTTCTCAAATTCTGCTCCTTAGGATTATGCATCTCCTTCCTTAGGCTTGTGTTTCTGACAAGTACGGATTGTTATCCCTCAACTAATTTGTTCTCACTCATGGGTATCCTCTAACTTTCCCTCGGCCATGCACAACGCTTTTATTCATAACTGTTGAGGCACTTAGCCTCCTTAAAATTCTAATTTTGTTTAAGACCAGCCCATCTGGACACAACAACATGACACAAATCCTCTTCATTGGCCTTGACTAGGCCCTACACCCATCTTGACCTGATCTCCAACCCTCCAAAACCTTGGCTCTCTTTTTGCTCATCTAATCCTTGGCTCAACCTCATAGAACAAAAGGTATTTTGTTGTTTCCTTCTCTTAAGGAAATATCTCTACCTCCATGAGCATAACTCGACCCTCCTCTAGGGAACTCCTTGCACTAATATGAATCCTTCTACTTATGTTTGATGAGCCTCTCCTTTATCTCTTATTTATAATTTTCTCTTGGGGTTTCTTAGGAAAACTCTAGGTATTTAGGGTTTTCCATCTCTTAACCCCTTATAATAAACAATTAATTTCTTAGGTCCCACACCCACAATTTTGGGTCCAAAACCCCAACTTTTGGTAAATTTCCTAACCAACTAACGTTTGGTGGGTTTCCATCTCTCGAAAATACTTTCTAAGCTACCCAAAATTCCAAAAATGACAACCTTATGAAAGGTAAATATGGCATCCATGTATTTAGAGTAAGATCAATTTGTATGGTATCAATGATTTTGTGAAACGAAAAAATATTCTACAATATATTGACCCATTTTCATAGAGGACTTGATATCACATTGTGGGGATATTAATAGTAGTACATTATTAAGTCAATTAGTAAATACTTGGGAAAAAGGTACAATTGCAAAGCACATTCAAGAATTCCAAATGTTGATTCTCAAGGTATATAACATTTGAAATGATAATTTGTTAGATGTCTTGATGGGAAATTCAAAGAAAAGCATCCAACATGAGGTGTGTCCCTTTGAACCTAAGTCCCTAGAGTGTGCTTTCAATCTACCAAGGAAAGTTGAAAGTAAAAATATGGCTACTATAATATTGGTCACTAAAAACTATAGAGAACAACATGTTTCTCTCCTAAAATAACAAGGGTAACACATGTTGATGTGTTTTTGTGTCACACATCAAGTAAAGTGATTCTTAAACAATAAGTCTTAATGTGTCAACTCTTCTTTACGTAAGGTTGTAAGGGTGGTTTCCCTTTTTGAACTAAGAGGAGAAAAGACATCAAATAGGGAGAAATTGTCCATGCTCATCTTCTCATTGGATAACCTTATGCCTCAACTTTGTCTAGAATTTCACATAGTCAAAAATAAATGTCATGTGCCAAAGATATCATTATTTCCCCCCATATATCTCCATTTCAAGTGGAATTAATTTACCTCTTCTTCCTTTTTACTTATTCATTTTTCAAATTGTGTAGAAATATTCCCCCATTTCATATTCCTCTACACACTCATTTTTCTGCACATAATAATTTATTATATTCCATACTTAACCATTTCAAGAATGTACAAAAGGTTTTTCATACCAAATTATTCACACAACATTACCTCTGCACAACCCTAACTTTAGCACAAACCTTTTTTCCTTCAAGAATGTACGAAAGGTTTTCATACCACATTCTCCACACACCATTACCTCTGCACAACCCTAACTTCCACACAAATCTTTTTTCCACACACTTTTCACACTCCATATTTGATTACTTGGTGGTTTTTACTTTATTATTTAGTCAATTTTACCCTTATTTACTTTTACTTTTCAAGCTTAGTTTATTTTCCAATTTCCTAGAATGTCACCTCCACATTGTTAATATTCCTCATATCATTTATATCCTAACTACCTTTGGCATATATCCTTATAAAACATAGCATCCAATTGGACATAACATGGAGTGACACTTGAAAGGTAGTGATTGGACATAGATGGATAGGCAATGACTTTGCACAATGACTCATAAATGAGGCGACAACCAAAAACTACATCATGTGTGAGCTACACAAGGTCTTGTGACTCTTTGTACTTCACACACAAGTAATATGTGGAGCCAATTTATTTACAAATAGTTGTTGATTCTCTCCAATAATTAATTTGGGATGAGTAGGTGGAGTTATAAATCATATAGCCAAGATTTATGTGGATCAAAACAACAATTGTTGACTCACATTGTGCATATCAATGTGAGCCATGAACTTCTAGAGGACATAACTTGATTCCTCGGTGTCCATTTTGGGAAAATGAGAGATCATTGGAAACATAAAAGAATTAAGAACAATTTGGGAGTGGTTTCCAAGGCCAAAATTATAGATATCAGCTTGAAAAATTAAAATAACAACCATGAACAATTTTGGGCCTCTCACCAAATTGTTTTAAAAAATATATATTTATAAAAAGGGAAATCTAGAATATTTGAAGCAAGGTCTAGCTTTGAGGATGGATTCCTAACTTCATATTTCTAAAAATATATCTTTATTCATTTAAAAGAAGGGAAAAATAGAATAAGGTAGTTATGAAGAAAAATAAAATATTATAAAGGACATGCCAAGCACATTGAAGAAAAATATATTTTTTGGCTCCCGATCTTTTAATGTTGGAATTTTTCTCTATTGGGTTTTTACTTGAGGTCATTTTTCCCTTTCAAAAATTTTGTGAATCAGCCAACTTGACCTTTTCTTTCATATTTTCTTCTTATATTTCTTTCTAGGAGGTTATTCTATGTATGTTGAGCAATTGGGTTAATGTACGACTGGTTATGTTTTCTCCATTCTTGTGAAAACTTTCATGACATTTCAGGTCTAGGGGAATAAAATAAATAGCTTGTAAAAAGTGAATGAATTTCAATTAAAATTTATCTAATCATCTCAGACATTATTAAACTTGTCACATCAATATTCCATTGAAATAACTATTTAAGTATTATCTTGCATTTATGAATTTATATGGTGATTTATGAATGGATTGTTGTGTGCACCATCCTTCTGCAACTCTATGAATGTTCTTTATTTTGTTTTGGAGTAATTATCTTTCTTTATTATGTGTCTTTGATCATCCAAATTTATGAATTGTCTTATCTATGTATAAATCTAATACTTAAATGTAGTTTCTTTTATGGTCCTAGATAAATATTATCATTTGGTCCATGAGAGTTTAGTTCCAATCCCTTAGGGGTAGATTTTGTATTATTATTTTTGAATCTCATAGAGAGTTATTTCTAGTAGGAATTTCATCTGTGATTCTGAAACTTTAATTTCCTAACGAGAAGTAAGAATCTCATGAATGTTCACCAATATTGTCAATATCTTTGAATGCATGAAATTATTTATATTGCTTTGACAATGTGGACCATCTCTTTACTTTATGCCTATTGTTTTTTTTCAAATATATCTACTCATAAATTTATGAAAGGGTGTGTATTGTGAAATGAATCATACAGTTAACATTTACTTATGTTCTTTGAAGACCTAACCATTTTCACTTCGCTTTAATATCGTAAAGTCATAGTTTCTCTTGGATTTGCACTATTTTGAAAGGAAGGAAAATTATTTGTTGAAAGCAGATCTAGTAGATGAAAATTATTTGTATTCCTGTCTATTTATATATATTTGTTCTTCGCATCCTTTAAAAGAAAATATTGTATTTAATCGCCTTGTTGGGATTTTCTATTTGGAACTCACCCATTGCATTCATTAGAAGACATATAGAATAATATTTTATAAATTGAAAGAGGAGTGCCACCTCTATAATAACGATGAGAGTCTTTCTTGTTCCCCACAATATTTTCTCTCAATGTTGGTATCTTTTCATTTGATAGAAAAAGTGATCAACGACACCTCCACAATGTATTAAAGAAGAGCAAAGGAATTATGTTTAAATTGTGATATCAAGTATAGTATGGGGCATAACTATGGTGAGAAGAAATTGTTCTACATGGGCTATGAAGATAAAGAACACGAAGAAGTGAAACCATCACAAGATCTAGAGCTAAAACAAACTACAACAATATCTTGTCATGAATTGGCTAACATTAGTATTTCGCAAACCCTCAATATAGAAGAATATATCAAAAAGAAAAAGGTAATAATGTTTATTGATTCATGTATCACCCATAACTTCATCAATTACAAATTGAAAAAACTTCTTAATTTATTTGTATTTATAGCACCAGTATTTCAACTGATGATTGCAAATGGAGCTAGCACAAATTGTTTAGGTAGGGTCCATAATGTTAAGCTAAATATGGGGGAGTATTTATTGGATAGTCCCATTATTACAATCCAAATGGGTGGTTTCAATGTTCTATTAGGGGTCCAATGGTTACAATCATTAGAAATGATGGCCCTTAATTTTCAAGATCATTTAATTATATTTTCCTTGGAAGGAAAGGAAATTGAGCTTAGAGGTATCTAAGGGAAACCATCTAAATTGATAAGCTATAATAGCATGAAAAGAATACTAAAAAATGAACACCATGTGTAATTGCACAATTGTGTTCATTAGATGTTCAAGCATTTATATCCTTTTCTCTAGAGGATCTCCAAAAAGTTATCAACAATAATTCCAACATGCCTAAGAATCTTCCACCTACTTGAGATCATGATCATGACATTCATTTGCAACCTAGAAGTGTACCACCTAACATTGGGCATTACAGGTATCCATATGCACAAAAGAGAGATATTAAGCATCTGATTTAATAAACATTAGAGACTAACATCATTTAACCTAGCCAAAGTGATTTCTTTTCACCAATGGTGCTAGTTACAAAAAAGGATGGTTCATGACACATGTTTCCATTTTATAGAGATGTGATTTGAAAATGGAGGAGGAGGTCAATTTCCTCTTCCTAAAAAAAGGGATCGTTCTCCAACGCTTTGCAAGGAAAAATGGGTCTTAAAACAAAACAGGTTTTCCAAAAGGTCTCTTCAAGTTATGAGTTAGTTTTCACATGTAAACTTAAGCATAAACAACACACCATCACATAACTCATACAGGAATTCATGAAGATTAGAACAAAGGATTTGGTTACAGATTTCACCCCTCCTCAGCTACATCAATAGGCCTTCCAACATAGCTAGACCACTCCATATATTCAGTGGAAAAGGAGTACATAAAGTTTGTTGATAAAACATGTGGCTATTTCCCCTTCAAGGAAATATTCTCTTGCAAAGAAATCTCACATAAACATCATGAAAACCTACAGTCAGTCATGAAAACATCAGCAACACAAGGTGTCTCCTACAAATACCTTATACTCCATCTGAAAATGAGCATTCATGAGCATATAAGCACTTCAATTCCACATTGAAGGACAAATAGAAAACTTTACTCAACAAGACATAATGAGAAAAGTATAGAAGAGTTGAACCCTACAAGTAACAATTGTTGCAATAAAATTTTGAAGGTAAGAAAACCCCTACAAGGCCTTCTCCATGCTCAAACACCTTCAAGAACTGCTCCAAAACATTGATTGATCCATACGCCCATGGATTTGAACATACAAAAGTTCCTTTAGATGTGCTCAAATCAGCAAATAGAGATCACCATTGGATCTAGAATGTCCAAAAACCTCTAGGTAGAATCTTCTTGAGCTCCAAAAGGAAAAAAAACTCCCAAAGATATGGCTCAATGAGCTATCCATGTAGTTTTTGTTGTTATCCATCCTACAAAACAAACCAACAATCTAACTGTCCTATAAATTCGCTCTATTTTCCACTGCAGAGGAAAAAAATCGCTTGCCAAAGGTGCAATTTATTGGATACTTAAATTTCTCAATAACCCCTATGCAAAATAATCTAGCCACATGGGCCATGCGGCCAGGGGCCACGGCTAACCGCCTGCCCATGCCAGCCTTGGCCCCTTAACACCCGGGTCATGGTCATATTAACCCCCACGAGGCCGAGGGTCAGGCAACAGCCTGCCCTTTCTGTCAAGGCTCCCTCAATTCAACTATCATGGTCATATGAAAGTTCATATGGCCTGGGGTTGGCCCCCTTCACTAGTGCCTATCTGTTGATCCTTTGCCATGGTCTTGTGGTGCCTAGGTGACCTGGACCTGGAGCTTATCATCGCGCCCTCCACCTAGCGCCTTCTGGACTCCGCATGAGGTCTTGTGGGAAACATGTGACCAAGGGTCATGCTAAGGTCCTAAGCCTCTTTACCTTTTGCACTTGGTTGTATGGTGGTATGGTGACTGGGGGCTAGGGATGATAGCCCAAACCCTCCTCTAAAATTCCGCCAAGTTAAACTTCAAATAACGTCGGAGCCCTATGGTGTTAAGAACCATGGCTTGGATGGAATGGTAGAGTGTTATGTTAGTGGACTAGATGTTGAGGGTTTGAGCCCTTCATAGGTTATCTGACCCCTACCACAATTTTGGTCATCCATGGGGTGCCACTTGGTGGCCTTTGGTTGGACCATGTGGCACACCCTAATTGGTCCACCACAAAAATCATGAACCAATAAAAACATGAGAAATTCAACCAATATGAGGCTACCACTTGGAAGAACCTCATTGGTTTGTGCCTACATAGTTACCCTAGATAATTTGAGAAGTACGGTAGCCTAGTCAGCAAACCTGCTCATTTTTTAGTTATTGGGCCAAACAATTAGAATGTGATAACTTGAGCATACGGTGTTGGATTGAGGTGAAATGAACATCATTGGATTTGAACGATGAGAAATTAGATTTAAAGCTGGTTTCAAGAATTTCTAGGCACTTTAATTTTTGAGCTAAAATTTGATCACCTGATCACACCTCCCCACTAGGAACTTTTGGACTCCAAAAGTTTACTTCTCCTAGTAAATAAAATGAGGTTGAAACTCAAAATTACCCAAAAATTCAATCCATATGCTATCTTTTCAATTGGTTCCCTTCAAGCTCCAATCAAGGCACTTCACCTATCTTCTTCATGAAGACCTATTGTCCTGTTAAGAATTGAGCCAAAAATTATTATCGTTGATGCAAGAACAAAAACACTGATGAGTGGAATCTGAACATTCTCTTTAATATCATCTTTGCACGGCTCAAAAAAAATTCATCTTGAAGTTCAACTGTTGAAGACAAAATTGACTCCATCTTGGAAATCAGAAGCAATATAAACTTGCTTTACCGTCCTCAAACTGAGCTTGTACACAAAAGTACACTGCTACAAAAATTCAATGACATAATTGGCTTTGCCTACAAAAACATAGTCATCTTGTACAATATTAAACAAAGATTCTATTCACAATAAGTTTCATCTTGAATACTTGCATCGGTGAGTACATGAAAAACTTGTAGACAAACTTGGATGACAACTTGTACATTCCAAAAGTCCTTACACATATGGACTTATAAACAAGCCAATAACATAATGTCAATGAAACATACTTGTTTCACATAGTGACTATTATTGTTCACTTTACAAAAGTACCCAAACAAGTAAACAACAACAAGTAATTACAAATTTACAAAGAAAATTTACAAATGGACTACTCAATCTCTGCCTATCATAGGTTTATGGGTTCTCTTTTTGCATCAACTTTGCCTTGAAGGTTGCTTTAGGATTTTTATGAGTCCTCTTTTCCACCTCTTTCTTTCCTTGCATTAGGTTGTGCAATCTCTTTTCCCTTCTTGGAATGAAGTTTTGTATGTAATTTCCAACATCGTTCATTTCCATGCCCATGCATTTTGCAATGGGTACAAAATAAATTTCTCTTTCTTGCCAGCAAGGAAGTCCTCTCATCCGAAGAAGATTCATCATGCTTGAAGCCTAGAATTTGATCCATCCTTTTAACCATTACCATGTGTTGCTCACAAACATCCAAACAATGGTCAAATGCATCACAAAAAGTACAGGGATACATATTACACAAATAGTCAAAATTACCAGCATTTGGAAAACACCCATGAGATTTGTACTTGTCCCTTGGGTTGTAGCTTTGATGATGTGGCGTGGACGATGATATGCAAGGTCCTTTGAAGCATTTATCTCTCTTAGGAGAAAAATGAACATTGTCACCACCATCTTGGTGTGACATATCATACTCAGATGATTGTTGTGCCTCAAACCGTTTAGAGCATTCTCCAAACTCCCTTTGACCATATCCCAATCCTTGATACTTTGGTCTCTCTTGAACCATGATTGGATTTGTGATCCCTTGGACATTGATGTTGAGGCCTCCTTCTTCATAACCCATTTTAGAAAGTAAATGCATATCAATGTCTTTGACGTGTTGCTCAAATGCTGCAAAAGAGGTGTTATGAACATAAACATAAGGAATTGTACTTGAAATTATTATTACCTCCTTGAACTTGACATTCATATTTTCAGGTTCCGATGATGATGACGACATTGCAGATGAATCTAGGTACCGAATTTTACCAATTGGAATATGGTGATAATCTTGGAGATGCTTGAAAAATGTACATGCATCATTTTCCTCATATGGTCCATAACTACTGTGTGAACCATGCCCACATATTGGTTTCATTTTGGAGGTGTCTTTTTCTATCACAGGAGTGGAACTTTCAACAACTTGTTCCTCAAGCACATGTTGCAACTAAAGGCGCATACGCCTCTTCTCCTCTTCAGCCATTTCTAGCATTCTTCTCAGCTCAATGTTCTCCATACGAAGAGCCAAAGTCATCTCCTCTAGCTCTTGGAGATTCTTCTTTCCCATTCCGGCAACTTGGTCAGATGAGGCTCTAATACCAATTAATCTGAAAATGGAGGAGGAGGTCAATTTCCTCCTTGAAAAGAGGGATCATTCTTCGACGCTTTGCAAGGAAAAATGGGTCTTAACACAAAATAGGTTTTCCAAAAGGTCTCTTAAAGTTATGAGTTAGTTTTCACATGTAAGCTTAAGCATAAGCAACACAACATCACATAACTCATACAGGAATTCATGAAGAGTAGAACAAAGGATTTTGTGAAAATTTTTACCCCTCCTGGGCTACATCTCTAGGCATACCAACATAGCTAGACTGATCCATATTTATGTGGAAAAGGAGTACATAAAAGTTTTTTGATAAAACATATGGTTATTTCCCCTTCAAGGAAATATTCTCCTACAAAGAAGTCTCTCATAAACATCATGAAAACCTACAGTTAGTCATGAAAACATCAGCAACACAAGGTGTCTCCTACAAAGACCATGTACTCCATCTGAAAATGGGCATTCATGAGAATATAAGCACTTCAATTCCACATTGAAGGACAAATATAAAATTTTCCTCAACAAGACATAGTGAGAAAAGTATAGAAGACTTGAACCCTACAAGTAACAACTACTGTAGTAAACTTTTGAAGGTAAGAAAACCTCTACAAGGCCTTCTCCATGCTCAAACACCTTCAAGAACTGCTCCAAAACATTGATTGATCCATAAACCCATGGAATTGAACCTATAAAAGGTTCCTTTGGATGTGCTCAGATTAGCAAATAAAGGTCACCATTGGATCTAGAATATCCAAAAAACCCTAGGTAGACTCTTCTTGAGCTACAAAAGGACAAAGACTCACAAAGATATGGTTCCACAAGCTCTCCATGTAGTTTTTGTTGTTATCCATCCTACAAATCAGACCAGCAATCTAACTGTCCTATAAATCTGCCATGTTTTCTGTTGCGGAGGTGACAAATTCGCCCACTTAAGGTGCAATTTGTTGGATACTTAAATTTCCCAGTAACCCTTATGCAGAATAATCTGGCCACATGGGCCATACGGTTGGGGTTCGGGGCTAACCACCCGTCCCCACCGTGGTTGGCCCCTTAACTCTTGGGTCGTGGTCATATTAACCCCCATGGGCCGAGGGCGAAGCCAACAACCCGCCCTTTCCACCGAAGCTCCCTCGCTTAAACTTTTGTGGTCATGCAAAAAGTTAAATGGCATGGGGTTAGCCCCCTTCACTAGTGCCTATCTATCAAGCCCTTACCATGGTCTTGTGGTACCCACGTGACCTGGACCTAGATCTTACCGTCACGCCCTTTGCCTAGCTCTTTCTGTACTTCATTTGAGGTCTTGTGGCAAACATGTGTCCAGGGGTCGGGCTAAGGTCCCAAACCCCTTAACCTTTTGTACCCAGTTGTATGGTGGTGCAGTGATTGGAGATTAGGGCTAACATCCCGACCCCTCCTCTAAAATTGCTCCAAGTTAAACTTCAAATAACGTCAAAGCCCTATGGTGTTAAGAACCACTACTTAGATGAATCAATAGAGTGTTGTGTTAGTGGACCAGAGGTAGGGGGTTTGAGCCCTACCCAGGCTATTCGATCCCTACCATAATTTTGGCCAACCGTCGGGTGCCACATGGTGGCCTCTAGTTGGACCACGTGGTACACTCTAATTGGTCCACCACAAAAATCACGAACCAATCAAAACACGAGAAATTTGACCAATACGAGATTGCCACTTGGAAGAACCTCATTGGTTCATACCTGCACAATCACCTTGGATGATGTCAACAATATGGTAGCCCAGTGAACTTCCCAATCAACAAACTTGCTCATTTTTTAGTTATTGGGCCAAACGATCAGAACACGATAACTTGAGCATATAGTGTCGAATTGAGGTGAAATATACGCCGTTGGATTCAAAACGACAAGCACTTTGACTTGACGCCAATTTCAAGACTTTTTGGACAGTTTTATTTTTGAGCTAAAATTTGATCTCCTAATCAAGAGCTCAACAAAATTACCATAAAAGATAATTTTCCTATTTCTATCATTAATGAATTCTAGGATGAATTGCATGGAATAAGTTTTCTTTACTAAGTTGGATCCTCATTTGGGATATCATCAAACTAGAATGAGGTAAGAAGACATTCCTAAAATAGCCTTTAGAATTTATGAATGTCATTATGAGTTTTTAGTTATTCCATTTGGACTTACTAACAAACCTTCAACATTTTGAAATCTTAGTGAATTTTATTTTCAAACCCTTATAAAATATGTGTGAGTATTTTTTGATGACAGACTAATCTATAACAAGTTTTGGGAAGAGCATGTGCAACATGTTGATAAGGTCTAAAAAATACTAGAAGAGAGACAACTACATATGCAAATCCTTCCAAGTGTGTATTTGGGTTCAATAAGTGGAGTACCTAGGTCATCTTGTATTCCATGAAGGTGTCAAAGCGGACCCTAACAAAATTAAAGTTATGAGGGATTGGCCAATCTCCAAAACCTTAAAGAAACTTAGATGATTCTTAGAATTGACAAGATATTATCACAATTTTGTCAAGAATTATGATAAAATAGAAACACGTCTACGAAGGACGCATTTTCTTGGACTCAAAAAGTAATCAAGGCCTTTGAAACACTTAATGAGGCTATGCACACAACTCTTATCCTAGCCACCTTTGACTTTATAAAAACCTTTATGGTGGAGTGTGATTCCTTGGGCCATGGCATTGGTGAAATTTTAATGCAAGAAGGAAGGCCGCTTGCCTTTTAAATCCAACTTAAACCATTTATGAGAGAGAAATTTTGCCCATACCACATGCAATTAAAAAATGGTGCTCTTACCTAATAGGAAGACTCTTCAAAGTAAAACTAGATCATGATAGTCGGAAGTACTTCTTGGAGCAATGATTATCTACATAAGAGCAAGAAAAATGGGTTGTAAAGATCCTAGGTTATCATTTTGAAATTATCTATAAAACTGGAAAACATAATATGGTGATAGATGCACTTTCAAAGAAAGAAGACAAAACTAAAGGTATACTATGTGCTATTTATATTTTACAATTTAATTGGGTAAAAGAAGCAAGGAAAAAATTGAAGTAGATTAGAAGGTATGTAAGATCATTCAACAACTACAAGAGGACCCAAGTGCATTAGATAATTTTGTGTGGAAGAATGATCTAATATGGTATCAAGATTGCCTATATTTATGTAAGAATTCCCAATACAAGCAAAAGGACCTTTTGGAATTTCACAATTCTCCTATACGAGGACATTCAAGATTCTTAAAAACTTACCATAAAATCAAGAAGAATTTTTTCTAGGAAGGACTTAAATATGATGTTCAAAGGTTTGTGGAAGAATTTGTGGTCTAACAATAGAATAATGGAGATACAGTCAAGACCCAAGGTCTCTTAGAACCCATAACCATACCAAGTCAACAATGGGGACACATTTCAATGGATTTTATTACATGTTTACCCAAATCTAAAAGAAACAATGTCATTATGGTAGTGGTAGATAAACTAACAAAATATGCCCATTTTTTCTCTATTTATCATCCTTTAAAAACAATTATAGTGGCAGCATAGCCCCAAGGGTTAGCTCAGTCGGTCAAGCTGGGGCCTCGCTAATGGGAGGTCACAGGGTCGAAACCCGAAAGCTCTTGGGGTCAGGTCAGTCAATAGGCCGAGGGGTGTGACCCCCTTCGGGTGGGGTCCACCCTAGCGTTGTTCGATCCTGGATGTAGCGGACCCACTGACCATGGGTATCCGTGAAACAGTAGTAAAAAAAAAAAAAAAATTATAGTGGCAACATAATACATAAAAAAAATCCAAAAGTTACATGGAATCCCAAATATTATTGTAAGTGAAAAAGATCTAATTTTCACTAGAATTTTTCGATTGAACTATTTTCTTGTTTGGGTACTCAATTAGCTTACAACTCATCTTACCATCCCCAATCTAATGGACAAATTAAGGCTGTGAATAAATGTCTATAAGGATATATTTGTTAGTTTCCATCTAATAAATAAACACAATGGTTCAAGTGGTTTCCTTTGAAATAATGGTGGCATAACAAATCCCTTCATACTGATAAAAAATGTCCTCATTTAAGAACTTTAACTGATATCATCCTCCATCAATCACATAAATATTAAAAGGAAATTGAAAGGCTTAAGAAATAGAGGACCACATAGGGAACCAAAAGAGTTTCTCAAACTATTTAAGGAAAACTTGTTTGTAGCACAAAATAGGATGAAACAACAATCAGATCAACATTGCAGTGAAAGGGAATTTGAAGTGGGAGATTGCATATTTTTAAGACTAAAACCATATAAATATATTCCCTTCAAGTAATAAAAGAATAAAAGTAAATTAACATCAAGGTAATATGGTCCATATACGGTGTTGCAAAAGTTTGAGAGTACATTTTACAAATTGGAGTTGGCTCCATATTCACATGTACATCTAGCCTTCCATGTTTTTTTCTTAAAGAAGATAATCAATGAAAATATCCTCGTCCAAACTATTTTAATAGAGATTGATGAAGAAGGTAAAATCATATTATAACTAGAAACAATCCTAGAAACAAATACTTAGCAGCGAATAAATCAAGCAATTACTTAGTACCTCATCAAATGGAATAACTTTCCAGTGGAAGAGGTGATATGGAAAGACGAGTTATTCATGCAGAAAACCCCATAGTTAGTTAAGTTTTGAGGAATACATTTGATTGAAGAGTAGGGGCATGTTAAGCTCTTTAAAAACCCGATGTTAACTAAAAAACCCCTTATTGAACCATAAATATTGAGATATTACATTTCTATTGCTATATTGTTATGTAGGCCAGAACCTTTCATTATCATTATAACCCTTGCTTCCTACACACACACACACACACGCATGCGAAGGAGACCTAGTCTTACTATCATCATATCTTTTCTTATGCATTGTATTCATGTAAAATGAGTGTCCCCCCTCAAATTTGATTATAGTTATTGGATTCGTATCACTTTTTAGGCACATGGTTCATAACCAAAAACCACTTGATGTGTTAAAATCCCACATTATCTCATCATTCCAATCATATATAAGATATGGGCACATTTTAAGGAGTTTATCATCCTATCCAAAAATTTCCACTAGGACTAATGTAGACTCAATCTATTAGTGAAAATCCATCCTTGATTTAAAATGGAAGAGGACTCAAGATTAGTAATCTTAAAGAGTGTTGCTATGCCTCTTTTCCAAAGAAACAAAACCAACTCATCGAGGAGAAAAAATCCTCACCACATCACATGATGGAGTCAACTCCAAATATTACTAATGATCCCATGCATCAGTTCCATGCTAGATATATAGAAATAATAGGAAAGGAGATGATGAGAGACTTCCATTGGTTGGACACTGCCAAGACCCTCTTATTCCTTTTTTGAACCCAATCCTCAACAGTGTCAAGGGAAACACATTTATCCACCAAAACTTCCTTCCATAAGTTGTCCTTTGTCATGAAACTCCAAAGGGACATCATAACAATAGGTTTCCCAAAGATATTGACATTATTTAAACCTCATCCACCCCACTTTTTGGTAAAGCAGTCATTTTCCAATTGCCTAAATGAAAAACCTTATTAGCTCATTTGCCTATCTCCCCTTTGTAGACAGTTGAAACAAATCTTATGAATCTATTCCAAAGAACCTTTTGGAATTTGAGCCAAAAGGATCCAATAAACTAGAATGGCCTCTAATACAAACTTAACCAATATCATTCTTCCTACTCTCAATAATCATCTATTATATCGGAATGAAATCCACCTATTTACTTTTGTAATTAACTAATGCCAATCATCCTTAAAACAATTGTTTGGTTTGATGATAAATCCTAGATATTTAATACCTTCATCAAAGGCCTCCTTTTTAAAGGGTAATATTGGATCTAACTAACCCTGGAGGGGATCATCTACAGACAGGTAATAAACAACCACTTTGTGTCTATTGACTTCCATTTTTGTACCCTTATAGTAGAGTTTGACAATATCCAAAACATTCCTAACTTCCCAATCACTACCATAGAAAAAGAGTAAAATAATTAGAAATAAGAGATGGGTAATAAAAATGTGTCTGCTAACTTAAACCCCTTGAATAAATCTCCAATATTTGACATCCAATATCCATCTACTTAATTATTTATCCAATGCACTAGGAATAATAGATAATGAGATAAAGAACACCCCTACCATAACCCACTTGAAGGTTTGAAAAATGGGGATGTTAAACCATTGATCAATATTTACATCTACATAAAAGTAAAACAACCCATGATCCATTTGACTATTCTCAAGCACAATTTGATCTCGAGTAGCACAAGGTGGAATAAATTCCAAGACACCCAATCATATTCTTTGGAGAGGTCATGCTTCATAATCACAAACAAGGAGGAATGCACATTAATTCTATGTAGAGCCTCTTGAGTAGCTCAAATAGCTTCATGTACATTCCTTCCCTTCAAGAAACCAAATTATTTAGCTGAAATGACCCTTCTTTTTTATTCAAGAAACTATGGCTTTTGAAATTATTTTATAAACAATGTTTCTTAGTGATATGAGTTTAAAGCCATTATAATTGTCAGGAGTATCGTTCTTCGGCATCAAGGCTATAAAGGTGGAAATGATATTTCATGAACCTCTACCCATTTCATGAACTTCCTATTTTACATTGAGAAAAGTAGTCCCCAAGAGATCAAAAAATACCAATGTAGAATTTTTCATTTCATCCATCAAGCCCCAGGTTTCTATCCTTTTGAAAATATTGAAGATTTCACCAAAGTCATTCCATGGTGACCACTTGAAAGATATCCTCTTTTTCATTATCCTCAACCAAGTGGGAAAATTTGTTGATCAGGGACATAATTTCTCCAATAGGACATGTTAATGGGGCTAAATGCACCACTTACAGTATTAAGGTGATATCTTCGGTATGATGCCCCAATTATACTTCACATATTTTGGGATGAGATTCCCATCCAAAATGTTGGCTCGATTGCCATCTTATGTTTGGTGAAGATTAGATTTTGGATGAATGAGACAAGAAAAGTAAAATCCAAATAAGGCCATTGTTGGGATGCAAGTAAAAATAGCTTTATGGAAATACCTTAAGTGAATAACATAATATTACAGCAAAATTATAAATGAACTTGAAACATAAAGAAAGAATGATAACAGTCCTTAATTAAGATACATGAAGACAAAAGTATACTAGTTATTAACTATAAAATAGTTTTCAACCAATAACCAACATGAAAGCATGTGGACATCAATAAGTAATTCCTAGGAAGATAGAATTTTTCAGTTAACAAAATATCTCATTCACCTTGAACGAGTGAGAAATAATCATATACTACCAAATAAAAATAAGGAATAATCTTACAACATTTGATAACATATCAAAGAAAATGATTTTCGTGGCCCAAAAGGATTTTGAGTATTAACATTGAAATATTCAATGAAAATTTATACAATATCTCCAAGAAACCCAATAGCGGAAATGAAAAAATTGGGACTTGATCTTCAAGGTAATTACAAACTTCTATCCTTCAAGAGTGCTCCAAGAGTCCAAAATCTAAAAGTCCTTTATCTCTAGCCCAAACAATATATTTATACAAAATGAGGTGACTTTTCACCTTACATGACTCTTCACCTAACCTCATGTCTAATTTATAATTTAGATTGTTTCTAATTCTATTTTTTTACATAATTACATTGAAAATTTAAATGAGTAAAAATAAACGTATTTTTTGAAATTAATTACAAAATAGACAAGGCTTGGACTTAAACTTGTAATCCTTAGGTCACATAGGTGTACCAAGCCCTGTAATCGGCTACAATAGACAAAATATTCTTTCAAATTAGCCTCTCATTGATAGATTCATACGTGTTCATGTTAGGTACCACTATATTTAGATCGGCCTAGATTTTGTGAAGAAATGATAGAAGCATGGTGTGCAATTTGGTGGGCTACACCAGGTGATGTTCCAATGCCTCCTTAGTCGATTTCATGGACTCATTTTCTATGATAGTTGATGGGCCTCCAAATTAGACACAAATTAAGGCCTATCTAACCTTTCTTCAGCACATGAAGACTATATTAAAAATCTCCTTCTACACTTAATAAAGTTTTTTTAGCTTTAATATGTTCTTAGGAAGGTTTAGAGATAATTGCATATTATGTGCCTAATATTAATTATTTTTGTAGAATATTGTGAGAATATTAGGAAGATTATGAAGATTTGGAGGATGATATAATCTATGGACTTTATCCCTACTACAAGAGGAAAAATATTGGATAATAAATTAACAAAATATCATGAAATTATTGACAAATTTTGGAGCTTCGGTGATTGAGAAAATCTAGGAATGTGTTCCCTATCTTTTAATGCAGATTCCTAGTGTTGGAAACCAGATCCCCTATTTGAGGGATTTTGGAGGGGAAATCTTCCTCGTTTCAAGGAGAATGCTTCCTCATAAATTTTTATAAGTACCAATTCTAATTGGCCTCTAGGGGCATGTATTTCTTAGTCTTCTTGTGGAGAAAACTTGTTATTTAGCAACTCCACTTTCATTTCTAACAGGGATGTACTTGGATTGATTCAAATAATGACATTTGGTGTCATTTTTAGCTTATAAATCTTGGTTTCTTTCATATGACTATGATATTCCTTGGGCTTGGCCATCCCATGAGCCTCAGAGCCCTCTTGTACAATTTATTTAGTTCCTTTTAATGTCTTTTTTACTTGCATCTCTTATTTCTACATTGACTATTCATGCTTCTTTTGTTGTAGGTCATAATGGTTAAATGATTGAAGTGATTTATTTTACAGGTTATCTACATATTTAAAAGCATGATGCATCCTTAGAACAAATTTGAAAATTCATATTCATCATTGAGTTACTTGGATTGGTCTACTAGTTCACAAATCTAGAATTTTTGGAGATCCCTTGTAGCAAAATAGTAGTAATTTTATGTTATTTTTTAGAACGTGTTAATGAGCTTCATTTGAGTTTATTCCACTTGTATTGGGTCATAAAAAAATTCAAGTTAATAAAATAAATCACCCCATATAATTTTCACTTGATTAGGTTAGGCATTTGGTAGGTTAACTAGCTCACTAGTTCTTAAATTTCCAGTTTTTATAGTAATATTCTACTTGTTTTTAGCATGTGTTAACAGGGGTATTTTGGAGTGATTCCAGCCGTAATGGAGTCCTAAGACATCCTACTTAATAAATAAAAAATTCCCATCCAATTTTCATTTGATATATTAGGCATTCGACAAGTTATCTCCTCCTGTAGCAAAACAAGGCCTCTTGTAAACTTGACCATATTTTCTCCAAAAGCTTGTTTTTTGTCTCTTAGGCTTGAATAATTATTAATGACCCCTAGGCTCTAAATCCATGATTGAGTAAGACCAAATACCACTCTAGACCCACCTTTCCTTCAATGCAAGTAAAAATATGCAATCAGAATTAGAAGACAAATTTCCACATTTGAATAACAATGAATGTTTTCTTATAAAATGTACATGGGTTCTGTTACTAAATCTAAGTTTCCTTGAACACAATGATAAAAAGGGTGATTTACCAATGTAAAGTAGATTAGACTTAATTCTTGAATTCATGCTTCCATAAGGTTTCAGTTACAAGAATTATTGTTGAAAAGATCAAATTTCCTTTTTCAAAACAACATTCCACATTCTGCAATTAGAATATTAATTTACATTCTACAAGTAGACGGGTTTTTTTATTTTTTTCAATTAGGTTAGTGTTTGATTTCATGATATTCACTTCATTGCATCATATCAATGAAATAAAGACACATTGCATGTTGCACATACAGTGTCGACACCTCTTAAAATTGTACGAACCCTAGGTTGATAATTTAAGTTTGTAGGCTTGGGAGTTGCAACATTCTTGCTGCAATATTGGGGCTCATCACTTTTTTGCATCGTTGTCAGGGAGGTGTCAAAGCATGCATTATTATCTTCCCTAGTTGATTCATTTCTTTCATTTTATACAAAAACAAAAAATATTTGCATTAGGCATATTTCATTTCAAAAACATAAAGTTGCATTGTATTAGCATTATTATTCAAAAAAATAAAAAATAAAAATATTTCTCCAACACCAACCCCTCCCCCCAACATTTGATCACGCGGTGCAGTAAGAGTCACATCACCATCAAATTTTACAGGTAGAAGAAGAGGAGGTGACAGAGAAGGTAGAAGAAATGGATGGAGATGATTACAATGAAGAACATTCTCTTGGATTTCCCATTCAAGATACTAATGTCAGTGTGCATATCAAGAAAATTCCTCCATACTTCCTTCCCAATTTCCATGGTATGAGGTCAGAGGATCTGGAAACCTTTCTCTTTGAATTTGAAATTGTTTGTAGATCTTATGGTTACTTATTAAACACTCAAAAATTGAGATTGTTTTCGGCAACATTGAAGGATAGAGCTCTTAAATGGTTCATGAGTTTAGAGATTAATTCAATAAGATCATGGAATTATATGAAAAAGATATTTCTAGAAAAATATAATGATCATGATCTTAAAGAAGAAATCTTTAGAATGACTCAAAAAGAAGATGAGAGCCTTGAGGATCTAATAGAGAGATTCATGTATAATGATAAGAGGGAAAATTTGCATCATTCAGGATTTGACACGCTAAAAACCCTCTTACTTAGAACAACTAGGGATGAGTGGATTGATCTCCTTGATCTCATGAGTAGAGGTGATGTATACCAATTATCATTTGAAGAAATTTATGAAACATGAAAGTGCATATCAAGAGGAAGGGCAAGAGTAAGTAAATCAACATCAAGAACGGTAAGTCAAGTTGAACTTGGAAAATTGCTTAGTAACTTTAAACCAAAAATTGTTAGCAATCTACGCGAACAAGTAGAAATGTTAAGAATGCAAAATGAGAAAAAACAATATGTTGATATTTATGTTGTCCATGCATAATCACATGCTACTAAATATTTCCCATCATTACTAAGGTTGAAGGAATTTTTCCAAGAAGGAAATGGAGCAAGTCAATCATTAAAGCATCTCTATTATGTATCACCAAGAAGACTATGGCATCCTAGTCAACCTGGTATGATGTAAGAACCTAATTCAAAATTTCAAGGATATGTGCAACCATCTCAAAGTAATTGTAACACACCCTTTCATTGGCAACCTTGGCCATCTCAACCCCAAAACCAATCTTGGTAAGAACCTTATGGGAGAAATCCACAATATCCCCAATATTTTCCTTAATATCCTCCATACCAAAATCCATGTTATTCCTACCATCCACCTCCACCACAACCAAAACCCTAGCCGAATCCATCTCAAAGATCCACTTCCAATCAGCTACCTATATCATCATTTCCAAACCCACACAAGGAAGTAGCTCACCCACTTACAATGTTGAGGTACAATACTTCCAAACAACTCCTCTTCATCTAAATGGTATTCACCTTAGATTAGAAAGTATATTGCAACAAAGAGATTTTCTTGATGCCATTGAAGTAAAACATCTAGAAGAAGAAGATCTAGAGAATACCAAGGAATCATGGATCACATTTAATCAGGAGAAGCCATTGGAGCCTACAAATGAAGAATTTATGTTATGCTTATCATCAAATCCTCCATGTGTTTAAAAGAGAAATCAAGAAAAAAGGAAGATTTGAATGTCATGGTAGAAGAGGGCATAGAAAGATATCCAAATGTGAAAGTGTACCAGGGGCATCAAAACTATATTGAAATATGGTTCAAGGCAATGATTAAGTTGTAGCAACACACGCTTATTAAACAATTCCTAATCTCATCTCAGCCAAAGAAGTTAGTCTCTAGTATTTAGGTACATGTCAAACATATATTTCAAGCCAACACACGATTTTATCTGTCATCTTGATGTGCACATGGATCCATTGGAAGTATTCCTGCACTTGAAAGAGATTTTGTTTTTTCAAGTAGAGTAGGATAGAAAAAAAAGAAATAAAAAAAATGGAAAAACAAAAAATAAGAGGAAAATAATAAAATCTCAGGTGAAAACTTCTTTTGAGGCACCTGAGATTGGTTCATTGACTAAAAATCTCCATGAGGTGGTCAATGGGTTGGAAAAAAAGAGAAAAATAAAAGATCCTAGGTGAAAATCCCCTTTGAGGCGCCTAGGCAAACCTACTAGTTGAAAACCTCATTGAGGCCGCTAGTAGGCCTAAGAAAAAAATGAAAAAAATGATTTTTTTTTTTTTGCTCCATGTATCTCTCTCTAATGAATGTAGGTGCTCTCCAAACTTTGGAAGAAACAAGAACAAGTTAGCACCAAAAGAAAAAATTGATCAAAAACCTAGTCAAAGAAAGTCAAACTTGGGATTTCTCCTCCTTTGCTCAGTTGCTCCAACAGGACTAAGGCCATGTAAATCTATCACCCTGATCCATTTGCAACATCCACCCATCATTCCCAAGCCTTTCCCATTCATTTTCATCATTATCCTAAAATACTACAGGTAGGGAAGATTTTAGGGGCTAATATTCGCAAGAGGGTTAATATTCCATGGTTTTTCCAAAAAAAAGATTCATTAATTTCGACTTTTTATAAAAATTATTCACCCAAATTTTATAATATAATTTTTTTTTACCTTAAAATTTTCCAAAATTTTATATAGAGACTATATAAAATTATTAGAAATTTAAATACTTTTACAAAAAACATTTACAAACATTTTACAAATTTCATAATATGTACTAGTGAGATTCGCCAAGGTTTATAAGCTTTAAAATAAATTTCCATCCTTTAAATTTTCCCTCGCTATAAGAAGGTTCTGTTTTGCTACATGAGGCCAAAATGCACAGAGCAGAAAATTGTTTTTACCATATCTCGAAAATCGTGCATCCATTGGTCGAGATGTTTCATGGGGATATGCATATGGATGATGGTAACATGCTCAAGCAATTTTAGCAAATTATAATTCACATTTTTTGATAAATAAACATCCATCACCTACAACCATTTTTTATATGTTCTCGAGATTTGTGCATCCATTTGCCAAGATGTTTTATGGGGAGGTGCATAAGGATGATTTAAACATGCTCAAGAAATTCAGGTTAATCCAATATACCATTTGAGAGATATGGATAAAACAATTTTGTTACAGGTGACTGTCCTGAAATGCTATAGGAGCAACCAAATTGCTATAGGAGGGACTATAATTTATACAAGAGTGTGATAGGCATAGAGAGAGGGGTTAGATCCTATGTTTTCCTTGGTGGAATTAATAAATAAGTCTACCACACCTCTATCATCCATCCTCCACATCATTTAGTCACTTATCCATCCAAAAATTCATCTTTATCCCATTTTCACCCCTTCTTTCATTATTTTCACCACAACCAAGGTTTTTTTTATCCTTGTCCATAGATTGATCATGAATTATCAATGTTTTTGGAAGAATTATCTAAAGGATATTGTTGTTATAGAAGGATTTTTGTGACTTCTACATGAAGAAATACATTCCTGTAGCATCCTGTAATTACCTTACAAGACCAAAATTGAGAACACCAGAATGAAGAACCAATCATCATGAAGGAATTGGAGAGTCATTTCCTCAAATTTTGGGTAGCTATAGGACCTTTGCATATTGCTACAAGGTCATTGTTCGTATCCAACAACAGCACTTGATCCACCATTCAAAAAAAAAACCTATGTTGACAAGCCTTTATCAGTGAAGTACATGTCAAAAAATACTTCTACAACAGAGCCAATAAACACAACAACAATCATGGGAAGATAACACCGCAAGGAGGTAGAAAATAAACCATTATTCCTAAAGAAACATACAAAGGAAATTATCTCTCAAAATACACTCAAGAACAACCTCACTCATGTCCATATCTACCATGTAGTCATCACATGATAAGCACATCAACAAGAAACCTCTGATAGCAGGCATCAATGATGAATTAGGCCATCATACAACACCTACAACACAGTCTTTGGCTCCAATATCACCTGCAAAACCACACCCGGGGTAAGGCTCAGGCATGCAATCCTCTAAAAATTTCCTATGAAGTTATTTTAGCTTGAAAAACGTTGCAAATGTATGAAGGAAAATGTATATTTTATATAGCAAAAATGAGTAGCGGAGCAACCTTGGCCTTATCTCGCAAATAACTTCACCTTCCCACCAACACACCAACATATGTGGGAGAGGAACAAGACAAAAGCAAAGAGGACTTGAGAAAGCAGGTTGTATTCATTTAGTAGTGATGGAGGACGAGTGTGAAGGGGTAGGTGAGGGCCAAATCAGTTAACTCAAAGCACTTTGAGTTTATTTTGCATGCAATGAAAAATAAAGAGAAAAAATAATTGAAAAAAATCAATAATGAAAAAATCAATAGAAAAATAAAAATAAAATAATAAAAAGGTGGACCCACCACCTCTTGGGATGCAAGGAATAGCTGATATAGGATTCGAGTTGGTTGCTACAGGAGAAAATAGAGTTGTTATAGGAGGAACATAACTACTACAGGAAGAACAAATTTGCTATATGAAGGACATATTTGCTATAGGAAGAAACAAAGTTGCTACAGGAGATAGACATATTGCTACAGGAAGTTAACAAAGGGATACAAGAGAAAAAATTTGCTACTAGGGTGTTGGATAATGATTAATTAATTGCTACAAGGTACAAATAAACACAACAGAGTTGCAAAGGATTTGCTACAAACATGGTAAATTCTCTAAGGGTGAAAGGTATCCAAGTCACTAGTTTGGTCATCACATCATTCCTTTCTTTTTCTTCAGTTTATTGACCATCATTTCTCCATATGTAAGAAGAAAGAGTTCTCTATTGAGTGTTTTCAATTCCAGAATTTAATAAGCAAAAGGAATTTAGATTGCTAGTTAAGGGTTTTCATAATAATTTGATGGATAGTATGATGTGTCATGGCCAAGAATTTGTATCAGCAGTAAGAGGCTTGGAATTTAATGAGAATGACATTAGTAATGAGGTAATGGATGCCAAGAAATACTTCTTTGCAAAGGGAGAAGTGTCATAGGAATTCCAAGAAGACAAACCAAAATCAAGGTGTTTCCCTCACAAATAGAAACCATTACAATTGAAGAATCACTTGAGAAAAATAAGCAGCCTAAACCTACATTAGAAGTTCCAAGGAAAACTGAGATATGGGAAGAAATTAAAATAGAAGAGTAGCAAGAAGAGAAGTAGGAGGAGAAACACATGTACTAACAAACAAAGAATGAAATAGGCCAGCATACATGAAGAACCATAGGGCAAGGAGGATGAATAAGTTTCACAGAGGATGAGCAACAGTTTCAGTGTGGGGGTATGATGGGCCTCCAAATTATGCACAAATTAAGGCCCATATAACCTTTCTTAGGCACATGAATTCTATATTAAACCTCTCCTTCTACACTTAATAATATTTTTTTAGCTTTAATATGTTCTTAGGAATGTTGAGAGATAATTGCATATTATGTGCCTAATATTATTTATTTTTGTAGAATATTGGGTAGATTATGAAGATTTGGATGAGGATATAATCTAGGGACTTTATCCTACTACAGGAGGACCAATATTGGACAAATAAACAAAATATCATGAAATTATTGACAAATTTTGGAGCTCCAGTGATTGAGAAAATTTAGGAATGTGTTCCCTATCTTTTAATGTAGATTCCTAGTGTTGGGAACAAATCCACTATTTGAAGGATTTTGGAGGGGAAATATTTCTCCTTTCAAGGAGAATGCTTCCTCGTCAATTTGTATAAGAACCCATTCAAATTGGCGTCTAGGGGAATGTATTTCTTAGTCTTCTTGTGGAGAAAACTTGTTATTTAATAGCTCCACTTTCATTTCTAGCATGAATGTACTTTGATTGATTCAAATAATGAAGTTTGGTGCCATTTTAAGCTTCTAAATATTGGTTTCCTTCATGGGAATCTAATTTTCCTTGGTCTTAGCCATCCTAGGAGCCTCTGAGCCCTCTTGTATAATTTCTTCAGTTATTTTGAATATCTTTTTCACTTGCATCTCTTATTTCTACATTGACTATTCATGCTTCTTTTGTTGTAGGTCATATTAGTTAAATGATTGAAGTGAGTTATTTTTTAGGTTATTTATATATTAAAAAGCATGATTCATCCTTAGAACAACTTTTAAAATTCATATTCATCATTGAGCTACTTGGATTGGTCTACTAGTTCACACATCTTGAATTTCTGGAGATCCCTTGTAGAAAAATAGTAGTAATTTTCTGCTATTTTTTAGAATGTGTTAATGAGCTTCATTTGAGTTGATTATAATTTTATTGGGTCATAAAATCATTCAAGTTAATGAAAAAATTTACCCCGTATCATTTGCACTTGATTAGGTTAGGCATTTGGTAGGTTAACTAGCTCACTAGTTCTTGAATTTCTAGTTTTTAGAGTAGTAATTTTATGTTATATTATAGCACATGTTAACAGGGGTATTTTGGAGTGATTTCAATTGGAACAGAATCCTAAGACAAACTAATTAATAATAAAAAAGAATCTCATCCCATTTTCATTTGATTTACTTTGGAATTCTACAAGTTATCTCCTCCTATAGAAAAACAGGGCCTCCTGTAGCACCTCTTGTAGCACTCTTGTAGCCCTCCTGTAGCACGTGTAAACTTGACCAAATTTACTCCAAAATATTGTTTTTTGTCTCTTAGGCTTGAATAATGACCCCTAGTCTCTAAATACATGATTTAGGAATACAAATATCACTCTAGACCCACATTTCCTTCACTACAAGTACACATCTACAATCAGAATTAGAAGACAAATTTCCACATTTGAATAACAATGAATGTTTTTTTATGAAATGTACATGGATTTTGTTACTAAAGCTAAGTTTCCTTGAACACAGTGATAAAAAGGTTGATTCATCAATTCAAAGTAGATTAGACTTGATTCTTGAATTCATGCTTCCACAAGGTTTCAATTATAAGCATTATTGTTGAAAATATCAAATTTCCTTTTTCAAAACAACATTCCAAATTCTGCAAATAGAGTATTAATTCACATTCTACAAGTAGGCTAATGTTTCCTTTTTTGAAATTATGTTAGTTTTTTATTTCAAAATATTCACTTCATTGCATCAAATCAATGAAAAGAGGAAGCATTTCATGTTGCACATATAGTGTCAACACCTCTTAATTTTGTACGAACCTCGGGTTGATAATTAAAGTTGGTAGCCTTGAGAGTTTCAACATTCTTGTTGCAATATTGGGGCTCATCAATAGCCAGTATTTAGGCATGCACCATATTTTGTATCTCTTGTTCCATTCCATGTTCTAGCCTCACCTCTCCCTGTGCTCGGATGGAGTCTAATCTGTGGGCTTTGATCAACTACTCCATCATGCTATAATGTTGTTGATAAGTGCATAGATTTTTTCCATGTCCTTTTTAAGCTTCTCCTTAGTTTGGATATCAAGCCTAACTTCTCCTTTATCTCTTTCTCTACATGATTCATCATTCCTTTTCCAACCATAGATCTCCCATTAATTTATTTTCTTTTTCCATTTTGGCTTCTTCCTTATCTCTCTCTCTTCTTTGGGCATCCCTTTTATCCTTTATATCCTTCCCTTTGGAATATTTTCCTATCATGGGTTCAGTTCCAATTATGGGTTGAGATCCATTATTGTTTTTTAGAGAATCTATGGTGTTATAGCAATTCTTGCCTTCTCCTCGTCCTCCTAAGTTTATGACAAGTAGGGCGACTTGTATTTGCACTGAGAGAAATGAGTTGTGACTACGCCTCTTGGGTCATATCTATGAAACTCAAGTTATCCAAATTTGAAACATTCAAAGTCAAAACTTCTCCCAACACTTCTTTGTAATTTTTAATGCAATGCATGCTAACACAGAGAGGAAATGTGTACCATGGTGTTATATTTACTCATGCTAGCATACCTCCAATTCCCATGGTTACCTAATAACCAACCTCCTGTAGAATTACCTTGTCAATGACGAATAAAGGGAGTTCATGTGGAGGTTTACGTGCTCCAAACATTCTGATGTATATGGAATCAGGGGGAGAGAACTAATAAACTACCTCTTGTAACGCTATCTTGGTGCATTCTGACATGCAATGTGAGTCATAGTCAAATAGGATGTGGTATAGCGATGAAATGAAGCCTTCGGCTATTCTTATGTATGATGCCGTGTTTTGCTTTTCCCACAAATATTTCCAGTATATGTGGACTAGTTGAATGTCTAGGGATAAATTCCACTTCCATCCCAGTACTTTGAATTCACACATGGAACACACACAATTTAGTAAATATGAGGCCATCTAGAATTTCAATGGTTTTCCTTTTCCTAGGTTTTGTGCCTCTTTTACCGTGGCTTGTATAGATGTTGCTAGGATCTCGGCCCATTTGAATATAGATCCTTCATGGGAATGTGTGTACATCATTGGAACCTAACTCTCTTTGAAAAGTTCTGCATTGTATTTACCATAAATTCTATAGCACATGATTGCAACTAGCTGATAGGCTTTTCTCAATAGTTTTATTTTGTTGACTATGTTAGCCTTAGTCCTAAATTTATTGGGATCCTTCCACCAACTCTTAAGAATATCTTTACTACTCGAGTTCAATTTGTGATACTAGCCTTTTGTTAGAGCCACCTGATGTTTGGGTATTTTATAATATTATGAGATATGAGGGTATGTTAGTGCAACAACATCATGTCCAAGGCTATCCCTGATGGTCATGTCCTATTTTCAATACACTTGATGATCCATTCAATTGTTTCTTGGAAAGAAAATATTGTTGGATGGGATGAAACATTATGTATCCATTACCTTTTGAAATTCTCATAAACATTGGCTTCTTCTTCCTTATAGGTGTCACCAAATTGTTGTAGCATCTACAAGAGCCAAATTTGAGGGTACCCCTCATCCAAATCATAAACACCTATATGGTCAAACCCTTAGAGTTATTCTTCATACCCCTAGGTCATGAAGGGAAGGATACTTTTAACTTAACATTTTTTGGAAATTGGATGGTGCACCACACCTTTATAGGACAGCGCGGTGAAACCATATAAGTCTAACACATCATTTTTCTACAGCACATCGCATTGCGACTTCACAGTATAGCCTTCTGTGAAAAATCCTTCTATGACAGGGCATTAAAAGGGCATTTAATGTGCTTACATGGTATTGACGATGGTTGCACTATGTGACATTCAAGATCTGATTCCAAGAAGGATCTTTCCACAAGTTCTTGAGTGAATATTATAGGCTTGTTAGGTCCTTCCAACTTTGTTACAGTGTACTTCATATGTGGTTTGTTGTCCAACCTTATTTGATTATTCTTTCCTTTGTAAGGGAGAAACATGTGGGATCAATTTGTTGCAAAATATCCCTAAAGCTTCTTAGAATAGTCTTTGCTTAAAAGTAAACCATAAGCTTCAGGTATATCGATCACTATGATATCAATGACTTGGTGAACTCTAGGGTCATAATAAAATCGAATAAGCACATTATTAATCTCACCAATAAATTGCACTTCAGTTCGATCCAGTTTTATAATCTTAGAATTATTTTTCTCTAGAGTCGCATTAATTTTCTCGCAAACTGACAATGATAGAACATTTGTTAAAGCACCAGAGGCTACTAAACAATTATGCACATTATGATTAAAAATATCAAACATGGGCAATAAAGGTGGTGTTTGAGATATTGAACATGCTTCAATACTTGTAGCAATAATTACCACCTTATCAGTATATGTGGTGTTTTCCCAAGTAATTCTAGTAATTATATTGAATTACTAGAATTGGTTGATGTAGAAGAAGACTTGCTTGCGTAATGGATGACTTGAATCTTATAAGTAACAAATATCTTTGTTGTGGAAGATGGCATAAGTCAAAGAGAGTGAAATTTTCTCATCTTCTTCATATCATCAATCACATTGTATTCCATTATGCCACCTTCAGTCTTATCCTTCGTTGCATTGGTTGAAGGTGTAGCTAGAGTAGACTTGACAGTTGCTTCGAGTGCTTTTGCAATTTCCTTGATATTCCCCATTGTATCTTTGGTTAGTTGAATACTCTTCATCAAAGGAGTTGAGTTCTAATTACTAGTCCATGAAGGGAGCATTTGCCTACGTAAAGCTTTGCTCTTCTCTTTGGGACTAGGGTTAATTATTGGCCCTTTAGTCTGTAAGTTGTAATACTTTTTAGTTGGTTAATTTTCTCCAATAGAAACTTCTTGTACTATTTGATTTTTTTATCAACCTGTTGTCGTTGTGACAACAACCCTCCAAATTTTTTTCCTAATTCAATTTTGGAGCCTACATGAAATTTTGTTTCAAGCCATCTTGTGTCATGTTAGTATTTTTTTCATGTTTCTCTAAGTGACGATTATCCTTGCGATGTTTCTAAATGTTGTCTTTCCTCCTAAGTCAAATTTTCCTAAGTGTCATCACTCTATATTTAGAAAGGATTGTGTGATCTTCCTAAGATGGAAAAGCAATAGCTTTCTTTGACTTAGTGACTAACTTTGTTCACTTGAGATGCATGAAACACAAAATTAAGTAAAGCACAACTTTCTCCTAGAGGAAATCACACTTTTTCAGAATTAGTTTTCACAAAAGTCAATTGTTTGTAGACACTGCGCCCTCCCATGCAAAAGTGCATTCTTAACTCTTAGTTGGGCAAACTCCTTCCACTCAGTTGAGCACACTCTCAGTGAACAAGGAGAGTGAACTCCTTATTCTTAGTGATTGTGCCTTCTTCACTCCCAGTTAGAGTTCACTCCTTGTCATTAGTAATTACACCCTTTTATACTTCATTCATGAACCCATCCTTTGGCTTGTTGTGCGCACCCCTAGAAAATAGGAGACCACTTAACTTTAACTAACTAACTTATTCATTTATCGACAAGTGGCGGGAATTCATGAAATTGCCTTGAATGTAAAATATCTTTATAACCATCCCAACTATCATTAATTCTCACAATCATTCTTAACTCTGGGTTGAGTGCACCCCTCACATCAAAGAGCTTTCTCTTCAACCTTGATCACAAGTTCTGAATGTTATCTTTTTTTATTGTTTTTGTTTTTTTGGTCACTTTTCTTTTTCTTGATGACGTTTTAGTCCGTTTCAGTTTCTTTAGTGGAGTTTTCATCCTTTCTTCTTGTTACAAGTGTCATTTTTCTGTCACAATTGGAATTTCATGTGACTCTTCGCATTCCATGACCATTCATCTTCCAGCCATGATTATGACAAAGCCTATAAACACTTCCAAACTTCTCATTGTTATTGCAATCCACACTTATTGTTCGTCTTTACCTAGGAAATTTTGGCCCATATTTGTGCAAGAACATACTTCTGGAAGGCAAGGTCCCACTATCCATCAAGATTTCACCCAATAGAACAAGTTCCTTTTAGAGCACACTGATAAGCCTCGATATTGAACCAAGAAAGCTGCAATTCCCAAGGCTACTGACATTAATTATCAACCCAGGGTCTGTACAAAATTAAGAGGTATCAGCACTATATGTGCATCATAAAATGTGTCCTTTCTTTGTTGTAATGACGTAATGGGGTGCATGTACTGAAGTCAAATCCTAAACTAATTGCAAAAAATGAAATGATCGAAATGGAAATCTCAACCTGTTGCAAGAAAGAAAGTACAAGGAAATAAACCTATTCTAATTACATAAAGTAAATATCATGAACTAAATTTCAACCATTACATTTCAAAGTTTAGATCCATTAATAGAGTTCATTGGATGTGGCAATCAAGAAAATCATCATTGTATTATCCAATCCATAAATATGTCCATTAGCACAAATCGCTGAAATGTTTTGCATGGGTAAACAGGCAAATCCTAAGAGGTCTTTAGTCTTCCTTAATAATTCATTTAGATCCTAGGGGTCTTAATTCAACCCTAAGGGAGAATAAGGAAGCTTCTTGAGCGAATCTGGGCAATTATATACATGTTGGAAGGCTGCTACAAGGTTTCCTGTAATAGTACTACATGAAACAACATATTTGCTATAGGGAGTTATAATTCACCAAATGACCAACCAAATCAAATCCAAATTGGATGGGACAATTTTTTTTATTGACTAGGATGTCTTAGGTCTCCATTCCAAGTGGAATCACTCAAAAATACATATGTTAACCCATGCTAAAAAATGGCAGAAAATTACTAGTCTAAAATATAGAAATTTGAGAACTAGTGAGCTAGTAAATCTATCAAATGCCTAACCTAATAAAGTGAAAATTAAATGGGGTAATTTTTGTTATTAACTAGAATATTTTGTGATCTAATGCAAGTGTAATAAACTCAATTGAAGATCACTAGCACGCTCTGAAAAATAGCAGAAATTTACCGTTATTTGCCACAAAAGACTTCCATAAATCTAGATTTGCAAATAAAGAAACTAATCCAAGTAGTTCAATAATTACATTGAAATTACAAAGCTTTTAAAAGAATTAAATGATGCTTGTTATCCTGCAAAATAACTTACATCAACCAGTTAACCCAATCCTACAACAAGAAATCATTAATATTAAATGCAGAAATAGAAAGAAATGAGAACAAGAGATGCATGTGAATAAGCAGTGAAAAGAAGAAAAGTAAATGATACAAGAGGGATCTTAGGCTCCTGGAATGGCCAAACCCAAGGAAACTCGGAGTCCTATGAAGGAGACCAATATTTAGAAGCTAAACATGGCACCAATCTTCATTATTTCCATCAATACAATTACATCCCTACAAGAAATGACAATGGAGCTGCAAAAATACGAGTTCTCTCCAAAATAAGACTAATAAAAATCCACCCCTAAAGGAAAATTCGACTTGGTACTTATACAAAATTATTAGGAATCATTCCCCATGAAAGGAGGAATCTTTCCCCACCAAAATCCCTTGATTAGTGGATCTCGTTCCCAATACTATGAATCTGCATTAAATGGTAGGGAACACATTCCTAGATTTTCTCAATCATTGGAGCTCCACAATTTGTGCCATAATTCTATAATATATTGTTGATTTATTATTTAATGTTGATCCTCCTGTAGTAGGGAGCAGGTCCCTAGATTATATCCTCCTCCAAATCTCCATAATTTGCCCAATATTCTCATAATATTCCACAAAATAAATAATATTAGGCACAAATATGCAATTATCCATAAACCTTCCTAATGAACATATTAAAGTTAAAAATACATTATCTAATGCAAAAAGAGAGGTTTAATGTGTTGAAGGATGGTAAGATGGGCTTTATTTGATGTCTAATTTAGAGGCATGGGCCTTAATTTATGTCTACTTTAGAGGCCCGTCATACCCCCACTGCTGAAATTGTTGTTCATCCTCTGAGAAAATTAGTGACCTCATTATGCCTCATTCGTGGCCCTAGTGGCCTCTTTCTTGTGCATTCCTCGGTCCTTTCTCTTAAGAATCTTGGTTGTAAGTTCTACAAGGACAAGCACAAAAATGTAGTTGTTCTTTTCGTAATTGTTTAACAATCTTTCAAGCAAAAAAAAACATAACTTTCCTCTTTGCAAGTGAATTTTATTGGCTTGTAGATCCATTTCATTCATATCCTCTCCCTTGAAACCTTCATTCCATTTTCACTCATTTTTCCAAAATTGTTTGTGCATAGAAAAAATCATAGTGTTTCTTGAGACCATTAGTTTGTCTTCTTCCCCTTATTCAAGATGGGTTCTTGAATATTTTTCAGTTTGGCAAGGTCTTCCACATCCTTTTCCAACCTTCTGCTACCTTGTTCCACCATTTTGACGCCTATGAAACCTTCAAAATGCCTTTAGATGAGAACTAGGACATCTTGTAGTAATTCTTGTAAAAACTATAGGAAACCCTGTGGTGGTTCCTGTAGTACTACAAGAAACCCTATAGCAGTTCATGTAGTACTACAAGAAACCCTGTTTAAATATGTTTTGAGCATAAATGATAGTTTGAGCCTAGGGTAGGCCCTCAACTTGACTTCCATTCCTTTCTCCCATTTCTATAACATCTTTTAGGCCTTGGACAAAAGCTAGAAAGAGATTAGAAACCTCTTGGAAAGCCTCTTTTTATCACTGCAGTTTGAGTTCTATTTTGATGGTCAACGTCTTCTTGCATTTTTTTTCCTTCTTCTATTTTTTGTCCTAGATAATTTCCTAGTGGCCTTGGAGTTCTCTGTTTTGATCAGGTCTCTCTTAGGCACTACCATTTTGGATTTTAGCACAATTTGTTCCTTTCTTCCTTCTTGTAGCAACATTTTTCCATCATGTGGCAGTCATTCCTTCTTCCTTCAGGGTCTTCTAATTGTATGGGAGTGATGAGAAATTATGTAGAGGGGTTGGAGGATGATGTTAGGGCTCAGAGGGAGTAGTGTAAATTTGTGAAAATGGAGAGGATGCTCTGTTTGTTTTTTAAAAGAAATTTTCATTGTGAGACAGAGTGTAGGGTTTATTCTTGAAAAATATTATTATTTTTCTTATGAAATGGGATGGATGAATGATGGATAGATAGTGGGTATGAAATGGATGGAGGGCTTGGAGTGTTGTGGTGACTTGGCCTTTGCAGAAATTTCTTATAGGAATTTACAGGGTAAGTTCCTCATATAGAACACCAAAGGACACCGCTCACAAATAGATCATAGATCATTACACCAGTATTCTTGACGTGGTTAAAACCCTCAAAGAGGGAAAAAGTCCATGGCCTGAGCCAATGCATCCACTTCAGACAATTTATTAATAAAAGAATGAAAATTTACATAAGCTTCTCTCATGAACGGTTACCCTACAAATGACCCTCCATGCTCTTTAAATTGAGATCATGGTCCAATCGGGTGTTAAGCCATGGATCAAGTTTCGGTAATACCAAGGAGAGAATGAACCATCAGATCACTTCATGTCTAGAACATATCGTGACCATTGGATTGTAAGTTACAAAAGTACATAGTAAAGAAACACACTTTACCTAACTTTACACTAGACCAAGTTATACTTAACTATTTCCTATGTGTCAGAATATCCTAACATCCCCCTTAAGAACAACTTGGGATAGAATTGAAGGATGTAAAAATATGAAACAATAGGAGAATGAAGGAGGCATTAGAGCCTATCCCCCAGTGACAAATTCCTGAACTCCAACCATAAATCAAAGTTTAGTAAACTCCGTCTCTGTGAGAGCCTTTGTAAAGATGTATGCAACTTGATCATCTATTGAAAAATATTACACTTCAAGAACATGGTCATGAATGATCTTTCTGATGAAGTGCATATGCAGTTCAATGTGTTTTCTGCGCTGATGTTGGACTGGATCTTTGCATAGTTGAATGGCACTTTGATTATCACACCAAAGTGTAGTCGGATGCTGTTGTTGAAAGCCAAACTCTGATAGGATCTGATGAAGCCATAGGGATTCCTTACTAGCTTCTACGGCACCACGATACTCTGCTTCTGCTAAAGAAAGAGAAATGGCACTTTGTTTCTTGCAAGCCCATGTAATAGGTCCTGAACCAAGAGTGAACACATAACCTGCAGTAGACTTCTAGTCATCAGGGTCACCAGCCCAATCGGAATCAGTGAAACCTACCAATAGAGGAGATGCTTCTGCACTGTAATGAATCCCAAACTGAACTATACCTCAAACATAATGAAGTATTCTTTTAGCTACTTTCTAATGAATTTCATGTGGGTTTTTCATAAACCGAGCAATAAGGCCAACAACAAAGGAAAGGTCAGGACGAGTATGGGTTAGATACAAAACTTTTCCTACAAGTTGACGGTATAAGGTAGCATCAACTTTAGGGGAAGTACAAGCAACTGAAAGTTTGGCTCCAAACTGAAAGGGAGAAGGGGCTAGCTTACAATCATCCATGTGAAAATGGCGTAGAAGATCACAGGCATACTTGGACTGGGAAAGGGAAATACCTTCACTGGATTGCAAGACTTGAAGACCAAGAAAATAATGCAAGTGTCCTAAGTTTGTCGTTTCAAACTTATTTTTAAGGCTGGACTTCACATGGTTTATAATGTTGGGATAACTACCAGTAAATATAAGATCATCAACATAAAGAACAAGAATGATAAGATACTTGCCCACTTTCTTGGTGTAGACGATATTGTCAAAATGACACCTAGAAAAGCCAGTTTCTAAAAGAAAGATATCCATTTTGGCATACCAAGTCCGAGGGGCTTTCTTGAGACCATAAAGGGATTTCTTAAGTTAGCATACAAGGTTGGAGTCTGTTTGTATAAAGCCAGTAGGTTGTTCCATATAGATTTCTTCATGCAAGTCCCCATGCAAGAAGGCAGATTTAACATCCATCTGATGGACTTACCATTTGAAAGAGGCAGTAAGGGAAAGAACAAGGCAAATAGAGTTCAATTTGGAAATAGGGGAGAAGGTTTCAATATACTCAATGCCTTCAACTTGTGAAAATCCCTTAGCAACAAGACGAGCTTTATGTTTATCAACTTTTCCATCTGGTCCATACTTGGTTTTGTAAACCCTTTTGCATCTAACAAGTTTTCGTCCCTTTGGAAGAGGAACAAGATCCCATGTATCATTTGCCAATAATGAACGATATTCTTCATTCATCGCTGCATCCCAATCTGTATGTCTTGAAGTTTCTGCAAATGTGTCAAGATCATAATTCGTTGAAGATTGAGCCAATAAAGAAGAAGCTCTATCGAACTGAGAACGTGTACGTTGATGATCTGTAGGATCACCAGCAAGATCACCTACTACATCCTGAGTAACATGGACCCATTTTGGAAGTTGAGGAGATGAAGGAGGATCCTGAGAAGGTGGGGGAGGATTGTCATCCTCGTTGTCATCATCTGAAGAAGAAATAATTTCAGAAGTAGAAGGGATAGAGAGAGGTGGCACATCCGTCGAACTAGGATTGTAGGCCAATATATTTTCAACAAACTTTACTTCTCTTCTAATTATAACATTTTTGGGCTTAAGTGGAATAAGTCTATATCCTTTGACATCTTCAGAATATCCAACAAAAATACATTTTTCACTCTTAGCTTCTAAAGCTTTATGTTTCTCATTTGGAATATGGGCTCATGCTTGACTTCCAAAAACACGAAAGTGACTTACATCTAGTTTAATTAAGCTCCATGCTTCTTTTGGAGTGATATTCTTTAAAACCTTAATAGGAGTGCGATTTACTATGTAATTTGCACAGTTAATTACTTCTGCCCAAAAATTAAGACTAAGTCCTTTAGATTGAAGCATACAATTAGCCATTTCCTTTAAGGTGTGGTTCTTCCTTTCAGCTACACCATTTTGTTGTGGAGTATATGGAATAGTATGTTGCATTTGAATTCCATTCTTAGTGCAAAAGTTGATGAATTTTTTGTAAACATATTCTCCGCCATTATAAGATCTTAGCTTAAGAATTTGATGTCCAAATTGTTTTTCAACAAAGGCCTTAAAGGCCAAGAACATGTTTAATACTTCACTCTTGAGTTTTAAGAAGTATATCCAAGCGTGTCTGGAGAAATCATCAATGAAAGTTAAGAAATACTTGTAGCCAGAGAATGAAACACCTGGAAGTGGATCGCATAAATCACTATGCACAAGCTGTAAAGGGGCTGAGGCATGCCAAGAGGCATGTTTTTCAAAACTATCCCGATGATGTTTTCCAAGTACACATCCATAACAAACACCATCTCTACAATATACCATTGGAAGACCTGTCACCATATTTTCTTTACATAGATTATGAAGGGAGCAATAGTTTAAGTGACCAAATCGCTCATGCCAAAGTTTTCTCACTTCATCATTATGAGAAACAAATACCGAGGGAAGATTTGATGACCCAAAGTTGTTAAACTTATACAACCTTATAGAATCATCAACAATTCCAATAGCTAAAATCTGTCTAGGATCTCTTAGGTCCTTAATTACAACATTGTGAGGTGAAAATTCAACGATTTTACGTTCACCTGAATGAGTTATCTGATATACAGATAGAAGGTTGCAGGATAAGGTTGGAACACATAATACATCATTAAATTGACCATTGTCTAGATGAACTGTTCCAGTCCCTACAACACTAAGAGATCTATCATCACCAACATATATATTTTTGGTGTTACAGTCATTTAAAGAAAAAAACATGGCTTTGTTTTTGTCCATGTGATAAGAAGCTCCAGAATCAATGAGCCACTCATGAGAATGAGAAGAAGAAGATACATTTAGTGCATAACTAGATCGAGATGCTTGACAACCACATGCAGAAAGTGTTATTCCTGAAGATGAAGTTGAAGTTGAAGAGTGCTCCAAATGGATGTTATGCTTCTTCATTGTTGTTTCCAAGGCTTTCATCTTCTTAAAAAATTTGGATTCTAAGTGGCCATCGCGATTACAAAAGTGGCAATGTCTATAAGCCTTATTCCCTTTTTTTTACTTGCCTTATCATTTTGTTGAAATGATTTTTCATTTTGAGACTAAAATTGCTTAGGACCCTTGCTTGGTTTAGGACCATTCTTTTTAGGATACTTCTTCTTAGGATTCTTTGAATTTGGTTGCTGCTGGGTGGCTAAGGCTTTCTTAGAAGAGTTTCCAAGATTAAGAAGACCAAGATATAAGATCTTTTCTTGTTCTCTTATTAAATAATCACGAAAGGAATCAAAAGAGGGGGACTTATAGTCTTGTCCTTGAGAAATAAAGGCTTCTATAATAGAATGGAAGGTGGAAACAAACACAGAGTAGGTTGGTTCCAACTTAGTAAGAATGGAATAAATAAGGCTACTATTTTCTTTCTTAACCTTAACACCTTCCAAGAGAAGTATAAGGGTCTTGAACTTGGACCAAAAATCTTCAATGGAAGAAAAATTATTTGGGTCCAATGTAAGCAACTCATTTTCAAGTTGATGGGCTCTAATTTCATTTTTAATTCCAAAAACTTTAGTGAGTTGTTTCATTGCTTCATTAGGAGTATCAAGTTCTGCGATATGGAATTTAAGGTCTGGAGAAATAGACATCCCTATCAACCCACGTGCTTGGTCTTTCCTATTTTCTCATTTGGCTACCTTATCTTCACCTTGAGATTTGGTTTCTTGGCCTGAGACTATTCTGTAAAGACCTTTACTTCTAAGTAAATCCACAATGTATGACCACCATTGGAAGTGAATGGTGCTATCAATAATAACTTGGAATGGCATTTCAATTTTAACATAAACTGAAGTTGTAGATGTTGAAACTAAGTCTTCCAATGGAAAGATCTCGAAATATTAGGCTGATTGAAAAAAAATAGCTCTGAAAACGGCTTCTGGAAGAAGAAATTATGGCTTTTTGAATAAAAGTTGTTGAAGATGCCAACGAAGTGCGTGAATGCGTGGAAATGAATGATAATGTTATATTTAAAATAAATAAAAAAACCCCCACGCCCACCCTCTGCGGCCCCCCCCCCCCCCTTTCCAAACTTAATCTACCCCCCCCCCCCTTTCCAAACTTAATCTAATTAGCTCACCTAAAATTTTTTTTTATGTGACTCACTTCTATAAATAAGTGAAAGTCACTTTTACAATGGTACTTTATGAGCTACCCACTAAATTGTAACTTAAATAAAAAATAAAGAGACTTTAGAATTATAAGTGACTCACTTTTTATAATGGGTGAGAACACTTTTACATAAAGTAACATTAAAACATAATGTGCATTTTGAAGAAATGACTCAACAAAAGGAAAGACTTGAACTCAAAACATCTATTCTCATAAAGTAACTTTGGACCAATTGAGTTAGTTTAAAAGGTTAGTAATTTTTGGAAAAGAGGAAGGGATTTTTTTTTTAGTCATTGAAGCTTTAGGGTGCGTGCTTACTTGAGAAAGCTCTTTTTTTCCTACAAAACAAAAACCACAAAACCCAACATAGACATACAAAAAAAAAAAACCTTACGGCTTGAAGTTAACTTTAGTCGAAAACTAAATATTTTCCTCAATGTTTCTGATTTTCTGAGATCACACTAAGGCACAATGGAAAAGAGCATACACATGAGAAAAACCCTTCCTTTTTGTTTTTTATTTGCCCAAATCGCACAGAGTCACGAGGCAAAGACAATACGCAGAAATGAAAGGTATAAATCCAGTAATAAAAACAGAGAGCTAAATAAACCGAAATAAACAGAGAGATGAATAGCTAGAACTACAAATAAAGATTGTATACCTCCAGACCTTTAAAATGACGTAGCTAGGGCTACCATAAACCTTTTCGTGTGAAATGAAATGGGTTCCTCACTGGAACAGATGATCCTAACACAATAGAGCAGTCCTCTCGGCTCGAAAGCGGTCATAAATAATAGATCTAGGAAACAATAGCGGGATGCAGTTGTACTGGCTTCAGATTTGGATCACCAATGGATGCGGCCCTCAAATAGCTCCGATACCATGTAGGAATTTACAAGGTAAGTTCCTCAGACAAAACACTAAAGGACACCGCTTACAAACAGATCATAGATCAATACACCAGTTTTCTTGACGTGGTTAAAACCCTCAAGGAGGGAAACAGTCCACGGCCTGAGCCAACATGGCCACTTCAAACAATTTATTAATAAAAGAATGAAAATTTACATAAGCTTCTCTCATGAACTATTACCCTACAAATGACCCTCCATGCTCTTTAAATAGAGATCATGGACCAATCGGGTGTTAAGCCATGGATCAAGTGTCAGTAGTACCGAGGAGAGAATGAACCGTCGGATCACTTCATGTCTAGAATATATCATGACCATCGGATTGTAAGTTACAAAAGTACATAGTAAAGAAACACACTTTACCTAACTCTACACTAGACCAAGTTATACTTAACTATTTCCTATGTGTCAGAATATCCTAACATTTCTTCTTTTAATTGTTGTGCCCATTCCTCGAAATCATCACCCTTCCTAATTTGGCTTTTCCACATTGCAGGAGTGAAGGAGTGAGCTACAAATAACTAGTTGAAGGTGGTTGAGATTGCTGACCCATAGCTTATAAAACCTCATCTCTCATGCATTGACAACAAATTTCTAACTATAATATGCTTAAGAGAAGAGGTCAATAATATTGCATACTTGTACCTACTTGATGGTTGTTGAAGAGACATGCATGTTGTTGCTGAGTTGATGATTGATGCATGGCCATATGGAGGTGATAATATCTTTTCTTTTCTTCTACACAGATCTTCATAGCTTGGTGATTCTAAACCTTTTTCTTCTAGTTACCATGAGCTAGCTATCCTAGTCAAATCCGACCTTCTTGGACTGATGGGCTTGTCCATGGGTGATGTTCACCTTCCCTATACCTTATTCCACCACTAGTCACCTTTCCCACACTTCATTCTACCTTTCATACCATCTCCTAAGCTTTCGGCCTATTTCTTGTAGTAAAACTGGGCATCATGTAGTAGAACTAGGACATCTTGTAGTAGTACTACAAGAAATAGTAGATTTTTCTTGTTTTGTCCATATCTCCTAAACGGTAGAATGGATTGACCTAAAATTTTTGGAGCATGTTGCCATCATCCTTATGCACCTCCCCGTAAACAAAATTGGTCAATAGATGCACGAATCTCGAGAAAAATAAAAAATGGCTGAAGTTGATGGAGGCTGATTTCTTGGAAATTGTGGACTAGAATTTTCTGAAATTGCTTGGGAATGTTACCATCATACATATGCATCTCCCCATGAAACAAATTTTTAAATGTATGCATGAATACTGAGAAAATTCAAAAATGGTTGTAGGTGATGGAGGTCGATTTCTCGAAAATTGTGCATTGGAATTCGCTGAAATCGCTTGAGCATGTTACCATCATCCATATTCATTTCCACCTGAAACAACTTGGCAAATGGATGCATGGTTTTCAATATATGACAAAAATAAATTTCTGCTTTATGTATTTATGTTTCTTGTAGTAAAACAAAGCATTCCTGTAGTATTTCAGGACAATAAGGAAAATGAGTGGTAAAAGTTTGGGAATGATGAGTGGATGGTGGAAGTATATAAGGGTGTTGGATTTACATGGACTTGGTTCTTCTTGAGCATCTGAGAAAAGAAGGAAAAAATCCAAGTTTGGCTTCCTTTGATTAGAATTTTGACCAATTTTTCTTTTCTTTGGTGCCAACTTGTTTTTGTTGCTTGCAGATGTTAGATAGTACCTACATTCATTAGAGAGATCCATGGAGTGAATATTTTTTTATTTTTTCCCTTTTTATTTTTTCTTCTAGGCCTACTAGCCGCCTCAATGAGGTTTTCAACTCGTAGGTTTGCCTAGGAACCTCAAATGAGGTTTTCACCTAAGATCTTTTTTTTTTTTTTTTTTTCCCAACCCATTGACCACCTCATGGAGGTTTTCAATCAATGAGACAATCTCAGGCACCTCAAAGGAGGTTTTCACTTGAGATTTTTATTGTTTCTCTTATTTTTCATTTTTTATTTCTTTTCCTATCCTACTTTACTTGAAAAAACAAATTCATTTTCAAGTGTAGGAATACTTCCAATGAAGCCAAGTGCACATCAAGATGACAGATAAACTAATGTGTAGGCTTGAAATGTATTCTTTGACATGTACCTAGATGTAAGAGACCGAATGCTTTGAATTTTATGATATCAAGTGCAGTTGAAGAAGAGAGTATTGCTGCAACTTAGTGACTCTCTGGAACCATATTTCAATATATTTGTGATGCCCCTTGTCCACTTGCTCAGTTGTATCATCTTGGATGCCTTCTTCTTTCATGATCTTCAAATCTTCCTCTTTTTGATGATTATTCTCTAGAACACATGGAGGATTTGATGGTAACCATGAGGGAACATTCTCAATCTCTAATTTTGATGTTTTTTCTTCATCAAATGCATCCCATGATCCTTTGGTATTCTCATTTGAATCTTCTTCTTCTGGATGTGGTCCTTCAATGATATCAAGAGAATCTCTTTTTTGCAATACTCTTCCTGAGTTGAGATGAATACCATTGAGATCAAGAGGAGATATTTTGAAGTGTTGTACCTCAGCATTATAAGTGGGATGAGCTACTTCATTGTGTGGGTTTGGAAATGGTGGTACAGGTAGTGGAGTGGGAGTGGATATTTGAGATGGATGTGGTTGGGGTTATGGTTGTGGCGGAGGTGGATGGTAAGGATAACATGGAGTTGGGTATGGAGGATATTGAGGATATTTTGGATGACCCCCATAAGTAAAGGGTGTGTTCCAATTAATTTGAGGTGGATGTGGATAAGCTTGAAATTATGACTTAGGTTCTTGCATCATATCAGGTTGAATATGATGTCATGGTCCTCTTGGAGATACATAACATAGTTGCATTGGCAATTGACTTGCTCCATTGTCCTCTTGGTAAACTTCCTTCAACCCTGGTAATGAGGGGCAATGTTTAACATCACGTGAATCTGCATGGACAACACAAATATCAACGTCTTCTTTTTTCTCATTTTGTATTCTTAACATTTCTACTTGTTCACTTAGATTGCTAAGAATTTTTGTTTTAAAATTATTAAGAAAATTTCCAAGTTTAGTTTGACTTATCAATCTTGATGTTGATTGACTTACTCTTGCTCTTGCTCTTAATTTGTGTTTACATGTTTCACAAATTTCTTCAAATGATAATCAATATACATCACCTATACTCATGAGCTCAATGAGGTCAATCCATTCATCCATAATTGTTCTAAGTAAGAGGGTTTTTAGTTTGTCTGATCCTAAATGATGTAATTTTTCCCTCTTAACATTATACATGAACCTCTCTATTATATCCTCAAGGCTCTCATCTTCTCTTTGATTCATTATAAAGATTTCTTCCTTAAGACCATGATCTTTATATTTTTCCAGAAATATCTTTTGCATATCATTCCATGATTTTATTGAATTAATCCCTAAACTCATGAACCATTTAAGAGCTCTATCCTTCAATGTTTCCAAAAAAATAATCATTTTTTTAGTGTTTAGTAAGTAACCATAAGATCTACAAAGGATTTCAAATTCAAAGAGAAATGTTTCTGGATCCTCTGACCTTAGACCATGAAATTTTGGAAGAAAATATGGAGGGATGTTCTTCATGTGCACACTACCATCAGTGTCTTGAATGGTAAAGCCAATATGATCTTCTTCATTGTCATCATTTCCATCCATTTCTTATTCCTTATTTACCACCTCTTCTTCTTCTACCTGCAAAAATGAATGGTGATGTGGCTCTTACTACACCATGTGATCAAATGGAGGGGTTGGTGTTTGAGATTTTTTTTGTCTTTATGATTGAATGAAAACACTAATGAAATGCACTTTCCTGTTTTTGAAATTAAATATGCCTAATGTAATTTTTTTTCTTTTGCAAAAAGTAAAAAGAAATTAATCAACTAGGGAAGAAAACAATGCATACTTAGACACCTCCTTGGCAATGGTGCCAAAAAGTGATGAACCTCGATATTGCAACAAGAATGTGGCAACTCCCAAGGCTATAGACTTTAATTATCAACCTAAGGTTTGTATAAACTTAAGAGGTATCCATGCTATATGTACAACATACAATGTGTCCTTCATTTGTTGTCATTATGTAATGGAGTCCATGTACTGAAGTCAAATCCTAAACTAATTGCAGAAAATGAAATGCTCGAAATGGAAACCTCAACCTATTGCAAGAAAGAAATTACAAGGAAAGAAACCTATTCTGATTGGATAAATTAAATATCATGAACTAAATGTCAACCATTACATTTCAAATTTTAGATCCATTAATAGAGTTGATTGGAAATGGCAATCAAGAAAATCATCATTGTATTATCCAATCCATAAATTTGTCCATTAGCACAAATTGTTGAAATATTTTGCATGGGTAAAGAGGAAAATCCTAAGCGGTATTTAACCTTCCTTAATAATTTATTTAGATCCTATGGGTCTTGATTGAACCCTAAGGGACAATAACCAAGCTTCTTGAGTGAATATGGGCAAGTATATACATGTTGGAAGGCTATTACAGGGTTTCCTCTAGTACTACTACAAGAATCAACAGATTTTATATAGGGAGTTATAATTCACTGAATGACCAACCAAATCAAATCCAAATTGGATGGGACAATTTTTTTTATTGACTAGGATATCTTAGGTCTCCATTCCAAGTGGAATCACTCAAAAATACCTATGTTGACCCATGCTAAAAAATGACAGAAAATTACCAGTCTAAAATCTAGAAATTCGAGAACTGATGAGCTAGTAAATCTATCAAATGCATAACCTACTCAACTGAAAATGAAATGGGGTAATTTTTTTTATTAACTAGAATTTTTGTGTGATTTAATGCAAGTGGAATCAACTTGATTGAATCTTGTTAGCATTATCTAAAAAATAGCAGAAATGTATTGTTATTTGCCACAAAAGGCTTCTAGAAATCTAGATTTGCGAATAAGAAAACTAATCCAAGTAACTCAATGATTAATATGACCTTCCAAAGATTTATAATAATGAAATTATGCTTGTGATCCTTCAAAAGAACTTACATCAACCATTTAACCCAATCTTACAACAAGAAATCATTATTACTAAATGCAGAAATAAAAAGAAACGAGAACAAGAGATGCATGTGAATAAGAAGTGAAAAGAAGAAAAATAAATGCTATAAGAGGGATCTAAGGCTCATGGTATGGCCAAGACCAAGGAAGCTCAGAGTCCTATGAAGGAGACAAATATTTAGAAGCTGAACATGGCACCAATCATCATTATTTCCATCAATACAATTACATCCCTACAAGAAATGACAATGGAGCTGCAAAAGTACGAGTTCTTTCGACAATAAGACTAATAAAAATCCACCCCTAGAGGAAAATTTGACTTGGTACTTATAAAAAATTATTAGGAATCATTCCCAATGAAAGGAGGAAGTTTTCCCCACCAGAATCCCTTGATTAGTGGATCTGGTTCCCAATATAAGGAATTTGCATTAGATGGCAAGGAACACATTCCTAGATTTTCTCAATCATTGGAGCTCCACAATATGTGCCATAATTTCATAATATCTTATTGATTTATTATTTAATATCGATCCTCCTGTATTAGGGACCATGTCCCTAGATTATCTCCTCCTCCAAATCTCCATAATCTTCCCAATATTCCCACAATATTTTGCAAAATAAATAATATTAGGCACACATATGAAATTATCCATAAACCTTCCTAATGAACATATTAAAGTTAAAAATACATTATCTAATGAAAAAAGAGAAGTTTAATGTGTTGAAGGATGGTCATATGGGCCTTAATTGATGTCTAATTTAAAGGCATGGACCTTAATTTATGTCTAATTTAGAGGCCCATCACACACTTCTAAAGTAACAAGGGTCCCTTCCTTTTGAAAATTGCACCTAGTAAAAAGCACTCTCTCTCTTGAGCACACAGCTCATTAACGAGAATCAAGACTAACCCTCTTATTCATTGTTTGTGTGCCTTACACCGTCACTGGCCCCTCTTAAGCACATAGTGCACTAAAAAGCCTCAAAGTGTCCTCCTTGTTCCTTAAGACTGCACCTTGCACCCTTCCAGCTGATGGGCCTCCAAATTAGACATAAATTAAGGGCCATCTGACCATCCTTCAGCACATTAAACCTCCATTTTTGAATTAGATAATGTATTTTTAACTTTAATATGTTCATTAGCAAAATTTATGGATAATTTCATATTTGTGCCTAATATTATCTATTTTTGTGGAATATTGTGAGAATATTGGGCAGATTATGAAGATTTGGAGGAGGAGATCATTTAGGAGCTTGCTTCCTACTATAGGAGGATTAATATTAAATCATAAATCAAGAATATATTTTGAAACTACTGCACAGATTCTAGAGCTCCAATGATTGAGAAAATCTAGGAATGTGTTCCCTGTCATTTAATGTAGATTCCTAGTATTGGGACCCAGATCCACTATTTGAGGGATTTTGGTGGGGAAATATTCTTCTTTTCATGGGGGATGATTCCTAATAATTTTTTATAAGTACCAAGATGAATTTTCCTCTAGGGGTTGATTTTTGTTAGTCTTCTTCTAGAGATAACTCGTATTTTTGCAGCTCCACTTTCATTTCTTACATGGATGTAATTGTATTAATGGAAATAATGAAGATTGGTGCAATGTTTAGCTTCTAAATCTTGGCATCCTTCATAGGAATCTAATTTTCCTTAGGCTTGGCCATCCCAGGAGCCTCAGGGACCTTTTGTATCATTTATTTTTCTTCCTTTCACTTCTTATTCACATGCATCTCTTTTTTTTTTTTTTTTTTTCTATTTTTGCATTTAGTATTAATGATTTCTTGTTGTAGGATTGGGTTAAATGGTTGAAGTAAGTTATTTTGTAGGATCAAAAGCATAATTTCATCATTGGAACAAATTTGAAATGTCATAGTAATCATTGAGCTACTTGGATTAGTTTTCTTATTCCCAAATCTAGATTTTTGGAAGTCCCTTCTGGCAAATAACAGTAAGTTTATGCTATTTTTTAGAGCAGGCTAACGAGCTTCAATCGAATTGATTCCACTTTCATTAGATCAATAAAAAATTCTAGTTAATAACAAAATATACCCCATTGAATTTTCACTTTATTAGGTTAGGCATTTGATAGATGTACAAGCTCACTAGTTCTCGAATTTATAGATTTTAGACTAATAATTTTCTGCTATTTTTTAGCATGGGTTAACAAAGGTATTTTTGAGTGATTCCACTTGGAATGGAGACCTAAGACATCCTATTCAATAACAAAATTTGTCCTATCTAATTTGGATTTTATTTTCTTTGTCATTTGGTAAATTATAAATTCCTATAGAAAATTTATAACATCTTGTAATAGCTGTAGGATCTCCTGTAGCAACCTTCCAACATGTATATACTTGCCCAGATTCACTCAAGAAGCTTGGTTTTGGTCCCTTAGGGTTGAATCATGACCCCTAGGCTCTAAATAAATGGTTGAGGAAGAATAAAAACCAATTAGTACATGCCTTTTTACAATGTAGATGAGGCCTATTTATTTGAATTCATGCTCTTAGGATTTCAATTACACTTTGTTGTTCTTACTTAAGATTAATTTCTTTTCCATTTCGAGCATTTCCATTTCTGCAATTAGTTTAGGATCTAATTTTATTACATTTACTCCTTTACATCATGACATTGAAGGAAGGACACATGCACATATAGTGTCTATACTCTCAAGTTTGTACGAACCTCAGGTTGATAATTAAAGTTGGTAGCCTTGGGAGTTGCAACATTCTTGTTGCAATATTGATGCTCATCATCAGCCTCTCTCTCTTTCTCCTTGAGTGCACAATGCATCATCAAGCCTCAAGTAGGCCCTCTTTGTCTATTTTTTTCCCAACATGCACCCTCCCCTTGTCATGATGATTTTTTTACATCCATTGCTTGATTAAGTAATCTTGCCTCATCATTCATAGGCTTGTCCTCCTAGCTAGATTGGGTTTTCCCTTTTGTCACTTCCTTTTGAATGGTTCGCATGTGTTAAATAGGGAATTTCTTGAAACTAATTCTTGTTTCCATGAGTGAATTTTCACTTGCAAATGTTTCATATACAAGTTATATTTCTCTCTCATCATGTACCAAAGCAATGCCTCCTACTACCCATCAAGCTATATCAAAAGAAACATCAGAAGAAAGTACAGAGGAGACAATGGAGATTGTCAAGCCAACAATTCCTATTATTTCAGATGCACAATGATTTATAGATAAATCCCTCAAAGTATCATGGAAGGAAATTAAGAATACTTTCATGCAAAATAAATTCCCTGAAGATTTGGAGGACAAAGAAGTTTACATCAACATCAAAAGGTATAGAATATACATAGTTGCATGAAGTTTCACAGTGATGCCTTGTGCCGAAGCCATTGAATGAATCATGCTGCACATGGACAACACAAATTTGTTCCTATGCAGTGAAAACAATAACGAGATTCTCACTTACCATCCACAAGTTATGCATTCTTATTATAAAATGGTAAAGCATAGAGAATATGCAAATACTCAATTTTAAGCAACGTGGGAAAATCTCAACACTAAGGAGACCATAAAATCATAGTGCCAAGAATCTGCTAGCTCTCGTTAGAGACCAAGTGCAATGTACCCAACAAGAACCTTGAGAAAGGTTATCGGTATCTCATAGCAGTGTGATGCAGATTACATGGGCGGAAAAATGTAGAAGTCTTCGAGGATAATTGGATTTTCCTGCTCAACCTCATTGTGACAAGAGGTGGAGTTTCCAATTGGGAATATATCCTTTCTTATGAGTTGCATAATCATTTATAGAAGACCAAAGTAGCCTTACGAGTAAAGCAAGCACCACAGTTTTATATATCTACTTATCTGCTAGATGGGATCTGAGCTCGTTATGCTTTCATAGGGATGAAATGGAGTTAGACCCCATAGGAAAAGCTACTTCTCTATTTCCATTGCAAACTATTATCAGAGATCATTTTTCTAGGAGTTTATGATAAAATGGTAGAGAATTTCTTTGCAGTACTTTACCAAATTATATATGAGATTGATCCTCCTTGCATGATCGATTAGGTGAAGGAGGCATTGTATGACATTGCAGATTGGTTTGCCTCACTACAAGGCACATACATTAGATGTTTTGGGTGCCAGACAACCCCTCACCTTATGCCAAGGTATGTGACTAACATGATGGTCTTGTAGGAGGTAGCATATCATTTGAATAATGGATTGTCCGCACAAATCCATGGGAGGGAAAAGGCTCCTTGGCCCACTCTTCCTTTACAGATTGGACTTTATGAGCTAAAGAAACTTAAGACAGTTGAACCTGAAATCGAAGAACTCAAGCATCTTCATTTTGGGACATTTAATTTTCACATATATGATCCTAGAAAGGTGTGTAGGAAACATTGTGATAAGATACAATACACCTGGCCATATGTACCAATGACTACTTTTGAGGATGAAAAGGTTAAGAATTGGTACAATGCATTGAGAAATAACTGGCCATGAGATGAGGCAGGTCCTATAGACTCCAAATGTATAGATGGAGGAGATAAAATAGGTAGAAATTTCTCAAGTGAACATAGTGGCATCTAGGAAGAGGATCAAGCATGATCTAGTGGCAAAAAGTAGCATAAAGTTTAAAGTTGATCCCATGTGCAAAGGTGTCATTGAGGCAGAGAAATAGAAGAAACAAAGGGAGGAAGAGAAGAGAATGTTAGAGGCAAAGAAGAAACAAGAGGAAGAATGAAAAAAAGAGGAGTGATCATATAAAGAAGAACAAGAAAAGAGGAATCAAGATGACATGCTCAAACAGAAGCAGGAAGTAGAGGAAGAAATAAGGAAAGCAGAAGAAGAAAGGAGAAGAACAGAAGAAGCAGAAAAGTAGAAGAGATCACAGGAGGAAGAAGTCAGATAATGGAGGAAGAATAGATGGCCCAAGAGATGGAATCATAATTGGAAGAACATGATTTTATTTAGCCCATTACACATGAACTAGGTACTCTATCAGAACCTTCTCTTACCAGTGTCCATCCCCCATTTAGTGAAATGAAAATTCCCCTCCACTAAATGATAATCTCATGGATGTGTGCAATGTTACCTTTGACCAATTGAAAAAAATGATTTTGCAATAAAGGCGAAGGTACTTCCCAAATGATCCTGATCATCCGATATCCATATGCATAGATAAGGTAAGAACAACTAATACCATGAGAAACCCTCGAACAATCATGGTAGCAAATGTCGCTTTCACGACAACAACACAAGACAACTCAGAAGATATGATGAGTAAAAATGCATGGTTAAGAAAGGAGTTAGTTGCGACAAAGTGACAAGTTGATCATCTCATTGTGGAGAATCAATAGTTACCTTCAAATGATCTCAGTACAATGGAGTTACATTCATCTATACTTGAATAATTGAGGCTAATGGAGGACATCATGGAACAATTATATAAAGAAATGATTCTCTTGCATGAGGTAGTGGCACCTTTGGTAAAAATACAGAAGTATTAGGGGAGTTTTGAGGTCTAAAATGGGCCTTCTAAGGAAATTATAAAATAATAGTGGAAATAATAAAATAATATTAGATTACATCATCCATTTTTAGAAAGAAAAAAGAAAAAACTATTTTTAAAACTCATATTTTCAACTTATCTCTCTATGGGTTTACTCAAATTTCGAGTGGAAACACTCGTTGGATGAAAAATTTGATTCATCATCCAAGGAGTACCCATGTTGCATACTTTTGATGGACCCTACTACACTAAAATGAGAAATACATGAAAAACGTGATTGTAATAATGTTTTTTCATGTATTTCTCATTTTTCATGTAGCAGCGTCCATCGAAAGTATGCAACATGGGTACTTCTTGGATGAGGAATTAAATTTTGCATCCAATGAGTACTCCCACTTGAAATTTGAGTAAAACCTTAGGGAGATAAGTTGAAACTACAAGTTGAAAAAAGTAGTTTTATTATTTTATTATTTTTTAATCTTTTTACTTTTTACTCCAAAAATGGTGAATCATCCCCTATGGTTGATATCATCATCTTTAATCCTATTGGTTCTTATAAATTTTATTTTGGTTGTACATTTTTCTTAGGAGGCACATTTTATACCTCAAAATTCCCCTAATGAAAGCTCAAGGGATCATGAAGCTCCTAAAGGTTGCAAATAGAGCTATAGATCTAATATAGGATTGGTGTGTTAAGAATTTGGATGTTCTAGAGTGGTTGGTCAAGAAGGACATAATTGTTGTTGAGATGGATAGAGTACAGTTAAGACTTCATATTAAAACTATACCCATCTTGCTGAACAAGCGAAAAACACCATAGTTGCTTATGGCAAACTGCATAGTGGTTTAAAGTCCCTGGCATAGAAGCATAGAATTCCTTCTATAGGTTCACTTAGAGAGATAAGAGGTAAGTATGTCATCATGCGAGAGATAAAGTAGTTTATTGAGCAAATCAAGCAAGAAATAGGTCAAGTTGGCTTGGATATCACCAAGAACATTATTCTACAATATGAAATTGCACCAGCCAAAGTTCACATGAAATTATCCTGGCTATGGAATAGTGTACAGTCCAACTCCAAATCCATATTTTCAAAGGCATTGGAGGTGAAGATGTGATATGATGTAAAACTTCCAATCTAAGTCAAAATTATCACAGTAGCTTTCAGTTTATGGCACTCATATATCATAAATGAACTCCATGTTGAAGCTACTAATTTGTATCTTTCTCCTCTGTGAGGATATTTTTTCTTAATAGAGTTTTGTGTTATATATCCATTGTTTTATATGTAATTTGTCTTTTTTAAATAATAATTCCAATGTAAATAAGTCCAAGAGACACATGTGGAATGTGAAGAGACACATATGGAATGTAAAGAGATATATGTATAATGTGAAGAGTCATGTTAGAAGTCCAAAAATCATAGAAGTTGAAGAGACATGAGGAAACTCAAGAGTCATTGCCATTTATTATAAATAGGTCCTCATAACTTAAAGAAGGGGCTTGGAATATTAGAGATTTAGCCATGGCTTCTCTAGTGGTGCATATATAGGAGAGACAATCATTATTTGGAGAAACAAATTGTAGCTTCATGTTCCACTATTGGATCATGTTTCACCTATGTAACGGTGTACTTGGAATCCTTCATTAATCATCAAAATCTCTTTGAGCCAACACTATTTCATGCATGTATCATGAATGTAGTAAGACTATTCTTTATATGTTTGTGGTATATGTTGATGTAATACATATTAAAGATAATGAACTATTTTGTTGCTTTGGATATGAATCTTGTTGAATGAGTGATGTTTATGCTTTCATGATTGTTGTTCATTGTGTGAACTAATTTTCAGGTTGATCAACAAGTTTCTCCCCTTTGTTCGCGTGTCTATTTTAGGATAGTACTATTACTTCCCTATTAGTTGTTCTTCTCTATATTGTTCATGTAAGCTCCTTTTACAATCTACACTTGGTGTCACACAAAGATTACATACTTGATATCTTGAAGTTGTGTTTACAATATCTTGTGTATATGTTGTGGCCAAAGCATACCACTAAATCACTCGTAATGGTGGTCAGAGCATATAACCGGATGGGGCTCCTACCCCAAATAATGTGAGTTCTAGTTTGGACTTCACATCGGGTAGACCCCCTATATGTTGATGTCATCGAAAACCATCAACACAACCACCACATCCCATAACAACATTGTTGACCCTAGGTTAGAATCATCATCAGTTGGAGGGGATTATTCTTCCAATGATGGTTCTCATTGATCTTCTATGGATTGTTGTTCCAACAATTGATTAGTTATGAGATTCATTGAGTTAATCCATCGAGGACATGTCCTTTCTGAACAATTAGCTTAATGATATGTGCAGAAATTGTCCATTATGAATTCTTCAACATTCAAGTTGACATTGGAACTTCGAACAGATTTGGCCAAGGGATTATTGTTACATTTGAAAAAAGGTTTAAAAGATTGATTACTTGAAGAACTTTCCCCGACACTTTTATTCAAGTCTACAATCTCATTAGTTAACTTCTTAACCATATTAATAACACTTTCTAGTTCATTGGTCTCCTTCTCAATGTGTTTACTTGTAGTTGTTTGAGGCTTCTTCCTGCTAGCTTTTGATTCTTATGAGTGTGATGAACACTAATAGAGATAATTTCCTTTTCAACTGTCATTATTTTAGTAAGGTTCTTTACCAATGTAGTTTTATTTTCCATTTTAATAAACATTTTTATAGAAGAGTAAATTGTTGATGTATACTATTCTATAGTTATTGAATCGTGCAAGGAAACATTGGCGGGAAACTTGTTTAATATTATAGAGAATCTTGGGTTAAAATATTTAACTTTTTTTTAATCCATTTTCAAAGTATCCACCTCTCTCAATAGTATAGTGGGTATGTTCTTTTCTTCAAATTTTCTCATAAAGACCCTTTGGAATTAATCCTAATTTGTAATTACACCTACAAGATGATTATAATACCAAGTGGCAGCTTTATTCTCAAAGTGAAAGGAAACAATCTGCATGTGACATCTTCATATCGAACACTCATTAATCTCAAGGCCAAGTAAAAATTTTGAATGTGTTCCTTCAAAGTGTTATTTTTCTCTAGATCAAACTTCAGAAGAAGCTTCTCAGGGTGCTAAGGAAATTCATGTAGAACACCTTGAACATTCAGAGCTCCTTGAGCCATCCATGCGAGTTGATTGTCGTCCATTATATTATCTAAATGTTATCCTTCACTATTAGAAATTTGGTGTTCTCTTCACCTTCAGGGTTTTCACTACCTTGTGACCCTTTGTCTTCCTCATCAAATGGACTAAATAAGTGAGGTTATTCAACAGACTTTAACAAATATACAAGAGATAAGTCAACCAAATCTTCAACTAAGTCAACCAATACACCCTCTAAAGTTGTTAGTCTCCTAACAACATGTATATAAGGTAACATGCCAACAATAGGGAGTCTCCATATTGATTTTGTATAATATTAAGTGAAAATATAAGAGATTTTAAATCGTCTTGCATAACCTTGTATAAATATTTAGGGCTCTTTAGAGGAGGAAAGTTTCAGGGTTGAGACCTTCAATATTCTTAGGGTTTACTCGAGAGGTAATATGTTGATTGCTATATTGACAAAAAGTTACAAAATGATATGAATGAGGAAACCTATCATCCATACAATGGAGGCCCTCCTTCTAGCACCAAAAAGATTGTTTATGGGGCTAAATGCACCGCTTATAGTCTTAAGAGGATCTCTCTAGTATGATGCCCCAATTAGACATCACACCTTTTTGGATGAGAGTTTCATCTGTAATGTTAGCCTAACTGCCATCTTATGTTTGTTGAAGATTAGATTTTTGACAAATGAGACAAGAAAAGGGAAATCTAAATAAGGCCCTTGATGGGATGCAAGTGAAAAAAACTTTATGGAAATACCTTAAGTGAATAACACACACAATATTACAACAGAGTTATAAATTAACATGAACCTTAATGAAAGAATGATAGTAGTCCTTAATTAAGATGCATGAAGAAAAAATTATACTAGCTATTAATTGTAAAATATTTTGCAACCAATAACTAGCATGAAAGAATGTGGACATCAACAAATAATTCCGAGAAAGATAAAAGCTTTCACTTAAAAAAGTAGTTCATTAACCTTCAACTAGTGAGAAAGAATCATATACCACCAAATAACAATAAACAATATTCTTACAACATTCGATAACATATGAGATAAAATGTTTGTTGTGGCCCAAAAGGCTTATAAGTATTAATGTAGAAATATTCCATGCAAAGTCACACAATATCTCCATGAAAACCAATGGTGGGAATGCAAAAGTTGAACTTTGATCTTTAAGGTGATTACAAGCTTCTTCGCTTCAAGGGTGCTCCAATATTCCAAAAGCGAAAATTCCTTTATCTCTATCATAGAGGGTATATTTATACAAAATGAGGTGACTTATCACCTTCCATGACTCTTTTATATAATTACTTTCTATTTTATTTAACATAATTACATTGAAAATCAACATGAATAAAATTAAACATCTTTTATGAAATTAATTCCAAAATATACAAGGTTTGGACTTGAACTTGTAACCCTCAAGTCACATGGCTATACCAAGCCTTGTAATCAGTTGCAATATACAAAATATTCTTTGAAAATAGCCTCTTGTTGATAGCTTCATATTTGTAGGTGTTAGGTACCATTATCATTAGATCGACCTAGATTCTGTGAAAAAATGATAAAAACATGGTGTGCAACTTGGTGGGCTCCACCAGGAGATTGTTGATCTAATGCCTCCTTAGTCGGTTTCATGTAATTTTCTATGATAATCATTCTTTATGCATGTATCATCTCTTGTATCTGATGTTCCATTTCATATTTTGGCCTCACCTGCCCCTGTGCTTCGATGGAGACTAATCCGTGGGCTTTGATAAACCTCTCCATCATGCTAGGATGTTGCTAATAAGTGCACAAAGTTTTTTCCACGTCCTTTTCAAGCTTCAACTAAGCTTGGATGTCCATCTTGAATTCTAATTTATCTCTTTATCTACCCAATTCATCTTTCCTTTTCCAACCATAGGTGTTTTTTCAATTTCTTTTCTTTTTCCCTTTTGGTTTCTTCCTTATCTCTGTCTCTTTTCTGGGAAACCCTTTTATCCTTAGTGCCCTTCTCTTTGGAATATTCTCTTATCGTGGGTTAGGTGCCACTTGTGAGTTGAGATCCATTGATGTTTTTCAAAGTATTTATGACATTATAGTAATTCTTGATCTTTTCCTTGTCCTCCTCTATCTTCAATGCGTAAGGCCACTTGTATTTGCATTGAGAGCAATGAGTTATGACTACACCTCTAAGGTAAAACCTGTGAAACTCAAGTTCTATGAATTTGAAATGTTCTAAGTCAGCAGTTTCTATCAATGCTTCTTTGTAATTTCTTATGCAATACATGCCAACACAGAGAGGATATGTGGACCATGGTGCTTTCTTTACTCGTGTTATCATTCCTTTGATTCTCGTGGTTACCTGATAAGCAACCTCCTATAGAATTACCTTGTTGGTGATGAATAACAGGAGTTCATGTGGAGGTTTACATGCTCCAAACACTAGGACGTATGTGGAATTAGGGGAGATAACCAATATCCCTCTTATAACATTACCTTCACACAATCTAACATATAAGGCGAGTCATAGTTGAATAGGATGCAGTATAGTGGAAAAATGAAGCCTTCGACTATTCTTGTGTATGATGCTTTGTTTTTATTTTGCCGTAACTCTTTACAGTAGTTGTGGACTGGTTGAATATCCAGGGAGAAATTCTACTTCCATCCCAATACTTAAAATTCACACTTGGAACATACACTATCCAGTAAATATGAGGCCATGTAGAATGTCGATTATTTTCTTTTTCCTTGATTTTGGGTCTATTTTACCCTAGCCTGGATAGATGTTGCTAGGATGTCAACCCAGTTGAATATAGATCCTTCATGGGCACATGTGTACATCAACATCACCCAACTCTCTTCGAAGGTTTTGTGTTTTCTTTATCATAGAGTCTGCAACACATGGACGCAACTAGTTGATATGTTTTTCTTAACAGTTTTGTTTTATAGACTCTGTCATCCTTAGTCCCGAATTTGCTAGGATCCCACCACAAACTCTTAAGAATATATTTACTTCTTAGGTTAAATTTTTGATACCAACCTTTTGTGAGAGACACTTGATGTTTGGGCAGTTTATAGTATTCTGCAATATGAGGGAATGTTAGGTCAGAAATATCTTGGCCAAGGTTATCCCAGATGGTCGTGTCCCTACTATCAATACACTTGATGATCTATTCAATTGTTTCTTTGGAAGGAAAGACTATTGGATGGGATGAAACCTTGTGTTGCCAAGATATTTTGACATTCTGATAAAGAACGGTATCTTCTTCCCCATTGAGTTACTTTTTCTTGGAGAATAAATGATATGTCTCTGGCCAAGTGATTGATATATATTTTTCAATGAAACATGTTTTGTTAGTAGATGTGGGAGTCAAATCAATATGACTTTCCTTTGATCCTTCCTTTGCGATCTCTTTCCCGGGTCTCTGCTTTGGTGGTGCCATGTATTCTAATGATGATGATATGCTAAAGCATTGTAGATCTATTGAACCTGACATATCAAATACATTCATCATGATAACTAAATTAGAAAATGAAAGAATAAATAAATGTGCAACACAAGGTATTAGTGTAGTTTGTGTGAGTGCAGTGTGTTGTGGTGTAGGAAAGGCGATCAGACTGGGGTAAAGTATTGTGATGTGTGGAGAAAATATATGGTGGTATGGTCATATGGTGCATCATGCCATCACACCATAGACTATGAAGGGGACATGTGCCACAATGAAAGGTTATAAGTCATATCATGAACCAGAAGTATGATGTGATAAGAAAATGCTTTACAATGTGGGGCATTGCATTATATCAATGTTGGTTACGTAGGAAAAACACATTGTAGCACGAAGCTAAGGGTTAGGCTATGAAGTAGAAATGTGATGTGATGTGATGAGCTGTAGTATGGTCCATTAGAAGCTTCTATTGCACAAAGCACAAGGAAGTTGTGTTGTTACGCAATTCGAAGCGATAAAATAACATGGGGAGGTGTGATGTGGTGTAAGGTTAATGCAATGGTAGGGGTAGAAAATGGCTAAGTGTTTGAAAATTAAGGTTATATGTATAGTGAAGGGGAAGAGTTAGGTAAATGAAAAGGCATTTAGAAAAAGGCATAACCTTATAAATTATTGATAGAAATTATTGTGAAGGAAGAATGTGCCGAGCTTACCTTACATGTGGCACAAATGGTATGAGGGTTGGTGGCATGATGCAAATATGGAAGATAAAGAAACACTAACAAAGTGTGTAGCACAAGGAGGCAGAGAGGGATGTAACAAAATTCAATGGTGAAAATGAATTGGGAGGGGGGGAGGTTTATATATTTTTTTCATGCATGTGAGTGCATTAAGTGCACATTTAATGCCTTGTTGCAGAAGGATTTGTGACTATACTATGAAGTCGTAACGTAATGCACCACTGGATAGTGATGCACTAGACTTAAATGGTTGTGTTGTGTTGTACTATGAAGGAGCGATGCACCATCCAATTTCCCTAAAATTCATAAGTTAAAATTATCCTTCCCTTCCTAACCTAGGGGTATGAAGAATGACTTTAAGGGTTTGACCATATAGATGTTTATGATTTAAATGAGGGGGCCCTAAAATTTGGTTCTTGGTGAAAAAATTTAGGGTTGTTACAGCTTCTACAATAAGACAATAGTATGATTAGTTTTAAATAGTACCAAAATGTGATACCCCTAAAGATGATATTCATGAAAGTATTTAACATTTCTTCCATCCTCCACATGGATCCCCCAAATCGAAATGTTTTCCCTTCTATAATTGGAAAAGGAACTAAAATATTGTTTTAAGATCTCCATTCATAATCCAAGTGGTGCAACGTTTAATTCACTAGTCCTCCTCCTCTAGGAGTAATTTATACTTTTGACTTTCTAAGATTTTTAGTTCCTAAATTTTATCCTCATCCAAAATCATCCCAACATTCCCATTCTAGATATATTTTATCTTTTCTTTTAATTATACCATCAAGGTCCCCTGTTTTCTATGCTTTTGAGCTAACCAATCCACCACTATCTCCTTAATAATTTTCAAAGTAGATACAAATTAACTACACGCCAATTCTTCAGATAAAGGATCGCAATGCTTCCAATGAGAAGAGACTATATCCTTGAACTCTTCATCTTCCAACCATGCAAAGTTGAACTTGAAGGGGCTACTCAACTTGTCTTCTTTCTCTCCCAATTCCAAAATGGTTTAAGAGTGAACAAACAAATTTATAGGGTATAACCCATTTCTATACATGTCCAAATCACACATCTCTTTGTGCCAAGGAAACATATTTGGCCATTTGGATACAGCCACATATCCAACTCAGTTTTTCACCTTCATGGGTTTGGTATCCACCAAAGAAATGTATATTAAGCTAGTTTTCTCTAATGAAACTACAAAATAGGACTTTAAGGGATCAATGCGTAGAAACTACCAAGATTTCATGACTATTAACCATAAAATTAAGGACCATACCAATAATCACATTGAATGCGAGTAGCAGAGGTGACCTGAAGAAACTATCCCAAAAGGCCTCTTTGCTTTCATACAACCCATAAATATTTAAAATACAACAAATTTATTCAAAACTTCTAAATTTCACTGTTAGAAAATTATATATTACGGAGCAATGGAACACATAAAATATTGCAGAAATATAAACACAGAAAACGGATAAAACAAGAGAGACACAGATATACGTGGTTCACCCAGTTTGGGCTACATCCATGGAGAAACAAACAGTCCTTCCTTTTATATTATCCAACAAACTGAAGAGATACAACCTACAACAGATCCGCTATAATACCCTCTTTGCTCTCAATCTCCTCTCTCTTCCTCACTCAGAATCCAGATATCCATAGACACAATACAATTCCCTCATATATAGTGACGGGTTGCCTTCTAGGGCAAAAAACCCTAAATTAAATGTAAATTCTACTATCAGATCATCCGCCTAATGAATGGCCCAGATTGACTAGAAATTACTAGACTTTTACAACACAATTTTACATCTTTTTTTTAGCTTCGGGGGTGTTGCCCCCAAACCCCCGCCAGGGGACTGCTGGCCCCTGGACCCCCCAGCCGGGGGGGTTTTACCCCCCCCCCCGGACCCTCGCGGGGGGGACAAGTCCCCCCCGTACCCCCCCACGTGGAGGGGTGTACACTCTTCCTGGGGTATACATCCAGCTGAAACCTTTGAATACAAAAGATAATTAGGCTCCACACCCAACAATCTCCCACTTGGAGATTGATTATAGCAACTCCACCGCTACTTCATTTGCTAGAAAATGACTGCACTTTGGACGTGGTTGTTTCTCATCTTCTTCATCATACTTGAAGACCAATTGAAACTAAACAAGTTCTCAGTTTCTCCCTGGTTACAACTTTTGTTAGCATATCTACAGGATTATGGCTAGTGTGTATCTTTTCTAGCTTCAATTGTCCATCTTCCAATGTTGACCATATGAAATGGTACTTGAGCTGTATATGTTTAGTCTTGGAATGAAATGCAGAGTTCTTTGCAAGATGTATGGCAATCTGGTTGTCACTATATAACCTGCCCAACTCCTGATTCTTGCCCAATTCATCCATAAACCTTTGTAACCAAATCATTTCTTTACTAGCCTCTGTAGTAGCAACATACTCTACTTCTGTTGCAACAATACTTTGGATTTTTGAAACCCAACTGACAGCTGTTCTACCTACAGTAAATACACATCCTGTAGTGCTCCTCCTATTATCTCTGTCACCTACCATATCTGCATCAACATATCCCTGTAGAGCAATGTTTGAACCACCAAAGCATAATTCTTGATTTGTGGTACCTCTCAAATACCTGAGAATCCACTTCACTGCCATCCAATGTTCTTTTCCTAGATTATTCATGTATCGGCTTACAACTCCCACTGCATGTGCAATATCAGGCCTTGTGTAGACCATTGCATACATTAAGCTTCCAATTGTTGATGCATATGGAACTTTAGACATATGAGCCATTTCTTCCTGAGTATTGGGACATGCCTCCTTACTTAAGTTGAAATGGCTAGCCAAAGGTATACTAACTGGTTTTTCATTTTGCATATTAAACCTTTTCAACACCTTTTATATGTACTCACTTTGAGACAATGTTAATTTGTGATTCTTCTTGTCTCTAGTTATTCTCGTACCAAGGATTTGTTTTGCAGCAACCCAAATCCTTCATTGCAAATGAGTTTGCCAATTTTCTTTTGAGCACATTTATTTCTTGCATGTTAGAACCTGCAACAAGCATGTCATCTACATACAATAACAATATAATATAGCTGCCATCATTTTTCCTTTTGAGATAAACACAATGATTAGAGTGACATCTAGTATAACCTTGTTTAGACATAAACCTGTCAAACTTTAGATACCACTGCCTTGGAGCTTGTTTTAAGCCATACAATCTCTTCTTTAACCTGCACACTAGTTTCTCCTTCCCTTTTACCTCATATCCTTGTGGCTGCTGCATATATATCTCTTCCTCCAAATCCCCATGGAGAAAGGCTATCTTTACATCTAACTGCTCAAGATGCAAATCTTCAGCTGCTACTAGACTTAAAATAGTTCTGATTGAAGTCATTTTAACAACAGGAGAAAATATTTCATCAAAATCAATACCTTTCTTCTGTGCAAACCCATTCACCACAAGTCTAGCTTTGTACCTCTGTTTTCCTCTATCTTCTTCCTTCAGCCTATAAACCCATTTATTCTACAATTCTGTTTTACCTGCAGGAAACCTGACTAAGTCCCAAGTCTGGTTATGTGCTAAGGAGTCCATTTCTTCTTTCATGGCGTGCTCCCACTTCTTCCTAGTTTCTACCTACGCTACTTCTTCATAACATTATGGTTCACCAGAATCAGTCAACAATACATAATATAATGAAGGAGAGTATCGTTTAGGGGGTCTACTTATCCTAGTAGATCTTCTAACACCACTTTAAGGTGTTTGAAGTGCTTGTTGCTGTTGTGGTTGTTGTTCTAGCTGTTGATCATTATGATTTTCAGGCACCATCACTTTTCCTATGATATCGTCAATCACTGTGTATTCTTTGTTTCTTTTCTTGTTTCTTTTCCTGCAACTGATTCTTATACAAGAACTTTTCATTGAATATTACATCTCTACTCCTAATGATTTTGTGATTTTCATAATCATATAAGCAATAACCAAAATCATTAACACCATATCCAATAAAGGTACATTTCTTTGATTTTGCCTCAAGCTTTGTTCTATTTTCTTTGTTAATGTGGACAAAGGCTTCACAACCAAAAGTCTTCAAAAAGGAGTAGTTTACCTTTTTACCTGTCCATGCCTCCTCTGGAATACCACCATCCAAGGAACTTGAAGGTCCTCTGTTTATTATATAAATAACATTATTTACAGCATCTGCCCAAAATTGTAAAGGCAATCCTGCATGCAATCTCATTCACCTTGCACACTCCATGATTGTCCTATTCATCCTTTCTGACATGCCATTTTCTTGTGGTGTTCCTGGAACTGTCTTCTCTTTACGAATTCCATTCTCTGAACAGTACCTATCAAACTCTTTGCTGCAATATTCACCTCCATTGTCTGATATGAGACACTTCAACCTTTTTCCTGTCTCATTTTCAACCAAAGCTTTCCATTTCTTGAAAGTATCAAATACATCAGATTTATTTCGAATACAATAAATCCAGGTTTTTCTGGTCGCATCACCAATAAAAGTAACATAATAACAAGAGCCACCTAGAGATGATACCTGAGCAGGTCCCCATACATCTGTATGCACAAGCTCTAATTTTTCGATCTTCTTTTCTTTCCCAACTCTAAGGAATCTAACTCTCTTCTGTTTTCCATAAACACAATTCTCATAGAAGTCCAAATCAACATTCTTTAAACCCAACAACAAATTCCTTGAGTGAAGAATCTTCATCCCATTCTCACTCATGTGTCCGAGCCTATGATGCCATAATGCTGCATCTGCTCCTCTGGAAGTTAAAACATTAACAGAGTTAGAAATACCATTGCATAAATACAATGTACCAACATTTTCACCTTTTTCTATTACCAGGGCTCCTTTGGTGAACTTCCAAGCTTTATCTGTGAAAGTTGTCACACAACCTTCACCGCCTAACTACCCTGTTGAAATCAAATTTTTCTTCAGATCTGGAACATGCCTTACCTCCTTTAGTAGCCATTGATTTCCATTTTGCTGTTTTATGAAAATTGTACCCATTCCAATGATTTTACAGGGTTTATCATCACCCAAATGGACTTGTCCAAAATCTCCTTGAACATAATCATGAAAATATTTCTTATCAGGTGTGGCATGGAATGAGGCCCCTGAATCTACCACCCAGGAATTAGTAATATTTTCGAAAGAAAGAATCAAAGCATCTTGTAACACCTCACCTGTCACATTTGCTTCATGATTGTTTTCTTGCTGTGCATCTCCTTCTTTTCCCTTCTAAGATCTATAGTCTTTCTTTAGGTGTCCTTTCTTTCCGCATTTCCAGCACACTATCCCCGAACTGGAATTGGATCTGCCTTTCCTTGATTTGTTGCGATATCCTAAGCTCTTTCCTCTTTCCATTTTTCTTCCCCTAGAATCTACACTCAAAGCATTACCTGATGTCTCATCGGAGCTTTTGCGTCGCATTTCCTCGCTAAGGATTGCACCAACAACATCATCAAACTTTAAAGTACTAGATCCAGAGATAGAGTTACTAATGGCCATAACTAAACCATTCCAACTTTCTGGCAATGAGCATAGAAATAACAAAGCCCTAACTTCATCATCAAAATTTACCCCTATGGAACTTAACTGACTTGTAACTGTATTAAAATCATTTAAATGGTCTGCAACAGATCCACCTTCTAACATCTTCATATTAAATAAATGCTTCATAAGAAATACCTTATTTAAGGCCGAGGGTTTTTCATATAGTTTGGCCAATGCTGACATTAAACCCTATGTTGTCGTTTCCTTTGAAATATTAAATTCTACCGACACCGCTAAGCACAGCCGTATTGTTCCAAGTGCCTTTCTGTCGAGAATATCCCATTCTGTGTCTATCATACTCGTTGGCTTCTTTGTCTTTCCACTCAATGGTAGGTATAGATCTCTCTGATATAGATAATCTTCCATCTACATCTTCCACAGCTGGTAGTTTTGGTTGTTGAATTTTTCGACCCTAAACCTACCATCTTTCGTCATTTCTCCCACTTGAACCAGGAACCCTTCTCTCCTGCGATTTTATCAGCCAAATAGACCTTCAGCTCTGATACCAATTGTTAGAAAATTATATATTACGGAGCAATGGAACACATAAAATATTGTAGAAATATAAACACAGAAAACGCATAAAACAAGAGTGACACAGACATACGTGGTTCACCCAGTTTGGGCTACATCCATAGAGAAACAACCAGTCCTTCCTTTTATATTATCCAACAAACTAAAGAGATACAACCTACAGCAGATCCGCTATAACACCCTCTTCGCTCTCAATCTCCTCTCTCGTCCTCACTCAGAATCCAGATATCCATTGACACAATACAATTCCCTCATATGTAGTGAGGGTTGCCTTCTAGGGCAAAAAACCTTAAATTAAGTATAACTTCTACCGTCAGATCATCCGCCTAATGAACGGCCCAGATTGACTAGAAATTACTAGACTTTTACAAATCCCCCCCGCACCCCGCGTGGAGGGGTGTACAGTCTTCCTGGGGTATACATCCGGCTGAAACCTTTGAATAAAGAAGATAATCAGGTCCACACCCAACATTTCACCTCAAAGTATAGTTTCGAATGGATGGAAAAGGTGTTGATAATCCAAATGTTATCTCTCTAGCCCATTAGGTCTTCTCGAAAATTTATAGAACTATAAGTAGATACAGCCTTGGATCAAAGATGTTAATGCATCACAAAGAGAAGCTCCCCTACCCATCACTTCTTGAACTAGGACTATATTAAGGACATATTTTTTTAATAGAGTGCATTAGAACCCTTTTTTTGGCCTAGCTCCTAAGGCCTCTTACATTCAGTGAAAATATTTTCATTTTTTGGCTTGGGATGGCACTTTCAACACTCTAAGTACCATAGTAATTAAAATTATACACCCTTTATGAGTTTCCATGGAGGCTTTCTCTTGGGCATGTCTCAATTTTTATTTTATGCCAACCTCCCATCTGAGAAATCTCCCCTAGGTCATCACCAATCCCAATTTCGATGGAGATAGCCTCTTGGGGATTTTGAGGTCTAAAATCATAGTGTCCACCACCTTGAAGCCCTGATCTAATAAATTGTGAACCTGCCCAACTAGAATTTGAAGGGATCTCATAAAAAATTCCCCCCCAAGAGATAAGTTTGAGGAACATCATCAAACCCCCCCACTTTTGACATAGGGATCCATGGAGAGGGATGGGCATAGAAGGGGTTTCAAACTCCCCATGATGACCAAAAGAAGGAAAAACTCTAAAGGCATCTCCAAAAAAATCCAAGGATGAAATCTTTTCCATAATAACATCATCAAGGGGGAGAGTAGGCATAGCATTACAAACCCATTGATGTCTCCCTATTGAAGAAACACCTTTGGTTAATTTGACATGATAATGGGAGCTCCACCTTCAATCCTACCTAAACAATCAAGTGATTCTAGCCTTCCTTGATGAGAGAAATGGAAGTGTCCCACATATTAACTTCTCCCTAGAAGAAATATTTAAAGGTATCTTTGACACTAGAATATTAGTGAGTTGAGAAATTTAACTAGGATGGTTCATCAACTTTACCACTTCAATTCAACAAGGATGCCTTCAAATTTCTGGGAACCCAAGATCTTAATTTAGTTGTAGGGACATTTCAATACATCAACACATGACCAAAACAATTACATCTTATGCATTAGAAGGGTACATCGACATAATCAAGCATCTACATGAATTTGTAAGATACCCATACAAATTTAGTCGATTTAAGTAAACTTTGCCTAACATCCATTTCCATTAAAACACAAGGAACTGAATGTTGAAGTTGTGACAAAAAATTGTCATCAATAATTATGTTTTCCCTAACTTGTTGTCAATTGCTTGATGCCCAGCGATAGTCCAACACTTCAGAAGTAACCCCCGTAGTTTGACCCTATGACTATCTTATCCATTATTGAATTTGTTGGGTCAAAAAGAGGGAACTAATGTTTTAAAATTAACAAGACCGAATCCGAAAACTAGAGACCTTTTAGCACAACCTCTTCATCATTTTTATCCTTAAAGAAAAAAGCAATCCAACCTCTTGCAGGGATATGAAATCTAGGAGTATACCCTAATAGGGGCTCTTGGTTTTATTTGATCCATACTCTAAGCATTCCCATAGACATAGGACTTCCCATAAATTTTCCAACCAAAGAGCAACAATCAATATCCATGATGTCTACTATGTTGAAATACTCACCCACAAGAGTAGCACCCCATCCCTTTGACTTGAGGGTTTTTTTTTACCATTTTTTACCCTTCATCCCTAACTCAGGAAATCCTACACCATATTCCAATGCCTACAAACATAAACCCTAACCAATAAATCCCGAAGGAACAACAAAGGTTTTCCCTAAAAGAGTACCAAAATCACAATTAGGGAGAAAGTTGTTAGTCAAACACGCAAAGACCCAAGAACTTTGATGTTCAACTGGGAAGGAGGTACTCCTTCTAAAAAACAATAAAGAGGATGTTTTTTTCCAAATTCGAGTGATTGTTTAACTGGGGAGAACCCAAGGGAGTTACACAGGATCAAACCTGACACCTAGAATAAATAATGTACCTCAAAACATCTATGGGAAATTTTAGTCTCTTCCACACTACTTCTAAACAAACCTTATCTATCAAAACTTGAATAGATGGCCTTATATGTTGAACAAAAATTTCACCCTGCAAAATGGAATCCTCCTCATCAGCTCTAAGATAAAAGAGGAGGATTGAACAAGGCACCCCACTATTTTAACCTAGAGCCAACTAGGATCCATGTGGCCAAAGGTTCATATAAATAGCTTACCTAGAAAGAACATATGATAGAAACCTAGATCATTCTATAGTCGAAATCATTAAGGTCATAGCATCTTATTTCCAAGTTAATGGTTTCCCTTCACATTTATCATCTAAGCCAATTGAACATCAAAGGCTTGTTGTGCACCTTAAGCATTTTTGCATACTTAAATGGCTCTGAACATGATTTTATGGAATAAATGCATCTTTTAAAAGAAAGTGTTCGGTCATACCTTGTCAAGTGAAACAAATTACATGCTGGTTACCTTGATTTTTGACATAAGATTTATGGAGATGTTCACATAATATGATAATTTATTTTAAAAAATTAGAGATATGCGATGTTGACTATAAATTTAAACCATTAAAATAGTAGTGCAACCATTTAAAATAAATGGTTGGTAAACACCCATAGACATAAATTCAAGAGTTACTTTTAACATTATTTATATTCATGTAAATAAATATATATACCAAGAGGCATAAATTCAAGAGTTAATTTGAACATAGAGTTACTTCCCATTATAATTTGTGCAATTCTTTGCATAAATTTAAGTAGGAGTAAATATGTAAATACACAAATTTATCAAGGTTAGTGACCACCAAAATTTATGTAAATGGTTGCACAAAATGCAAGAGGATTATTAATGTTATTAAATTTTTATCTTATTTAAAATTGAATGGTGAAAGATTAAAAAAAAAGGCAAGGATTAAATATACCTCACTATTCAATCTAAAAACACTCTTTCAATTCCAAAATAGACTCACCTATTAACCTAACAAAATGTTTACAAATATCAAATCTAATGGTAAACAATCTTGAAGAAAGTATCAAACTAATATTATATTATTAAACCAAATCAACAATATTAGATTTATTTTAAGTAGGATGACACCTTGCATTGAGAAATTGCACAAAACATTATCGACTGCGTGTTTCTAGCCTTTTAATTCTAATAAAACTCCATAGAGAGAACACCTTCAACGTTAATATGAAATCTAGTGGTAAACAATCTTGAAGAAAGTATCAAACTAATATTATATTATTACACCAAATCAATAATAGTATATTGCTTTTAAGTAGAATGATGCCTTGCATTGAGAAATTGCACAAAACATTATTGAACACATGTTTCTATCCTTTTAATTCTAATAAAATTCTATTTAAAATCATCAGCGAAAGTAATTATTGTTGGAAACAAATGATAATACTGAGAGGGGGTGTGAATCAGTATTAAGGCTAATTTTAAACTTTTATGCCTATTTACTTTTCTTATTCAATATTGGCACCCATCCATATAATCAGCAACAATATGTAATATGGCAGCAACATGAAATCAACATACAAGCATACACACCATGAGTATCATACACATGAGACACAAGGATTTTCATGTGGAAACCCTTTTCGGAAAAAAAACACCAAGATTTTTGTTGTTATTAATGTAAAATAAGAGCACCTACTCTATTACATCAATCTGTTTTGTGAGAACCCACTCACAGGAAGCACCAACTCCCTTTGATTTTTTGCTAGCACCAATTCCCTCTATTTTTAGACACCTAACCAACTTACCAAAAGCACCATGTGAGGCACCGACCTCATGGATTTGTTGCAAGCACCAACTTGTAGCTCCATGTATTTATGCAAGCGCCAACTTATAGGAGGCACCAATCCCTAAGCCTTCTCAAGCACCCACTAGAGAATGGAAGCACCAACTTTCTCTATGTAGGACAAAACCCACACTCAAATAAGAACTAAATGTTCTCTGTAATTTTCTAGCCACTTTGTCTGATAACAACTTTATTCTCTACTCACTCTTCTCATTCTACACACTCTACAACAACCCACTACTATGCTCAATAGCAATCAATCATCACATTCCATGCATCTTTGTTCCATGCTCTTCATCAGTAGTCCCTCAGCTCTCGGCCTTTTTCTTTCCATAGCACACACACAGCTCTTGGCCTCTTTCTTTCCAAAGCGCACATTCGGCCTTTCTCACAGCATAGGAAACTTCTGTCTTACAATGCACATTCACTTGAGCCTTTTCTCACAGTGCATAGGCACTTCAACCTTTACTCAAAGCATACAGACACTTAAGCCTTTTCTCACAGTGCATAAGCACTTCAACCCTTACTCATGGTGCACGGAAAAATTCTCCCTTTCTCACACAGCAAAGCTCTCGAGGTCTCTTACCTATGCATAGGCACTCTCAGCCTTTCTCTACAGAATAGGTTCTCTCTCAGCCTTACATAGCTATGCACTAACATAGATATTTTTCCTTAGCTCAATGGCAACTAGGTTTCTTCCTCCCATTGCTCATCTAAGCTCCTGGGTTTTTTTCCTATGCTGCCTCCCCGATTGATGCTGCCACATTTTCTTGTGTTCAGACTGCGCATTGTATCGTGGCATGGCTCTTCCATGTTTCTATTGCATCTGACTTGGTCACTGTCGCTACATTAACCATGAGAATAGGCACTTTGACTATTTTCTCCATACTAAGAGTTAATTATCATTCCACCTGCACACTCCACCAGGCACAGTCCTCTCTGTGAACAGATCTCCTATCACTGAGGCTCTCCATGTTGAGAAATTAATTCTTATATGACACGCACACTCCTGCACGAGTCCCATACATTCATTTAACTCATTGAAATGTGCATCAGAGCATAGAGATAGCTTACCTCACCTCAAGTCAAACCCAACACTCTTTCCTTAAGATCATGGTCCTTGTTGCCTTGACCCATTGATCTTTGACAGTCATCATTTACTCCTAAGACAAACTCCTTTACGCTCATTTACTCTCCAGCTTCTGACTCATCCAACCTTCAATACTCCTATGTGTTGCTATTTCAAAGCTTTTACACCACAATGCAATATTGGAGCCCAAACATCTTATAACTCTATTAAGAGGATGTTACGATATGTCAACATTTTGATTGGCCTTTATCCCCTTCTTCTTAGCTCCTTATCATATTTCTTAACATAAGGCTGAGGGTCATGACCTGCAACTTAGCCTTGAGGTGTTAGAGCATTTAGACTCCTACTGGGGGTCATTATCCCTTTGTTAATAGCTCTCCACCCCTGGTTCTCTAAGTTCTTCTAGACCATGTACTTGGCAAAAAATTGAAGCCCCTCTATATCGAAACTTTTCAATAACAAACTGTTATAAAGTTTGGATATCCTCAATCCTTCGATCACTGACTTCTGATATGATGTCGTCATTGACACGTGGCACTTCCTGAGTGGTGACATGTGTCACCCATATATGGCCCATTAAGCCCCCTCAAAATGCCAAAACTACCTACCACGTTTCCTTCCTTACCGCCACGTCATGCTGACGTTCACTTTCCAAACCTCACGCTGCTTCCACACATCTCATTGCATGAGACACCAATGGACTGCTTTCTTCTTTACAGGAAATCACAACTTCTCCACAAATTTTCTTCCCCTTTGACATCAATGGCAAGGGGCTACAAGCTACCTTTCTCTTCCCATGCAATCACCGACTGTGTAGACTAGAGTCTAGTTGTTGAGATGTGCATTCTGCTTTGCAGACATCTCTACCATGGATATCATTGATGCTACTCCATAATCTGGGCATATTTGATATGCTCCCCTTGAAAATATATTGTTATCTTATTTTTCCTTCCAGTTTTGGACACCTTATGGTTGTTGGCTTAGCACTCTCTCCACTAATTCATCTTTTGTATCAAAAATATTGATACCCATTGTGGTGAAGTAAAATTATAAGTGTAGACACAAACAAATTCCTCTAGCCCGATAATGGGTCTAGCCACAACAGATACATTCTATGGAAAATTTCCTTAGGTTAGAACCAATTAAGAGGGCCTACCTCTTAGTACGCTTATCTCGTTTGATGAAGTCCTTGCTTGCTTGCTCCAACTATCTTGCACTTCCTTCTTCAAGCACATGAAACAAGTAAATGACAACAGACAACAACCGTGATAACATACAAATTGTAATTCAACCTACTTAACAAGTCAAGAAACATTAAGCCATGAATATGTAAGATGAAAAAACATGTAGGAAATCAATTGATAGTTGCATATATATTGATATCAAGAAGATATTACAACCATTGTCTTGACGTTGCTGTCCTCTAACATGACCAGGTTCCCACACACTTGTGCTAGCATCCCATGATGGCCTCAATCAACAATAGTTTTAAGGATATTCCCTTTAGGCTTCACTCCAAACCAAATCACACTTCTCCCTCACACAACTAGAGAGCTACAACTATGAATAGTTTGTTGTTTACTCCAAACCAAAATAGCACTAGCACACCAACATCAACATTAGCTTGTGCTTGGGAAGAAGGGAGATTTATATAGGAAAAATTGATGAGATATGGATCCACTCCTCATGGGAGAAGGTCTTATCCTTTGAGGTAGGTCCATCATTATAGGGGAAAGGAGACCAAACTAACATCCTCGACCCCATCTGACCAAACCATTTACCATACTTCTGTGACGAAGCTTCTAGAGCTGGAAGCTTCAGCTCTTAATTTAAAAAACTTTCCATAACAAGATTGGCGTGACTGGAACACAGCTCAGTCACTCCGGTCGGTGCTAGGGATAGTGCTAATCTCTACACATCGGCACAGGGGAGACAAAGGTCATTATCATCGGTCTTGTAAACTGGGCAAAATAGAAGTTTCGAGGGAAATGGTGCAAAAGGGAATTGATCTACTCATGAAGAAGGACATAATGGGAGTTTCTTCATGAAGGCAAAGCAAGTGGGGTTCACTGTAGAGGTCCTCCAGGATCAAGGAACGAGGAGTACAGGGACAGTGACAAAATGTTGTGTAATAAGCTACAAGCTTCCTTTCTCTTCCCATGCAATCATTGACTGTGTAGACCAGAGTCTAGTTGTTGAGATGTGCATTCTGCTTTGCAGACATCTCTACCATGGCTATCATTGATGCTACTCCATAAACTGGGCATATTTGCTATGCTCCCCCTAAACATATATTGTCTATTGTTTTTCCTTCCAGTTTTGGACACCTTATGGTTTTTGGCTTAGCACTCTCTCCATTAATTCATCTTTTGTATCAAAATGATTGATACCCATTGTTGTGAAGTAAAATTACAAGTGTGGACACAAACAAATTCCTCTAGCCCGATAATGGGTCTAGCCACAAAAAATACATTCTATGGAAGATTTCCTTAGGTTAGAACCAATTAAGAGGGCCTACCTTTTAGTACGCTTATCTCGTTTGATGATGTCCTTGCTTGCTCGCTCCAGCTATCTCACGCTTCCTTCTTCAAGCACCTGAAACAAGTAAACGACAACAGACAACAACCGTGATAACATACAAATTCTAATTCAACCTACTTAACAAGTCAAGAAACATTAAGCCATGAATATGTAAGATGACAAAACATGTAGGAAATCAATCGATAGTTGCATATTTATTGATATCAAGAAGAAATTACAACCATTGCCTTGATGTAGTTGTCCTCCTCTGACAAGACCAGGTTCCCACACACTTCTGCTAGAATCCCATGATGGCCTCAATCAACAATAGTTTTAAGGTTCTTCCCTTTAGGCTTCACTCCAAACCAAATCACACTTCTCTCTCACACAACTAGAGAGCTACAACTATGAATAGCTTGTTGTTTACTCCAAACCAAAATAGCACTAGCACACCAACATCAACACTAGCTTGTGCTTTGGAAGAAGGGAGGTTTATATAAGAAAAATGGATGAGAGATGGATCCAATCCTTATGGTAGAAGGTATTATCCTTTGAGGTAGTTCCATCATTATATGGGAAAGGAGCCCAAACTGACATCCTCGACCCCATCCGGCCAAAACATTTACTAGACTTCTGTTACGAAGCTTCTAGAGCTGGAAGCTTCAACTCTTAATTTAAAAAAATTTCCATAACAAGACCGGCGCGACTGGAACACAACTCAGCTGCTCTGGTCGGTGCTAGGGATAGTGCTAATATTTTCATATCGATGCAGGGGAGACAAAGTTCATTAGCGTCGGTCTTGTAAACTGGGAAAATCAGAAGTTTCAGGGGAAATGGTGCAAAAGGGAATTGATCTACTCATGAAGAAGGACATAATGGGAGTTTCTTCATGAAGGAAAAGCATGTGGGGTTCACTGTAGAGGTCCTCCAGGATCAAGGAATGGGGAGTACAGGGACAGTGATAAAATGTTGTGTAACAAATGCCCCCTAAAGCGTGAAGTTCGAGCTAGAGTGAGGGATGAAATGCTTTATGAATTAGTGTGGGGAACCGTAGTCTGCCGTCAGAAAACCTGCAAGAAAGTACATATACATATACATAACTAAAAACTCTGTTAAATGATACATGAATCGTGCCATGGACACATTGATTCAGAGAATGATCATGTAACTGGATCTAGGTATGGGCACAGCCATTGGTCAAAGAGGATCATAATGAAACCAAGGTATGGTCGCATCCACCCAACAATGAGAAGGATCACATATGATAAATCATGGTATGGTCGCAACCATCCATCCGAAAGAGACATGCATATCAACACAACCATGTCACATCACTTTGCAACCTGGACTTTTGTGATCTGAGTCCAGGGTCTTTCGCTCCAGCATGCCCCGATCAAAGTACAAATTCTAACATGCGAATAGATGTGTTGACGTCGAACATGCTAGAAAATCACTTGATTACCAGTCAATGATGTAAATTGTTAATAAGCATGAGAGAAACCACCAATAATGACAATGGTCCTGAAGGTACTATCAGCACAATCCACGGAATATGAATAGAGGAACTAAAGTCGAACACCCGTGAAATCACTCGATCAAAAGCCAATGATGTGAACTTGTCTTCGAGTTCGAGTTGAGTCTCTCGGTCAACTTCCCGGATAATGAGCTGAAGTCGACGGAAAGTGACCGTGTCAAAGGAGGGCCATAATTTTCCCCACATAATCGACACGAAATGAAAGGATGCAAAATGATTTTGTGCGATACAAAGAATGAGAGGTAAATGCAACAATAAAAGGAAAACTCTTGAACATATCGGCGACACAACTAGATGCTTGGTAGCTTTTGGATCCATGGGATCGGTAGTCATGATGACATGGCAGAGATAAAATGGAAGGAAAAATGAATGACCCAAACCCAGGAAGGTCAACGATACAAAGGAGGATATCCCAACCCGACACGAAGCAAAAAGTGTCATGTTCAAGAGTGAGCTGCCGACAAAACTAATAAATTTCCAAATTTTCCCCGACCATTTCTGGTAGGTACCCCAATTATTTTTTAATCACAAGCTTGAAGGGGATAGCATATGCTTGCACTGTAAGTTCATCCTTCGGACAAATCCGACCTAGTAAGTTTAACAATCCCTAGGAAGGAGAAGCTCACGTTCGTCATGGTAATGAATTCGATGTTGTTTAATAGTTTAACGAGTCCGACAAAGGTGTAACTTAGTATCTTTTTCATGTTTACAGAGTTTGAAAAAGACACACAAAAGAAAACTCCACATGGTCCCTTTTCATACATTCGTGTCTCTCGATCCCAAAAAGGTAGAAAATGATACTTGAGAGAATCGCTTGACCATTTTAGTCAAGGAGTACCTTTTTCGTAAATAGTGTCTCCCAGCCTGAAAAAGGGGTAAACTTATATTAGGTGCATGACGTTTCGCATCTGTTAACGAGTTTGAAATGACAAGGGCTCGGCCATCTTTTCGCTTTTAAAGGGTTAGAAAAGAGCTTGAAAGCGGACCCCCCATTTTATTTTCTTTTACGGGTCAAAAGGGAAAAACACTCGGCAATATTTTCATATGAGCTTAATGAGTCAAGAAAAACACTGAAACGTGACTCGTCATCATCGTCGAATCTCCATCACCTGTGGTTGCGCAAAAAGGTAAAGTGTATTATCTAGTTTTTGAGGAAAAATAGGTTACAATATTTACAAAAGCTTAATATTTTCATGAAAAAAATAATAAAAATGAGAAAAGTAAATATATTTTTACCATTTACAATTTTACCTTGCTGTGAAAAATGTTTTACTCACTTTTGCCCTAATTGTTCTAGAGCAGATTGCGGGAGATCCGGGAGGTCAATTGTTAGGCCCCTATACTACTAGTGTAACCCCTTATTGTTATTAGTACAACCCCCTTATTATATTGTTGTACCCATGTAGTCCCCATATTTTTATTATTGTGCCCCATAGAAGCCCACTATTGTTATTATTTTTCCCTTACATTATTATTGTTATGTCGGCTCTGATTATATTAAGACCCCTTAGACTCCTATATATAGAAAGGAGGTCTTGTTATTTGTATCATCAAAGAATTATTAATTTGTGTAATGTAAAGGAGGTTGCCCCCTCGAAGAGGCTTATTTCTAAGGTGTTGATCTATCTTTCCTATCTTTTTGTGAGCTGGTTTCATAACATTTGGTATCAGAGCTTTGGATTCTAGGCTTTCGCTGCTCCAAACAGGTCATCGTGGAATTTGCACTATAACTTTTTTTCTGTGACGTTTCAGATGCTAAAAAAAAACCCATTTGGGCCAAAATCGTTATGAACCTTGGGTTTGAATTTCAGAGCGTTTCATGCTATATTTGTGGAGATATGATCTAAGTAAGTTGGCCTTTTTGCAGACTCCCGAATTTCATTCCAAACAGGTGACCTGTGGAAAATCGTCATAACTTTTGTTTTGAGAGTCAGATTGAAATTTCGTAAGAAGCTACAAAAAGAGGACGGATTTTAGTTTCTTTTATATATTTTTTCAGATACTAAGGTCAAAACAGTGACACATGGATCTTCATACAAGTTCACTCTTCTGGAAAGGTTTATAATCAGGTCATCTGGGGAGATTGTGCATAACTCTACCTTGGAGAATCTAAATACGATCAGACTGGTGGCATTGAAAAGAGGACACAGAGGTCTATTGCAGGTCACAATTTCAAAACTTAAAGATCTGAAAGTACAGAGTTACAGTCATTCCAAGATCGAGCTCCTAAAATCAAGAAAAAGTGAGATGAGGAAGTTTGATGGCAAGGATCTGGTAAATTGGATACTACAGATGGAGAAATATTTTGATTTACATGAGGTGCAACTATTAAAAAAGGTACGTATTGCATCTTCATATTTAGAACCAAATCAATTTTTTATGGTATAAAGGGCTTTGTTCTCGTAAACCACTTGTTACGTGGTCAATTTTCACGGAGGAAATGATAGAACATTATGAGGATACAAAGAGAAGCTCCTTCTTTAGCCAATTGATAAATCTAAAAAAAAAGGGTTAAATGGAAGAGAACATTGAGGACTTTCAAAAATTGAATAGAAGGGTAAATTATATTCTAGAGAAGCAAATGATTGATGTCTTCATAGGGACTTTAAAGGATAACGTTCAACATGAGGTTTGTTTTTGGGAATTTGATTCATTGGAGGAGGCATTCGAGTTGACAAGAAAAATTGAAAGTGAAATTATGGAAACAAGGAATCCCACCACTCATGGCTATAATTATGAAAGTGTTTCTTCTACTAGCCTTCCACAACCTACAAGGATTACACCACAACAATTGGAAGAGAAAATAGAAAAGGGGCTTTGTTACAATTGTGATAGAAAATTCACTAAAGGTCATAAATGTGCTAAGAAGAAATTATTTTACATAGAGTATGAAGAGGAGGAAGAAAAGGATCAAGAAACATCAAAAGAAGAGGATATACGCTAGGAACAAACCCCAGAGAAAGAAGAAATGAATCCGACCATATCTTGTAAACCATTGACAAGAATTACCACTCCTCAAACTCTCAAGATAGAAGGACATATCAAGAAGAAAAAGGTTCAAGAAGTGAAAGATCATATCAAGAAAGCAGAAATGAATCCAACCATATCTTGTAATGCATTGGCTGGAATTATCACTCCTCAAACTATCAATATAGAAGGACATATCCAAAAGAAAAATTTTCAAGAAGTGAAAGATCCCATCAAGCATCAAGAAATGAATCCAACCATATCTTGTAAAGCATTGGAAGAAATTATCACTCCTCAAACTCTTAAGATAGAAGGACATATCAGAAGAAAAAGGTTAAAGCAGTGAAAGATCACATCGAGCATCAACAAAAAGTTCTCCAACTTTTAAAGGATAATGCCACTTTAGTGCAAAATCGAATGAAACAACAGGTAGATCAACATCGCAGTGAAAAAAGTTTTGATGTAGGTGATTGGGTATTTTTATGGCTACATCTCAAGCAAGCTATTTATGAGAAGGAAATGTTGGCAATACTACATGCACTTAAGAAATGGTGACCTTACCCAATGGGAAGAAACTTCAAGGTAAAAATGGATCATGATAGTCTTAAATACTTTTTAGAACAAATATTATCTTTAGAAGAATAGAAAAAATAGGTCACAAAAATGTTGGGTTGTGACTTTGACATCATCTACAGAAAAGGGAAGAAAATTTTTGTTGCAGATGCACTCTCAAGAAAGGATGAGGATGTGGAAGCATTGTTTTGTGTTATTTCTATTATCCAACCAGATTGGATAAACGAAGTAAGGGATGAATGGAAGAAGGACGAAGAAGTGTGGCCACTCATTCAAAATTTGCAAAAGATCCCAATTCAAACAATATGGCCATAACTTGAAGAGGAAGGAAAAATCATATTGGAACCTGGAGCAGTCACAGAAACAAGAACCCGACAACTACGAAATTGATCAATTTTAGAGTATCTCATCAAGTGGAAGAACTTACTTGCTGAAGATTCCACATGGGAGAACAAGAATTTTATACAGAAGCATCAAGAACTACTCAAGTGTTGAGGAAAACACTTTTTGAAGGAGAGGGTCATGTTAGGCCCCTATACTACTAGTGTAACTCCTTATTGTTATTAGTACAACCCCCTTATTATATTGTTGTATCCATGTAGTCCCCATATTGTTATTATTGTGCCCCATAGAAGCCCACTATTGTTATTATTTTCCCTTACATTATTATTCTTATGTCGGCTCTGATTATATTATGACCCCTTAGACTCCTATATAGAAAGGAGGTCTTGTCATTTGTATCATCAAAGAATTATTCATTTGTGTAATGTAAAGGAGGTTACGCCCTCGAAGAGGCATATTTCTAAGGCGTTGATCTATCTTTCCTATCTTTTTGTGAGTTGATTTCATAACATCAATTGCCGAGCCGCCAGTTACAAGTAAAAGCCAAAGCCCTGAGCTCCATTTTCATGTCCTTTATTTATGTTTTTAACCAAATTTTAGATTTTTTAGGGGGGTTTTGAAAAAACTTTTTTTCCCTCGATCAGCGCGACTTCCAGGCATGGAATCACGCTGGCCGAGGGTGATTAACAAAGCCAATCGCGCCGTTGGTGCAACTGTTTTTAAAACAGGTGCGTCATCGTCATGAATAGGGAAAAACCCTATTTCCTCAAAAAATCACTGTTAAACTCAAATTTATGGGCCAAGCATGATTGTTGACTCAAATTAATGGCTTTTGCAGGAAAGAATCGTTGAAAATGGTGGACTGGAAAGAACGGGAACATGAGGATGTTGACACCCAAGCAATGAATGACCTAAATTTCCTGGAAGCTTTGAGGGCTTGTGGGCTCCTCAAATTCTTTCTCACGCCAGGGATGCAAGCCCAGCCCAAGTTGCTTCGGTACCTGATTAGTCTTTGAGACATTAATCGGGAGATATTTGTCATTGGTGACCAAGAACTAGAGTTGGAAACTTCAAATATATACTTCATCACTGGCATTTCCCGAAGAGAGGAACCAATGAACCTGTATGGGTCACGACCAATTGGGGCAAGCATATCTTCATTGCTTGCTGAACATTGCCCTGAGGCCCTGAAATCTAAAAGTGGGAAGATAGAGATTTCCAGTGTTCAGGATCTAACACTGAGAGTGCTTCTATTGACCATCAACAGAGTGGCGAGGTCCCAGGTGGAACATGAGACCAGCAAGTTGAAATTACTATATGCTATTGACTGCATAGCACCTACGATCTTCAACTGAGCTGAGGCCATGAAGACAAACATAAAGAGCCAACTGTCCAAAGCTAAGGCGGGGAATCTGAAGCAATTTTGCTTTGGATCTATGCTTGTGACCTTTTTCTTGGAATGGGTGTCATTGTTCCAGTATCAGCTGACTAAGGTAGATCCTCCTATGCCATGAAATCTACAAATGGCCTGTTGGAGTCGTTTGATGCCCAGGATCACTAGGGGTCAGCACATGTCATACCAACTTGCATTCTTTTCATGGCTACGATGACAGAAGATCGTCATGGAGGACTGGCCATACAGTGGCACTGACTTCCATGGAGATCTGAAAATGCCCTTACCAGATGGAGAGGATTTTTACAACAAAGGTAAAAAATCAACTTTTTAATTTCAAGATTTTTCAATTGTTTTTGGTATATATGTGCTTATAAAATTTCTCTTGTTAATGTAGACGTTGGACCAGAGCAGCCTGCTAGGATGTAGCCAAGCGTGTCCCTCGCCCTATTGATGTTATCTCTCCTTATTAGGAAGGGAGTGACAACGAGGAGGAGATCGCAAAGAACCTTGAGAGGTTGACTCGTGGCATCCCGGAGCATGCTTTGGTAGGAGACATTCCACGTCAGTACCAAAGACACACTATGGGAGTCTCGGATTGGATCCGCCGATTGCTAACTCATGTTGCACAAGCCGTAGCATGCTACCACGATCACCATGCTAATTAGTTCCTAGGTCCAGCACTTACATTTTTTGAGGCCTGAGTGCCACAGATATATGAGCCCTGCGAGTTTCCGGTGTTATTTTGGACACACATTATTTTTTTGGGTTCTGATGTATCAAACATTATCACCATATATATATATATATATATATATATATATATATATATATATATATATATATATATATATATATGTTGTATTTTCTTGTCTACTATGGTACAAATGGTTTGTTTTATCTTTTCACATGTTTCGTAAATGTCTATCCAACACATAATTAGCTAATGCATCTGTCAATGGATTCATGCGTCTAGGAATATGATGATATGTAATGTAATCAAAATGTCTTTCCAATGGAGGGATACGGAGATACATTCTCAATATTTGAGGGTTTTTAACGGAATATTGCCCATTGAGTTTAAGGATGACAAGCTGTGAATCCAAGTTGACAACCAACTCTCTAATGCCAAGAGCAATGGCTTTTGACAACAGTTCGATGACCACACTATATTTGGCAATGTTGTTAGTTGTGCGACCTAGACAGATACCTTAAAGGTCAATCAATTCATTGTTATGGTCATAAATAGACCATGTCACGGATGATAGTTTTTGGGTACTATGGCAAGCACCATCAACGAAACCAATGTGGGGAGTTGCAGACATATGCAAAGCAATAAAAGCATAGTAAACAGGAAAGTTGTTTGAAAACTACCACACAAAACCACACTGCACAAAAATTAATGACACACTAATGTACATAAGTAACCATGTGTGATGTCCTAAGCATAGTACTTCTTGAGGTGGGAGTCCATGCTGGGACTCAGGTAATCAATCAACACAAAAGGACACCGGGGTTTTACCATTTTCATGATGATTAAGCATCGACTCGGCCAAATAATGGAGTAGAAATCATATAAGGCTTTTCCCCCATGCCCCCTGGGCAAGGGAGGGTTACAAGTCAAATGGCAACCCCATTGCAATAATGGGAAATCGGTAAAAACTCAGGGAGGGTGAAAAATCCTGAATCCATGAAGGGATAAAGGTTCCCTTAGTTGAAAGATCTTGATCATGTTAGGATAAACTAACACATCAATAAGCAACTAAGAAGAAAACTTCTTGGAACACATAGACATGACCGCTGGGTGAGGCAGGAATGAGGAGTGATGATGAGTATCGATCCAAGGTGGTTCCTCGAGAGACATGACTTCCATGATACCTTCATCAGCAAGGAAGGTCTCGGCTAAGGGATCAGGTGATTCCAAAGTGCCAAGCCACGGGGATTGAGAGTATGTATCAAGAGAGGTCTTTTACATAAAATAATCAGAGGATGTAGAACTCGAAGCCGAAACAATTTCCACGTAATTGACTTCGGTGGGACTAAGCGGCATAACCTCGCCCCAGGTATCAACAATATCTAGTGAAGGTATGACCCAAGGATCATATTTGACCGAGATCATGTTGATAGAGGAAACATGAGAAGGTGGGAGTGAAAAAATTCCCATTAAGGCAGAATCTTTGAAAAGACCTGCCCCCATACTCTCATAGGGAACACCAGTGTGCTTGACGTATGGAACATTACCACCTGAGGAGGAAGAGGCAAAGAAAGACAGTTGGTCCACAGTGACAATCTTCCCTTGATGGGGAAAACGAATCACACGAAATAAATAGGAGGCCACGGCATGCATGGCATGGGTCCAGCTTCGGCTGAGTAGAAGATTATAATTGAGATTGGCATCAACAATTTCTACCTCGACTTGCACTGTCTTGCCTTCCATAGTGATGGCAAGGTTAGGTAAGACACCGAAGGGTCGTGAATCGTACCCATCGAAAGCTTCCAAAGTGTTCAGAGATTGGTTCAAAGCAGGAGAACCAATAGCCTTCCAGCATGCGGTTGACATGATGCAGGTGGAAGCACCTTCATCAATGACAATCCAATGGATGGTCTTCTCATTGATGATTACCTAAATAAGAAAGGCAATCTGATGAGGGAGACACTAAACATGGTTTTCTATATCAAAACATATCAAATTGGAATCGGCGGGATCGATGCCCCCGATAGCTGACAGCAAAGATTTCCATTGTGATGGGCAGCTTTGGAGCACCTTGAGAGCCAACATTGCTGACGGCGTCTGAGCCAAATCCTCAACAATATTGTAGTGTTGAGCAGCTCGAGCGTTCAGATTATACGAGGATTTCCATAGCACACCTCAATAGGGTGGCTGTATAGCGGAATCAGGGTTAGGGCGCTCAATATGTAGAGGGCCGGAACCCAGGGTAGAAGAAGAAGGTGAGGCTTCTTTCTCTTTCCTAACTATTGAAACAGGAGTTTGAAAATATTTCAATCTAGTGGCCACATCAATAGGCGTACTCATCATGAACACTTGAGTTCCGGAGGAAGCATATTGGAGTTGGTCTACCATTTGGGTTTGCTGAGATGGAAATGGCTCTTTGAGGACAATGGGGGTCCCTTTGAGCAAGCGACTAACTTTGGATCATCGTAGACAATCCTTAGTGTAGTGATATTCCTCACAAATGAGGCAACGATACTTGGATTTCTGTTGCAAAGATTCACCAGCAGACGATTTGGGAGGACCTTGTTTTGGGGCATCGACTTTACCCTTGCCTTTGCCTTTCTTCTTTCCTTTTAAGGATTTGTCTGATGTAGTATACTGGACAGCGTGGACCTCTGAGGTTTTACCAGGGCCAAGTTGATTCTGGGACGAACTATTAGGAACAGCATTTGAGACCAACTTAGGAACAGCGGTTGCAAAATTTGTCCTTGAGGTTGCAGAGGTTGGCCCTGCGAGGACATGCGCTGGGATGTGTAAGGAGCACATTGCATCTATTGCTGCACAGTTTGTTACAACTGTTGCAAGGGTTGACCTTGTGTTTGTTGCAGTTGACCTTGTTGCGGGATCATTTTCCCTTACGGTTGCACGGAGAGCCCTTGCTGCAAAAAAGGTTGCCCTTGCAGTAACAAAGTCTACCCTTGTTGTTGTAGAGGTTTTCCTTGCTATTGCAAGGGTACTTGAACAATGCCTGAGAAATTTATGAATTGAATCTGGCCATAGCCAGGCTAAATGTATTGCTTAGATTGGAGGGTGTAATGTTAATTAACCATTCCTTGAGAACCATATGGAATGTAAGGAGTTTGGTATTGGACCCGAGACCCATATGGCTACTGATACTGAACATTGCTCGATCCAGATGGACCAATGGGATTCTCAACCTGTTAGTACTAGACATTGCTTGATCCAATAGGATCAGCAGGGTTGTGAATAATGCTAGAGGAAGGATGGTTCATACCAAGCATGTGAGCCACTCAGATTGGTGGCACCTAACACCATAGAAACATTCAGGCTTTTCCCCCTAGGCGGTGGCACAGCCTGGCCACTGGTTAGAGGGATGGAAGAACTTATAGAGACATTCTTTGAGACTACCGGTTGTGCCTGACGTGTAACTAGGATTGATGATACAAGAGTATTCGGAATGGTGGGTTGCACCGGGACTGAGGTAACGGTCTGTTGGGAAGTCGTGTTCGCAATGAACAGACCTGACGTAGGCATGGCGCCTAATTCCCAAACAGGGTTATGGTAAAGTGATGAGGCACTAGGCGTACCTAAAACCAACCGCGCCAAATACTCATAGTTGGGTGGAAAACTGAAGGGAATACCCCCTGAATAGGGGAAACACTCAGTAGGAAAAGTTAGCTCTTCCCCCTTGATAGTGTGTGGGGTAGAAACTTCGAACTCTTCTGGAGAGGTGACTGGAGCATCACCTTTGGGTTCCATGTCTGGAAAAAAAAAATGACGAATGGCCGAAGAAGTACGAGGGGATAGTTCCAAAGGAACACATGGCTGGTCATATGGACTGTAAGGATGTTGTGGTGATATCACAACAGGGTCAAACTAAGGATTCGGAGGATAGATAACCAGTCCAAGCTAATCGTCAATGGTCGGCAAGTCCTCAGGAGTTTGAACGGGATTTTCTAGAGATTCTGAGCCAAGATCAGCAGATGACCCAGTATCGAAAGTAGGCAGAGGACTAGATGACAAAGGTTGAATACTCAGAACAATTCCAAGTTCAACACCTTGGTCCTTGAGTGACTATGGTAACTCAAGAAATGGCTCCTCAGATAATCTTTTAGACAGAGGAGAGGAAGAGGAGCTGGATGAACCAAACGGTTCAGCCACAATGACCTTGTCTTAGTCTACAGAAAAAATTAACTTCAAGGCTTTAAAATGTTCTTTAATGGAAACTCACGATTTAGTCTTAGAGAAGACTAATAGGGTGTTATCGAATAGTGGGAAATCAATTATTAAGACGCATAAAAGAGTGGTGCTCTTTCATTTTTTAAGAGTCGAGAAAGAAACAAAGATGACTCTATCGCTTTCGATTGGAAATGCGCTTGAAAGGACAAGTGCTCGAATGATCTTTTAAGTTTAATGAGTCAAAAAGATCAAATGACTGCTCTGGATGATCTAGGTAAACAGGATTACTAGGCAAACATGAACTGCAGAATACCTCTCGGCGAACCGAGAAGTACGAGCAGGGAATCTCCCAGAATGTCATGTTCGATGTATCATGTTTGCAAGGTGGCCGACTTGACTTCCTAAGGATAAAGGATTGCCGCCTAGATGGGTCTCCCGTTATATACTCGACGGTACGGGGAGCACAAATCCGTACTAGCGTTGTCTAATTCCGAAGCTAACGACAGCTGCTAGGTTTAAAAGGAACACATCTCTAGCCTAGACCTTCTAAATATGATCGTTAAATTTCAAATGAGCCTTAGGTTAATTGAATTCATTTTAAAGTTTATCTTGAGTTATGTTTTAGTATCCAGGTCTTAGCGATGCGACTCGAAAAACCTTAAATGCAACTAAATGAGAGAAGACCCTTTCAATTCAATGAAATGCCTCCACTAGAGATGGTAGAAACTACTCAATCAAATGCAAACAATCAAGCAATTGAAAGTGAAATGATCTTTCACTACCTTACTTTTTCGAAAAGTAAACCAATGAAAAATGCATTCCAATTCCTAATTTCCTAACAAGAACATATCTAATATTCCTTTCAAAAGCAAAAGAGTTCTTTTCCTTTTCCAATGCCAATGCAATTCTAGTCTTTCAGTGATGCAAGTTATCGTAGCACAATGATACAACAAAATAGAATTTCATACTTTTTCATGAAACAATGAAATAAACATTTCGCATACAATTCTTCAATGAAAAAGTTTTCGAGCCAATAAGCTCTTCAAGCATATGAAAACATGAAAATATAAGCTCATTCAGACTAATGAAACACCGACTTTACCAACAACAAGACAAGCAACATGATCCATGCCAGAAAATAAACGTTTAGACAAGCAAACAAAAACTTTCCACACTTGTGCAATAGAGGTCAAAGTCGTAAAAGGACCGAAAACGAAATGCGAGGAGTAGGCACACCTACAACTTGACTCATTGAGTTCACAAACAGTTGAACAGATGAAAATCTAGATGCCCTAGTGTCACTGACCACCCAATGACTCAAGCAATCAAGCAAGAAGAGGATAAACCAACAAGCAAACAAAACCAAATGAAAAGCAACTTTCTAGTTAGGGAGAAAATGGTCCAAAAGGTTTACGGGGTCAAAATCATAAGAGCAGAACACACTGGCCAAGATTGGGTCAAACCCTAATCTTCACTTACAGACATTGGCGTGACTGCCTAATAGACAACAAGCACCAGAGGCTGGTCGGCGTGACTGTTCCTCAGCATATCGCGTTGATCGGAGCGACTGTCAGCGGATTAAGCACGTTGATCGAGGAAGCTTAATTCAACCTACTTAACAAGTCAAGAAATATTAAGCCATGAATATGTAAGATGAAAAAACATGTAGGAAATCAATCGATAGTTGCATATATATTGATATCGAGAAGAGATTACAACCATTGTCTTGACGTTGTTGTCCTCCTCTGACAAGACCATGTTCCCACACACTTCTGCTAGCATCCCATGATGGCCTCAATCAACAATATTTTTAAGGCTCTTCCCTTTAGGCTTCACTCCAAACCAAATCACACTTCTCCCTCACACAACTAGAGAGCTACAACTATGAATAGCTTGTTGTTTACTCCAAACCAAAATAGCACTAGCACACCAACATCAACACTAGCTTGTGCTTGGGAAGGAAGGAGGTTTATATAGGAAAAATGGATGAGAGATGGATCCACTCCTCATGGGAGAAGGTCTTATCCTTTGAGGTAGTTCCATCATTATAGGGGAAAGGAGCCCAAACTGACATCCTTGACCCCATCCAGCCAAACCATTTACCAGACTTCTGTTACGAAGCTTCTAGAGCTGGAAGCTTCTGCTCTTAATGTAAAAAATTTTCCATAACAGGATCAATGCGACTGGAACACAGCTCAGTCGCTCCGGTCGGCGCTATGGATAGTTTTAATCTCTGCACATCGACGCGAGGGAGACAAAGGTCATTAGCCTCGGTTTGTAAACTGGGCAAAATAGAAGTTTCAAGGGAAATGGTGCAAAAGGGAATTGATCGGCTCATGAAGAAGGACATAATGGGAGTTTCTTCATGAAGGAAAAGCATGTGGATTTCACTGTATAGGTCCTCCAGGATCAAGGGACAAGGAGTATAGGGACAGTGACAAAATGTTGTGTAATAGGCTAGAAGCTGCCTTTCTCTTTCCATGCAATCACCGACTGTGTAGACCAGAGTCTAGTTGTTGAGATGTGCATTCTGATTTGCAGACATCTCTACCAAGGCTATCATTGATGCTACTCCATAAACTATATTTGATATGCTCCCCCTGAACATATATTGTCTCTTATTTTTCCTTCCAGTTTTGGACACCTTATGGTTGTTGGCTTAGCACTCTCTCCACTAATTCATCTTTTGTATCAAAAAGATTGATACCCATTAAACTGCTCATGGTATTGTTGTTGTTGCAATACCAAATGATGATGCATTTCATCTTGTTATTCTTCACTGTTGTTGCTTTCGAGACTATGGTCACATTATTTGAGCATCTCCACTTATCCCCTTGAGATCATTCTCATACACTAGGGACTGCTTCTTATACCAATCTCACCAAAGGAAACGATACAAATGAAACAATGTAATAGGAAAACTCTAATATTTATTTTCCCAAAAATGAAAGTCCATTTACACACATGGTTACTCAACATGAGCCCAACACAACTAATTGACATAGTGATACCAATTGAGGGTTATGGGACATGGAAATATTGCACAAATTATGTTTCATGAACACAAGAATGCTATGCATAATCAAACTTACAACTTAAAATGAAATAAGGGTATTTCACCAAACATGCAAACCTTTCATTTGCTCAGCAATCTCCCTTTCTAAGGTTGCCCATTGTTGCCTACTATTTCTAATCAAAGCAGTTCTCCCTGAGTCAATGCTCTTTGATCTCCTCCAACAACATTCTTTCCTTTGCGTGGGGATTGATCCTGTGGACCTAACTTGACTGTGAGCTTATTCTCATTCCACACTTCCACTGCAACCCATATTCTTCCCACAACATAAGATATTGTTGTGTACTCCTCATGTCAGCTTCATCAATCAGATGCACCTTTATGTTTCTTCTTCTTGGCTTCTTGCATCTGACTTATTTAGCCTCCCTTAAGGCCCTTCTCTTCCTTTACTGAAGAGAAACATAGGATCTACTCCCCCTGAGCATATTATCTTCCTTCTTCCTCAAAACCTTCAAAGGTTGAGTTCTGATAGAAGAATTATCATCTTGCTTCTTCTTTGCCCATGTTTGGGTCTTCTCTTGACTGCTCATGAATGGAGGAAAATTCTCTTTCACTTCCTCTTTCTTCACCCAAATCCACTTGGAGCCTCTCTACCTTACAGAGGGATCTAATACAAGAGTAGAAGGATCATTCTTTTGATTTCTTCCTCCTATATTCACCTTTCTCTATTGACATGGAGTATTGAAGACAGATGTGTATCTCTAAACTCTAATCTTTCTCCTTATCTTCAAATCCCAAGTTGTTTCATTCACATGCATATGTTGAGAAGAACTCCATTTCTTCTCATTTCTGTAGTCAGCTCTTGTGTGTCTGATATTTCCACAGTTGTAACATTCAACATGGCTTAAGGTTGGGGCAAAGGAGTTACCTTACTTGACAACATTTTTGCCAAAAATCCTGTCATGGCCAACATGCCTTCTCCTAGAATTTTTGTGCATTCTTGGGTTGCTTCTACCCAGCACATATTGTTTCCTTTCATAACATCTACAGTCTATGTCTTTATGTCCAAAATTATTACAAGAAAAACAATACCCATAAAAAGGATTTTGTTGACAGAGGTTACCTTTTCTTTGAAGGCTATGTCTTTGAGAAGGAGGGGTCCTCTGCTAGATCTTCATGTGCATTCTATGACATCTTGCATTGTTATCATGCACTCTTCTTTGCAACTACCTTGCCCTCTTCTAATGCACTTCTTGTTGTTGCTTCTTAGCCTTTTGTTGTTGCCTTTTCTTCTCTTGTTTCTGTTGCTTTCCATGTTGTTGTTGGTGTCCAACAACCTTTCATTCTTTGTTGTTGTTGGAATCTTGGACTCCCTTTACCTAGGAATTTGACCCTTCATCTTGCACCATCTTAGAGCTTGGTTTTTATTTGAAACCCAAACCAACCTTGATGAGCAGGGATCCTTGCTTAACAAGAATCTCATTTAAGGCCTTTGTGCTTGCCTCAAACTTTTGATATTGACTCCAACTCTATTTTTGACTTTTCTAAGTCATGTCTCAATGAGACTACCTCATTTTATAGTCTCCCACAATAATCTTCCTTTTCACTCGACTGATTGGTTAACATCTCAATCAGTCTGCTAGCCTATTCTTATTAAGCATTTAGTTTAACCATTGTTCTGCTCAACTTCTCATTCTCAAGCTCATAGATTTTTAATTGCTCCTTTCACTTGATATTTTCCTCTGATAGGTCCTTGATCTTCTTTAGAGTAGAAATCAACTTCTTTCTAAAAAATATCCTTTCATTTAGATAATTTTCTTCATTATCAGAGGTGCTAGCTGAGTTACCACAAAGATCTAAGCCCATATTTGTGTCCATGGAGTCTTCCATAGGTCTAAGGGTTATCCCTTCTTTATCACTACATGGGGTATTCTCTTTCTCTCTTATGGATGAAAACACCATGAATCTCTCTTCTTCCTCTAGGGATTCCTCACTTCTTTTGCTACAAAAGTGGGTCTATCTTCATTACAATTACTAGATGCACGATTATCTCTATCTTCAAGTGATACACATGTACATCTAGATAATGAAGGACTTATCTCTTTGCATTGATCACAAAGAAATAGCATACCTTCTGAGAAGCATGGTCTCTCTTCTAAGACTTCTTCATCATCAACTGAGTGTCATGAGCAGCAACTTCTCCATGTTCTGGTTCATTGCTAGAGCAAAAGGGCTCCTCAGCCTCTTCTTGAGCCACATGGCTATCTCCACCATGTAGAAATTGTAGTCTATCCAGCACTTCCATTGCTGACTCACAATGCCTTACTTTATCATAATTTGGCTTAGACATCCCTTTCATGATGACCTCCTTGGCTTTTTCATTATGTTCATTCTTTTCTCCATTCAACACATAGCGCCACATATCAATATCCAAGGCTATTAAATAGTCCACCATTCTAACCTCCCAGACTTCATAGTCGAGCTCATGGTCTGATCCATTTAAAAATGGAACTCCTTCTATTGTTAGCCTAGATCGATTAGCCAATGTTTCCCTTTGATCTACCTTATAGCGATTAAGTTATTCCTGAAGAAACTTGGCTCTGATACCAATTATTGGAAATAAATGATAATACTGAGAAGGGCAGGTGAATCATTATTAAGGCTAATTTTAAAATTTTATGCCTATTTACTGTTCTTATTCAATCTTGGCACCCGTCCATATAATCATCAGCAATATGTAATATGGTAGCAACATGGAATCAACATACAAGCATACACACCATGAGTATCATACACATGAGACACAAGGTTTTTCATGTGGAAACCATTTCAGGAAAAAACCACCAAGCTTGTTGTTGTTATTGATGTAAAATAAGAGCACCTACTCTATTACATCAATATGTTTTGTGAGCACCCACTCACAAGAAGCACCAACTCCCTTTGATTGTTTTCTAGCACCAACTAGCAAGAAGTACCAAGCCCCTTTGTTTGTAGACACCTATCCAACTTACCAGAAGCACCATGTGAAGACTGTCCTCACGGATTTGTTGCAAGCACCAACTTGCAATTCCTTGGATTTATGCAAGCACCAAATTGCAAGAGGAACCAACCCCCAAGCATTCTCAAGCACCCACTAGAGAATGGAAGCACCAACTTCCTGTATGTAGGCACCAACCCACACTCAAATAATAACTTAATGTTCTATGTATTTTGGCAGCCACTTTTCCTGATAACAACTTTGTTCGCTACTATCTTTGCTCACTCTGCACACTCTGCAACAACCCATTGATCTACTCAACAACAATGATTCATCACATTCCATGCAGCTATGTTCTCTTCTCTTCATTAGCAGTCCCTCAGATCTCAGCCTTTTTCTCTCAACAGCACACACACAACTCTCAACCTCTTTCTCTCCACAACACACACTTGGCCTTTCTCACAGCATAGGCAACTTCCGCCTTTAATCACAGCATACATGCACTTCAGCCTTTTCTCACAGCACAAAGGCACTTCAGCCTTTACTCACAATGCATAGGCACTTCAACCTTTTCTCACAATGCACAGGCACTTCAGCCTTTACTCACAGTGCACAGGAAACTTCGGCCATTCTCACACAGTGCAACTCTCAGGGTCTCTTACCTCTGCATAAGAACTCTCCTCATTTCTCTACATAACAGACTCTCTTTCAACCTTACATTATTGTGTACTAACACAGATCTTTTTTCTTAGCTCATTAAAAATTATGTTGCTTCCCCCCATTGCTCATCTAAGCTCCTGGGTTTTGTTCCTCCGCTGCCTCCCCAATCGGTATTGCCACACTGTCCTGTGTTCACACTACGCACTGTACCTTTTCATGGCTCTTCCATGTTGGTATTGTGTATGACTTGGTAACTTCCACTTCATTAACCATGAGAATGGGCACTTTGACTATTTTCTCTATACTGAGAGTTAATTCTCAGTCCACCTGCACACTCCACTAGGCACAATCCTCTCTATGAACAAATCTCCTATCACTGAGGCTCTCCATGCTGAGAAATTAATTCTTAGATGACGTGCACACTCCTTCATGAATCCCATACATTCATTTAACTCAGTAAAACGTGCATTAGATCATAGAGATAACTTGTCTCACCTCAAATCAGACCCAACACTCTCTCCTTAAGATCGTGGTCCTTTTTGTCTTGAACCAACTATCTCTGACAGTCACCATTTACTGTTGAGACCAACTCCTCTACGCTCATTTACTCTCCAGCTACCGACTCATCCAATATTCAATACTCCTTTATGCTACTATATTGGAGCTTTTACACCACAGTGCAATATCAGAGCCCAAACATGTTGTAACTCTATTAAGAAGATGGTACGATATTTCAATATTCCAATTGGCCTTTAGCCCCTTCTTCTTAGCTCCTTATCGCATTTCTTACCATAGGACTGAGGGTCATGACCTGCCACTTAGCCTTGAGGTGTTAGAGCGCCTAGACTCCTGTCGGGGCCATTCTCCCTTTGTTAACAACTCTCCACCCCTAGTTCTCTAAGTTATTCTAGACCATGTGCTTGTCCAAATATCGGAGCCCCTCTATATCGTAACTTTTTAATAACCAACTATTATAAAGTTTTGATATCCTCAGTCCTCTGATCGTCGACTTCCGATATGATGTCATCACTGCCACATGGAACTTCCTAAGTAGTGACACATGTCACCCAGATATGGCCCATTAGGCCCCCTCAAAATGCCAAAACAGCCTACCACGTGCCCTTCTTTACCACAACATCATGTTGATGTCAGGTGCCACCTGTCTCTTATCGAAGCCAACTAGATGTTGCCATGTGTCCTTATTGGGACCAATCATATGCCACCACTTGTCCTCCTAGAGGAGAGAGAAAAAGACTTGCCCACCTTTGGTTTTGCAATGAATTCCTTTGTTAATTCTCTTTTGGCATTCCCAACGTCTTTTAACGTTATCGGTGCTTCACCCATATCGCAACTTTATAAAGGGTTCACACGAAGAAGTTTCGATTCTTCGATTTCTGATATGTCAATAGTTGGTCCGTTGATCTCTGATCCGTCGATGCACTGACCTCCGATCGTCGATGCGCCAATATGTGATTCTCTAATGTTGCGATGTGCTGGTATGCCTGACCTCTGATATGTGATCGACGATGTGGCTAATCTTAGGTATGTGATCACCGATATCTTTAGAGATCTGATGTTGCGGTCATCAATTTTCCTAACCTTTGATATGCAATCATTGATAATGTTGATACGAAGACATCTTGATCTCTAATTTCCAATATGATAGACTGTCGATCTATGATATGTCGATATTATTTCCTACCTAAGGCTTCAAATCCCTGAACTTCAACAGGCCATAACTTTTGATCCATGAATCCATTGTTGGACTTACACAGATCCTTGGAAATCTTGTTCGGAGCACTATCCAATGGGGAGGGTCTGATGTAGGATTTGAGTTTATCTTCTACCTATAATATGGCTCCAAACTCTCTACCACTATTCCGCTCTTTGAATCTTTGGACAACTGAACTCACAACCATCAAGGTGATCCTTTGCATGAAGCATGCATCTATGATGGACTTCCATCTGATCCATCACTGTAATCATTATTTTTTGGCTTCTTTAGTAAGCCTTCTACTATGATGATTCTCTACAAGAATCCTGCAGCTACCTTGAGATTCCATCCTAACCAGCACAGTAGTTCAACCTTTTATGGCTTTTCCACTAAGCATGTTGTTATGATGATTCTCTACTTAAATCTCTCAGCTATCATAGGAATCCTTCTGAGCCATGAACAACCATGGGATTCCTCCTGGTTCTTAACTTCCATCATCTACTGTGACAAGCATCCAAGCTAGTCTGGTTGACATCAATGGCAACACTCTTGCTAACAGTTAGGAAATGCCAACTGCCCAACACATCTCCCCAGCATGACTATTGACATCAATGCCAACATACTTGCATATGCCTTCACTAGGCCACTGACCATACAGATAATGACAACTATCCAAATATTACACCAAAGGTGTTCTCTCTATGGCGTTGGTTGGGAAAACATTGTTCACCACAGCCAATCCCCGGGCTCCATTTTCATCCTCCTCCATCCCGTCAAAATTTGACATGTGGAAAGAGGAAAGTCACCATCGGGAAAGTTGCTGCTACTGCAAATACCTCAGATAGAACAACATTAGACACCCTTTCGAACCATTGTGTTATCACCACCATCGTATAAATAACCGAGACCAGAACCGCATCTCCTCTTGTATGATTTTTCCCTTTCTCGTAGCACCTGACGGCTGCACCATGGCCTGCTACACTGTAATTTCAAATATTTCAAATATCAAGGTTCCAATATGTTGAAGATCAAGAATGCCTAATATGTCCAAAAATCAACAAATCCCTAAGAAAATAAAAAAAGTAATGATACTCAAATCTCATTGTAATAGGCAGTCTCAAGTGCAGGGTACATTATGAGAAAATTCTTAGACAAATGCATATTGATGAATTTGCTTCTTGGTTTTCTATAATGGTATTGTATGGATCTAAACGGACATAAATAAAATTATATGCAAGCATCAATTTGTGACCCAATTTGATTGGACTGAAACCAATCTCTCACTAACTACTGTGAGCCAAGGAATGAAGGAATTGTCTCAGTAGAGGCCAGGTAGTATTTTTGGGGTATTTTAAAAGAAAATGAGGTTGAACCTTGGAAAGAGAAATGAGAGAGCCAACCAACTAGATTCCAACTCTTTTTGGCCATATCAGCGGCCCCTTTGCTATAGTATTGGAGCTTCAGAATGTTCCCGCTTTATTTTGTTAATGTGGCAGAAAGGAAAATAAGCCAACAGTGTAAACCAACCAGCCATGTCGACCATTAATCATCCTTGTTCAGATATAATTTATTAAGTTTGTTCCCAACTAAATTGAATTGAGTTGTGCTCTGCAAGGGATATGACAAGTTGTCATACGTTGTACAGTTTGGAAGTGATTGAAGAGGGTGGGTGCACAGACCCAGTAAGTTGGTTGTTACTCAATAGAAGCTCCTGAAATCCCTCTGCATTAGCAAATCCCTCAGGGATTTTGCCAGGAAAATTATTGGAATGCAACCAGACCTAAGTCAGGGTTGTAATCCCTGCAATCACATCCATACCAACACTCAACTGGGAGGTGCATTGCTGGCTATTAGCAATGAATACCTGCAAATTTGTGTCATTGAGGTTACTAGGAATAGTCCCCCTAGATAATAGATAATTATAGGGAAAACTGAGAACCTACAAGCTTCCCAAACTCCCCAAAAATGAGGGAATTTCCCTCTTAAGGCTGGTGTTATAGAGTGACAAGTTGGTGAGTTTTTGGGAACCCAATATATCATTACACAATCTCCAACTAGTGGATTTGTTCAACAAATTGTTGTTTAAATATATCCTACTTAAACTTGTCAAGTTTCTAAAAAAGTCATCCTAAATTCCATTGAATTCATTGTCATTTAGAAAGGCCACTTGAAAATTTGGAAGCCCGTTGAGACTAGGGAGCATTCCAATGAATCAATTATGTTGCAGGGACATTGAGATTTTCAGGAAGCTTACCTCTCAAACCGAGATTCTGCATTGAAATTCTTGTGACTAAGCCTCCCTGTCATTATATATGACTCCAGACCTTGCAAGCATTGTTTCCCTCCCAGTGACTGAGAATCTCCTTGTTTTACAAATTGTTGTACAAGGCCTTCAGAATGGCCGAGTTCCCAGAATCTATAACTGCACTAGATTAACACAAAATGTGAATCACCAAGCAAATCTTGAGTAGAAGAATCATTATAAGAATGTGGATTCGTTTCAACCAAAAGAGAAAACCCACAACTAGCATATGTCCATCTTAATCCCAATAATTCGTTTTTAACTGAACATCCCAGGATTGAAATCTCTGCAACATATGGTTTTGAGGACTCTTTGAAGTAGAACCTCCTACATAGCGATGCACCATAGCCCACCAGTTGTCAAATGTGGGTGAGGTGGGTGGCCTTCTTTTGTGGGAAGGAATGAGAGCCAATAGCTGCAAGTGCAACTTTGTTTATATTTGGGTAGCAGTGAACTATGCATGTGTATTCTGGTTAAATTTATGTTGTACAACACTTTATTTCTTTTTTTTTATGTTGTATGGGGCTTAATTCCACATACCTATAGAAGGAAATCCCTTTAACATATGGCCTTGTCTCTAGTCTCTTCAATTTATTTGGTAATTTGAAACAAATCTAAATATGGCTTATTGTAATCATATTCCATTCCCATCAAAATCATTGAGAGTTTTATTTCTCTTGGAATCATGATCTTCATCACACAATAACACGTAGATGTTATTAAATGGACGCATTTGCCAGAGTTAACGAATCCACGAGAGGTGGTTAAGCCATGTCGTGAAACATACCGGGAGCGTTGGATTATCCAATGCCTAACAATCTCCCCCACAGCGCGAGTCGAGTGTGATTCGAACTCGAGACCTTTGGATCTGATACCACTTGTTGGAATCATGATTGTCATTACAACAAAACTTGCATGTTTTAGTAAACAAACATCATCTAAAATAGCAGCGATGATACAAAATTTTGGGAAGGAAATTCTACTATGAGAAAAATTAGGCTGGAAAATGCAACCCTCCAAAAGTAAAATTCCACGTGATGATTCCGACAGAAATTGAGCTGCGTAATTTCTGAGTCTCTACACCAACAAGGATTGAGCCTAGCTTTTGAAGATGTGATTATGCAATTTTCTCTATTTCCTATGGTTTGTGTAGATTCAACCTACAAGAATATTCAAACAATCAATCAGTAGAGAGGAAATTGCGATTTGGTCACATGGACCTAACCTACCATGTCATTGTTCATCAATATGCATTAAAAAGAGCCCATGCATTTGTAGTATTTCATTAGAAAGGATTAGTGTGGCATTTAAAATGTTGAGATATTATTTTTTATGATCTTAGCCACTAGTATTGGTATGCTTATGCATTTATAATTAGTCATTGCATGTGAAACATTAGAATGCATTTATAATTAGTTATTTTTAATTAAAAATGTTTTTTAATTAGAAATAAGAATTTTTATATTTAGTTTGTTTTTAAGATGATTTTTCAAATATTTTATTTTTTCATGTATCTTTGCACTTTTAGGGGCAATTTCTAGATATATACATGGCTTTGTATAGTCATTACGAATATGATAATTGAACGTATTTGTTGAATTTATCCAACAACCATCTACGTATGGGATTACATGTCTATTATTTTTTTCATAGAAACCTATATAATTAAATATGTATAAAAGGCTATTTTATATTTATAGATATAAATTTAATATAGATAATTATTTTTTTGTTTTTATAAAATATAAATATTATATGAATGAGTAATTTTTTATATATAAATATAATTTATGCATAAATAATATTATTAATTAAAATTATATGTTAGGATTGATTTATGGGAAGGTTTTGCCTCATTTCTCACATATACAAACTCCTCAATTTGGCAGTGAAACACGACTTCCCTAGGTCTTGGATGCAGAGCCTTATCATGCATATCTTTAAAAGTGGGGATAAAAATGTTCCCTCTAACTACAGGTCCATTATGATTAGCCACATTTTAGCCAAAATTGTATGGGCTCATTTTGGAAAAGAAGATTAGTCTTTGGCTTGAAATCCATGGTAAAAGAGCTAAAGGGAAAGTTGTTTTTGGAAGACATTACTCAACTATTGACCATCTTGTTACTCTTAGGATCATTTCCTAGGAATGTGGCAATAATAAAATTGATATATTTTATTGCTTTGTTGACCTTAGAAAATATTTCGACACAGTTCCTCTAGATAAGTTATGGAAATGGTTCCTCTCGAGTTGAGAGTTGTTGTGACTAGGCTATACGAGAATGTTATCGCCGAGCTTAAGACCACCAAGGGTTCGTTTGAAGAAATTAAATTCAATATCAAATTTAAGTAAGGGTGTTCCCTATCCCCTGCCATTTTTGGCATTTACATTAATAAGCTAGAAGAGTGTTTAGAAGCTGCAGGTTATCATGGTCCCAAGCTTGCTAATATGGTCATTACTCTTCTCATTTATGTCGACAATATCATTCTTCTAGCTAGAAGTCATGATGATCTCAACAAGAAGCTTAGAATCCTCCATGATTACTGCTCCAAGATGGGTATGATTGTTAATACCAACAAGACTAAAGTCATGATAATTAAATCCAAAAAGATCAACTATGATAATTTCATTTATGATAACAATTACTTGGAGAAGGTTTCTTCATACAAATATTTAGGTATTGACATTCATCATCAACTCAATTGGAATTATAACATTGAGAAAATGATAATAGGAGGCTGGAAATCTTATTATGAGCTTGAAAACAATTGTAAGTCGATAGATATTTGGGTATGGAGTAAAAAAAAATTCCTCTTTGAGACTCTCGTCACCCATGTTATTTTATATGGATGTGAGGTTTGGGGTTGCAGTATATCTAGAGAATTGTGGAGGAATATTGATCTAATCTAAAAGAAAATTATAACCAACAACCTCAAGATTAAAGGAAATTCTCCCTACCATATCCTCTTGACTGAAATTAACCTTTCCCATTGAAATCATGGCTATGTTTAGGTATCTGATGTATAAGAAGAATATTTACAACATGGAAGCCAAGAGGTTCCCTAAAATAACTCTAGCCAAAACCCCCACCTCTGGCTCAAGCGAGGTTGGCATAAGGATTCCTAGTCTTGGCTCGACCATTCGGGTATAAAGGATGAGATCATCTTGGAGAATAAGGATAATAATAAAAATATTATTACCTCCAAATTTAAGGATAAGTTGTGGGATGATAAGGAGTTAGAGGGAAAGAGGAAGCTAAGGTATTATAAGGAGGTGATCAACCCCAATATTGTTAACTAGAATTACCTTTATGTCTTGATCAGTGCTAAGAAGAAAATGGGCATTGCAAAGATAAGAACTAATTCTCATGATCTTTGAAGTGAAACTAGGCATTGGCCAATTCCCAAAACACTTGTCAATTCCCAAAACAACTAAGCACAAAAGAGTCTGTCACCTTTGTGATACTAAGAGGGTTGAAGATGAAAAACACTTTCTATTGGACTGCCCAACTCTTACTCATATCCGCTCTCATTTCCAAAGCCTTCTCCACACTACCAACCTTCTTTGACTTATTAAGTTAGTAAAACTATAATGATCTAAGAATGCTTCTCTCCCTTCTTTTTTATCATAGAAATAAAATATTAAATAGTCTCAATTAATCTCTTACTTTCTTATGGTATGATAAACCATATTGATCTTAGAAAACATTAATCATCATCGTTACTAAATTAATTTTAACAAAATTAAATATAATAAAATTTATCAATTATATTATTTTTAAATATTTTAATATTTTAAATTTAAATAATAAAAAATAAATTCCAACCAGAAATTCTTAAGATAGAGAAACTTTTATATAAAATGTTGTAGGACTATGAAGCTTTCAATATTAGTATGTAAAACTCTATATTAAAATCAAATTTAATTAGTATTTAAAATTTTATATTAAAATAAAATTATATCGACAAAATTGTCCACATGGTCTAGGATAGATGGTGATCGGGTGCTCTATTAAGGCACTCCTTGATGTGAAGTCACCATTTCAATTCCTTGCCCCAATCGGGGTGATATATTGGACATGATGAAGATGTAGTTCTGCCAAGCTTACAAAAATAAATATCGACAAAATTATGTTATTATTTGTATATCTATCATTAAATTATTTTTATTTATATATTAAAATAAATTATATTGATCAAATTGTAACAGATACAATTTTGAAATGTATTTTATTATTAGAATAATTTTGTCTTGAGGGTTAGTGTAGTTGGTCGATTCCTCATCATTAAAGCACCTATGTTATTGAGAGGTCACAGGTTCAATTCTCTCGACACTCTTGAGGTTAGGTTTCATGGTTGAGCTAGCAAGGAGTGATCTTTTTGAGTAGATATATCTAGTACAAGTATTATGTGGGTGTAGTGGTCACTAATCTTTGAGAATCATGAACCACATAAAAAATTATTAGATTAGGTTATTTATATTTATATCTTAAAATAAAATTACATATTAAAATAATATATAAATTTATATAGTAAAATAAAATTATATTGAAAAAATTATAACATGAAATTTGGTAGCATATTCTATCATTAAATTATTATTATATGTGTGTGTGTGTGTTTTAGACTATTAGTTTAGAGTATAGAACATTGATTGTTTATGTATAATCATTTATTTTTAAAAAATGACTTGACATTTTTTTAAGACACCAGAAGAAAGTCATAAAGTGCAGTTCATGCATGCATATCCAAAGAAAATATCTTAGAGAATTTTTTAATGAGGAAAACTAGGTCAAGGACTACACATGCCCAAGAAGGGAAATCAAGCCAACAAATACATAAAACATATTGACATAACTTATAAAGGCTTGCCATGAAGGAAACCAAGCCATCAAGATTCATAGGATCATTGTCTATTATCATTCAGAATATTTGAATACAGGATTTAAGACATTTGTGGTTTATATCTTTTGATTTAGTTACCAGAGAATCCACAGTAAAAACCATTTTTCGTCAACGTTTCAAATCCCAATCGGGATAAAGGTCGTGGAGGCGGCGTAGTGGTAAAGTCGGCCTCGTCATGACGGACCGGTCTTGTGTTCAATCCCGAGCAAGGTCGTAGCTCGTCGTGCGAGTAGTTAGTCTAAACCGGGCCAAGCCCACTAGCTTTTAGGTCGTGGAGGCGGCGTAGTGGTAAAGTCGGCCTCGTCATGACAGACCGGTCTTGTGTTCAATCCTGAGCAAGGTCGTAGCTCGTCGTGTGAGTAGTTAGTCTAAACCGGGCCAAGCCCACTACCTTTTCCCGGATGCAGGTGCTTGACAGATCAGAGGGTACGATGTTGGCATATCACATGGGCAGGTGTCAGCCCAAGCACGCCACGGGTTATCGCACTGGACGAGCGAGCTGGTCTCGCACAAGCATATTAATGAAGGCATTTACTTCCTCCATTAGTCTCATGGTTTACTGTGCTATGGCACTCCATAAGCTCATCATTCCCACAAACTTCGTCGCAGACCTCTGCGGCCTTATGGATTGCTGCGTTGTGTGTCTCTCTGAGCTATTCCACAAGCAAGCTTAGGCCCGTCACTCCCTTTATAGGCTCAAGAGCGTTCCATAAACGCTGGGCTTTGGTTCCAGGTTCATACGGTTCAGTCGGGGTTCCGTTTTCGCCTCACTCTGGGCACTCCTCTCCGTGTATTCACTCTTTTGACAAACCTCTGTACATTGCCATGCCGCGCGAACGACCCAAGATGGGGAGCAGACGTGGTGGCTCCCGTGGTCGTGCCACCTCTCAACGGTCCACCCCCATTTCTTACTCTTCCTCAGACGCGCTGGAACCTGGTCAGAACAGTCCCCCTGTCACCAGAAGTGGCAGAGGCAGGGGTCACGAGCGAGTCAGGACTGTTGATTGTGAGCATGCGGCCCACCCCACTGTTCGCTACCGCATCCCGCGTTCTTTAGCCAACTCCACCTTTATAGTCTCAGTTACTATTGACAAATGTGAAGATGTCCAGGGTTCGGGAGTGGCCCATCGTGGAGTTCTTACAGACCAGAGGACAACGAATCCAATTGACAATCAGCGCCAGGACATGGGAGGTCCCTCTATGGTGAATTCGGCTGTCCCTGCAGGTCCAAGTGCACCAGTTCGAGGAGAAACAACAGGCTCGACGGTTCATCATTCTGACTCGGAGGACTCACTACAATTTGAGTGTAGGGTCGTTGAGGAGCCATACACCTCTGAGGATGACTGATCCCACCCGGGTTTTTGCCCTTTGCTATTTCTGAAGTAGAATCTCGACTCTGTTTTGAATCTCGAAGTTAATGCATGTTTCAGGTCTCTGTCATTCAATGTTTCGTTTATGTCTAGCGTTGTCTAGTTGTGCAAGTTTCGTTTTAGTTTATGTTCAGCACTGTTTCGAGTCTTATGTGAAGTCAAAATACTACTGGAGGTCTACTGTGTACTGAGATCTTGATCATTTTTGTAAAATGCCAACTTCATGGCAAGACTTTCAAGGCTGTGGTCTTGCTGTAACTTTTTTGTATAAATAATAGGAGTAGACAGATTGAGAAAAAAAAAATCCCAATCGGGATCCATCATCAAGACTTCTTGAATGCTTGATAGTAGAAGAGCTTAATTTAGGGATTAAATAGTAAAGAGGAAAGTAGATTTTGGTTTTCTGGAATGAGATGAATGTCGGCCATTTTTCATAATATTAATTGTAGATTTTTGAATAATAATTTTTTATTAATTATTAATGAGATAATTAATTGATTTTAATTTATTATTATGTTAATTATTATTATTATTATTAAGATTAATTATTTAATTTTAATATTATTAATAATTAATTAATTTTAATTTTAATATAATAATAATCTTTATTATAAATATTTAGTGATTGTTATACTAATACTACATATAAGCATTTAATATTTAATATATGTTAGTATATTATTATTAATTATAAAATAGAATGTGAATACATATGAAAGAAATAAGGATAAAATTTAGACATTAAAGAGGATTGGTATGACCTACCTCCCCAGAAAATGATTAAACCACTATGGGGGTAATCTCAGAAGAATTTATCGCATCCACTAATATTTTACCTCCATGCTTCTTAATCAACCATGAAACCATTGTGGTTAAGAAGTGATTCTACTTCTCGATCAACTCCAAATGTTCACATGTTTCTTGTCATTTTCATTCATGAGACTATAAAGCTTGGGCCATGAAGGTTTTTGTGTGCTAATATAACTTTAGTAGCCTCTAATACTTGGTTTCCCTAGTGTGACTAGAACTAGGATTTGTAATGAAGGCTGTCACCTTATTTCTATTTTTCCTCTGTCTAGGAGAGCTTGTGGGCCACATATATTTTCATTTGTCTATTGTGCATGACCACACTAGCTTGGCAAGGTGGAACAGAGGAACACATATGATGCATCTAAGGTATCCATCTCTACCTTAGTGTAGGGGGGGCGAGGCTTGTAGGGAGATTTTCCCTTATGGGCTGAGCTTTGTGCCATAGAACTAGATAGCCAAATGTAACGTAAACTAGAGATAGATTTGCAGTTCCTAATAGCAGATTCCATTTAGTTGAAGGCACATTAGGAGGTTAATTAAGGAGATTGTCCCATTAACTCCATAAATTGCACAACTTGGTCATTGATTGATAGTGTTATCATAGAGAGTGGGTGGGATCTTGACTTGATCTACCTCATGCCATTCCATGATTTTCCAATCCTTGCCATTATTTTGAATGGACGAATCAATCACTTGAGTCATATTCCACCTTGAGAAACTTTATACCTTGTCATTTCATAATGAGGGAGCCATATGTGCCTCACACCAAGGGACGATGTTACAATAAGTGGCTTGCAGTAAGGTAGGAGAAGAGCTCAATGATTAATATTGTTGGCACATATCAACTGAAATGGGGAGGCTACTGTTATCACCCCAAGAAACTCACCTAGGTTGTATATCAGTGATGCTCGGGAACATTACAAACTCAACAAAAATGTTGGATAAATGGTGGATGAATGAAATAAATGCTGCATATTCAAGCCAGATAACCACTTCTACTATGATTGACCCCAAACATGGGTGAACACCCCCAGACTACAAGGCTTTTAACCACCAATTACTCACAGTTTAAGGTAAAGGTGATGATGGAGAATACTGACCACACCAGCAGATGCACAGGACCCTGTGATGGCCAACTGCAACTAGTTAAAAGGTCTGTAAATATATTTTCTAATACACAGACAAGATGACAGCTCCCTGGTACTAAAACAACAGAAACCTGCATACAAACTCAAGGATACATGCTAAATCCTAACACAGAGGTGGGATGACAGCCCCTCTAATGCTAACATTAACAGCACATGAATAACTGCAAAACAGGCACGGCTTGGAATAAGAAGAAGAAGTGGAAAGTGAGCAATTAACAGCAAAATAAGCTTGTATTAGCTGGAAATGAGACCAAAAGCTGCAGGTTACACAGCAATTACAGTCTCCAAAAGTTGAAGCTTACAACAGAATGACATTCATCTAACACTCATCAAACTGATTACATCGTTTTTCTGGGTATATATAGAATCTGTTTACAAAATATCTCTGCTAGGCTACGCGTGTAGGGATCATAACTAACCACCAACCACATTTACAAACTATTATGGGCCTCTGATACATTCTGACTATTTTAATTAACAAATTTGACATTCACTGATATTTTGGTGTCCTTCCTAAGCATACGGGATATAATATGTACAATGCTCCATAACTGATTTATTTCTTGATCTGCTCGAAGCCGTCCTTCTTGTCCTTGACCGTGTTGTCTCTTTAATACAGTGGATGAAGTATTAATCGCAGAGAGCTGGATGACGATCACCTTCATCCCTTGGAAGCGCGGGGCAGGCCAAAACATGGAAACTGCATGGAAAACCAATGAGGGGCTAAAAACCAATGATAGTCGTCGGATGGTGTAAATAAACGACCAAGATCTGATTTGAGGGGCTGTTGGGAGTTAACAAAAATGTAGGATCGGAGTTTAACGAAAGTCGTTGGATCATCGTCAGGCAGATCCAATGGTGATCGGGGGCGAAAGACGCGGGATAGTTAACGCACGGGGCAGATGGTGGTATGACGGGCGAGTGGTTTTCCCACACTACCTTTGGGCTGTAGGCGGTAATCGTACAAGGCGGTGTGATGCAATAGCATAATGATGTGTGGCTGGGAAAACGGCGGGGAAAACCACTTTCCCGGGGGCTATCAAACGAGCAGGTTGGCGAAGCGGGGGTTGCGATAACCATTGGATGATAAGGCGTGGTGATCGGACGTCGGCGGGCTACAACACGTTTTGGTTGATATGACAGGCAATGCGACAGGTACGAGCCCACTGGGGTTGTGATTTTTATTATATCCAAGAATTAAAACACAAATAGGTTAATATGGGACCTATAAGGTTATCGGGGTTTACAATATTATAACAAAGAACGCGTAGGGACAGGGTATAAAGGGGTTTAAATGGGTTTTAAAATGTTAAGACTTTAAGCACCCAGGGATAAATAAATAATGGGTTTAGGGGTTTTGAGGCAAAATAGGGAAAAAGGGGTTTAGAGGGAAATAAGGAAAAATACAAGGGAAGGATGAAATCAATATATGGGGAGCTATAAGGGTAAAAATGAAAATGAAGGAGAAGGATAAAATAAACAGCTACAACTCCTTTGCAACCCAAACCAGCACTTTCTGACCTGATTTCATCCAACAAATGCTGCAAACTGTGGCAGAGCTAACACTGGCTCCTTCTGGGGATGAGATCCTCCCCGTGAGGTCTCAAGAACCTGTAGGCCACTGCCTTTCCAACTGAAAACAAACTAGCCAAGATTCCTAGTGTTCCATTAGGCATGGAATCTACTTTGTCTACACAAAACTGATAAAAACAAACTATTTACAACCTTTAAGGCCAAATACCTTAAACAACATAAACCTTCAAAAACCGCCCATTAACTAGGCCACCAAAAACTGTCCCTCCTTCCATACTTTTCAGTATGAAGGTGTTGTTCCCTTGAGCTTGTGAAATGATGAAAGGCCCTGTCCAGAAAGCATCAAATTTCCCATGATTCCCTTTCTTTTCCTTCAATGCATCCCACTTCAAGACCAAGTCACCAATATGAAAATTATTTGTTTTTGCCTTTTTATCAAAGGCTTCCTTGATCTTTCTTTGATGTGCTGTAGCTTTTTCCACCAACTGTTCTCTAATCTGATGTAACTCTATCAAATCCGTGATTCTTCTTGCCATGTCTTCTCCCTCATTTTGCTCTTCTAGAAGGAATTTTGCCACAGGAAGAGTTAGCTTAATTGGAAATACAGCCTCAGTGCCATATACCAGCTTGAAAGGAGAATTACCTGTGGATTTTTTGATGGTCACTCTGTCAGCCCACAGTGCATACTTGAGCTTTGAATCCCAATTCTTTTTATTTTCCTCTAACAATCCTTTAATTATCCTGATTAGACTTTTATTAGAGGACTCTACTAGACCATTACCCTGTGGATAATATGAGGTGGAATGAACAAGTTTAATGCCCATTGAATCACACATTTCCACCAACTCTTTTGCCCTGAAAGCTGCTGCATTATCTGTTGGAAATAATACTGAGAGGGGGGGTGAATCAGTATTATCAGATCAATCAAACTTTTTCAATTTCATGCTCAGAAACATATACGCTACTTCAATTAAGTGAACCCGCGTGTACACGCTACTGTGTCTAATGAAACTCGCGTATATCCAGAGATCTTATAATTCAGTTAGCTTAATCTTCAGTAAATGCATCAGATCATTATTAAGCATATTAACAGTAAACAGGTGTAGAATAACAGAACAGAACATCACACAAGAGCCACACACATGAACACCATGATATAAGGTGGAAACCCAATGTGGGTGAAAACCACCTGCTGCAATTCGTCTCTTTCTTCTTTAATAAGAAACTTCTTTTACAATGCACTGGTGCAGTCATTTACCAGCACGCAGGCTGCAACCTGCAGAGGGCTACAACCCTCGTAGCTCTTGTACTAGCCGATCCATTTACTAGTACGTAGGTACCAACCCTACAGAAGGCTACAACCTTCATAGCTCTTGTACTAGCCGATCCATTTACTAGTACGTAGGTGCCAACCCTACAGAAGGCTACAACCTTCACTCATTTTCCAGCAGCTCCTGGAAGGGAGCTACAACCCCCTTGGCTCTTGTACTGGCTGGTATGTTTACCAGTACGTAGGTGCCGGCCTACGATCTTCCCGGGACCACGTTTCATACATTTTCATACTGGATCCATGAAACAATCATCATTGTAGAACAACCTGCATCATCAATCACTGAAACACCCAATTCTGAATCACTGTAACCCTGTCAACAACAACCAGACAACATAACAACAACCAGATCCAACTTCATCTTCAAATATCATACTTCACATTGTATACGCTACTTGGATGAACCCAACCTGCGTGTATACGCTCTTTTACCAAAGCCAACCCGCGTACAGATCTGCAAATTCTAACTTATAACTCTGCAGCTATATCAGACATCAAAACATACCCAGATCATAATAATAAACATGCATCAGTAGATCTGATATATCCACAGTTAAACCATATGAAGATAATCATTACAAGCCTTGAGATCTCGTTCCATCATTTATCATCCTCCACATGAGTGAAACCTTGGTTCAGATCACCAACCCATAACCAGCACTTGGATCTCACACTTCCTCAGATCTTCATCACTCACACACTCTTGCACCTTGCTTACATCCATATGCCTAATGATCTTCTCCTTATATAGCCTTAGGCCCTTTACAATACCACGGTCCAAAACCATAGTAACACAATACCATCAACTTCAAAACTAGGGATCAACACGTCCGTCGAGACGCCATGGTCCAAAACCATAGGCACAACTTCCAAGGACTAACCGCCATGGACCAAAGGTACGTTTTCACATACACGCACTTTTACTGAAGCCAACCTGCGTGTACACGCGACTTGGGCTTAACTAACCTGCGTGTATGAATTGTCTTGGCCTGCTATACTCAGATCTGTCCTCTGATTAAGTTGCCATCACCTGTACCACCTGTACCAACCTCTGAGCACCTGTACCAGCCTCTGAGTGAGTTGCCATCAAGGACAACACTTGAATCATAATGCCAACATTATCTGTGATTAATTTATGTGGACAACCAAATCTGCTGAAAATATTTTTCATCAAAAACTTTATGACCACATTATGATCGGCCTTCCTTGTAGGGACTGCTTCAATCCACTTTGTAAAATAATCAGTGGCAACTAATATCCACCTGTGTTGGCCACTGGAATGTGGATTGATTTCCCCAATGAAATCCAAGCCCCACTGCTGAAAAGGTCCTTTTGCCTGAATTTGTTTCAGGGGCAGGGATTTCAACTGCTATTTTCCTTCAAATCTTTGGCACCTGTCACAAGATTTAACAAAAGCAAACACATCAAAAAATAAAGTGGGTCAATAGTACCCAGCTTTGAGAATTTTATGGGTTGTGGTTTTCCAATAATGGTGCCCTCCACACATGCTATTATGAAACTGTTGCATCACTTCTATTGACTGTTCTTTGTCCAGACACCTTAAAAATATTCCAGATGGATCCCTCCAGTAGAGAAGATTTTCCATAATACAATATTTTGCTGCTCTAAGTTTTAAAGTTCTAGCTTGACTTTGAGTAAATTCTGAAGGGATTTCTAGCTTCAGCAAGAAATTAATTATTTCAGCATACCAACTACATGAAGCTAGATTCTCAGCCACTGGCTGCCTTCTCTCTGTTTCAGCTGTTTCCTCTTCTTCTGTCTGATCATTTTCTGCAATTGTGCACAGGAAGTCAACATCTATAGACTTGCAATTTTCTTCAGCCAATAGCTTGGCAAGCCCCTGACCTCTGACCAGCTTGGTGGGCTTCAGCTCTATATTAAATTCTTTCATCTTTGCAATCCATTTTGCGCTTCTTCCATCAGCATCATGTTGTGTTAAAACATCTTTAATTGCAGCAAAAGGCACATATGCAATTATTTTTGAATGCAAAATGTAAACTTTGAAAGCCTTTAAGGATTTAATAAGAGCATATGCCTATTTTTCTATAATATCATACCTTAGTTCAGTATCCCTTAAGTTCTTGCTGAAAAATTCTACTGGATGTTCTGAACCTTCTTCATCTTGCTGCAATAAAACAACTGCAATGGTATCTTCAGAGGCAAAAGAAAATACATGGAACTCCTTGATGTAGTCTGGACTTATTAATGTAGGAGCCTCCATAATAGCTTTGTTGATTGACTCAAATGATTTCCTTGTTGTATCAGTCCATTTTACCTCTGATCCTTTCTTCAACATGGAGGTCACATGCTTAACCAACTCTGCAAAATTTGGAATAAACCTCCTGACAAAATTAATTTTGCCCAAAAAGGATTGAACATCCTTCTTTGATCTAGGGATAGTCAAAGTCTTTATTTCTTTGACTCTTTCTGGGTCAATCTGAACACCTGCAGCAGACACAATATGTCCCAACAGCTTGCCTTCATTTAAAGCAAATTGAGATTTTTTTGGATTGACTGATATTCCAAACCTTCTGCACTTCAAAAACACTTTTTTTAAATGTTGTAAATGATTTTGATGGTTGCTGGAGTAAACTGTTATATCATCAAGGTAGATAAGCACAAATTTGTCCTTCTCTCCCACAAATGCTATGTCCATAGCTCTCTGAAAGGTGGCTCCAGCATTCATCAATCCAAATGGCATTTTGGCATACATAAAAGTGCCCCAAGGAGTGGTAAATGCAGTCTTTTCTTGATCATCTGGGTGCACAGCAATCTAATTAAAGCCTGAAAATCCATCTAAAAATGACATTACTTTAGCTCCTGATACTTTTTGCAGCAAATGCTCCATTTTTGGTAAAGGATAATTATCTTTCTTGGAGCATTTATTTAAATTTTGGAAATCAACACACAGTCTGATTTCTCCACTCTTCTTCCTCACCACCACCAAATTAGCTACCCATTTTGAATACCTGAGAGGAACAATGATTTTGGCAGCCATCAACTTTTTAATTTCTTTTTCAATCAGTGGAAGAAGCATAGGATTTATTGGTCTCAGCTTCTGTTTGAAAGGAATAGTGTCTTTTTCCATAGGGATTTTACGCTGAATTATATTCCTATCATAAGTTTTTAGGTCACTGTATTCCCAAGCAAACACATCAGCAAATTGCCTCATTAAATTATAGTATTAAACACTTTGATTAGAAGACAAATGAGTGGACAAATTCACATACTTACGCTGACCTGGACTTCCTATATCATGCTTACAGACTGCAGATTGGTCTTCTTTTTGGGCAGCCTTGTAAGGCACATCATTTTGGTCAAACAATATTTCAAGAGGAATTAGACCTTTAGGAATATGGTTACCAGGAAGCTGGACAATGTTGTCCTTACCAATTTTATTTCTAAGCTGGGACTGGGGGTTCTCTAATAAGGCTTCTTTTTCTTGGTCAATTTGCATCTCAGAAAATTCATCAATGACTTGAAGGAACCTATTTATCTCATCATCATCATTAAAAACTTTCCAATGCAGGACATTGTCAGGCAAGGAAGGTCTATATTTCATTTGGATTTCATAAACTAATCTGGGAGGCCTGGGAGGAATAAATAGACTAGTAGAAACAGCAAGGGAATCAGCAAGCTGATTTTGGGCTCTAGAGATGTATGAAATACAGAAAAAATCAAAAGAATCTATGATTCTCCATACCTCATCTCTGTATGCTTTTAGGCTTGGGTGCTTTGCTTGAAATGTTTTATTCACTTGCTGAATTATCAGATCAACATCTCCAAACACCTTTAAATTCTTGATTCCTCTGTCTTTAGCTGCATTAAGGCCTAACAACAAAGCCTCATATTCAGCTATGTTGTTAGTCACTTGAAAACCCAACTTCAAAGACAACTAAATGCTTTTTTTTTGTGGGGATACTAGCACTACCCATGCTCCTGCAACTTCCCTGGAACATGCTCCATCAAAGAACAACTCCCAAATCTGACTTCCTTGCTCTTTCTCGGCCTAAACTGTTGGTTTTCTTATCTGCATTACGACCTTCTGAGATTCTTATATTTGGAGAATACATGCTCCAAAATCAATGTCCACTACATATATAGGATGATTGGTAGGATTCTTATCATCACTGATAATTTATGCCAACTGTGCTTCTCTATACAATCTCCTGCTTTCTCCTCCAAACACTGGGACAGTGGCATAAGATAAATCATTCTGTAATGTCCCACCTAGTCTCTTAATCCACCCTCTGGATAGCAGCATGCCAAACTTAGGAGGGACATCTGCTACCACAATATCCATCACCATACTCTTCATGGGCAGCTGAGTTTAGGTAATGGCTAAATCTTTAATTAATCCAATACATTTCACCTTCCTTGAATCAAAAGAAAATAAATCATGATAGGGTCTAGTGATATCAAGGCCCAACTCCTCCATTAGAGCTTTAGGCATTAGATTGTGGCTGGCCCCTGTGTCTAGCAGGCAATTGTGGAGGATTTTGTCATGAATGGTTAAGGAGACATAGAAAGATGGAGAATTATTATCAACAAGCTCAATCATAGGGCTGAGCACAATGGCAGGCTTGTCATCTTGCAAATTGACAGAGTCAGTGGAGGTTTGTTTGGTTTCTAGCTCAAGGGCTTCAAGGATAGGCTTCCTAAATACTTCACTCTTCACCAACTCAACCAGAGGCACAGATATTTTCAATTTCTAAACTTCTGATTCAACGCTGAAAGAAGAAGAAGACTTATCAGAACTTCTTACCTCTTGAACTGGAGCTTTGAGGATGACTGGATCAGCTGCTAGTCTCCTCTTTTTGATATTCTGTGGTTCTGTTTGGACAGCAGCTCTTTGTACAGGATTTTCTTTGACGTTCTTTGCATTTGACCTCAGGTTATATCTTTGCTACTGCTCACCAGACTGTAGAATAGCTCCTCTGTCCCATTCTTCACTGTTTTGTTCCTGCAACAATGATTCTTCATAAGCAACCAAGGTCAAAAATGCAGCGCTTCCTTTATCTTCCATGCAGTGAATTTCATCCTCCTCTTCTTCAAATGGTTCCTTCTCCATGACTACATTTTGGAAAGGAGCTTTTACTTTCTGATCTTCCTTTGTTTCTTTACCCCTCCGCATTATTTGTAACTGCTCATTTGCTCTTCTGAATGGATTCTGATTTCGTGGAGCAACTGTGTTTTGTTGCCTTGTTTTCCCTGAGTTCTGTTCCACTTTCAGCTTAGAAATTTCAGGAGCCAATGACTCAATCATCTTAGTCATTTTGTCTAATTTAGGTTTTGAAGATGAATTAGAGGAAGTAGAAGCCTAACTTCTCTGTCTTCTCCTGTCAGCTTGACTTTTGAGCTTTCCTACTGCCATAATATTGGACTCTACTTCTAAGGCTGCATCTTGCATATCTGCCAGTGTAGCACATCTCCTTTCTCTCAATAACAGGCAGAAATCAGAGTCAAAAGCATTGGCATAAGTGAGTTTTGCAGAGGTGGGGGTAGGTTTTACCTCAGCTGGTATCTTACTATACATTCTATTGAATCTTTTATTAAAATCAGGTATTGATTCCCCATTTTCCCTCTTTAGATTACCAAACTCAGTATGATAATATAGCAAGTATTTTTTATCTCCCCATTGCTTCAAAAATGCATCATCTAATGCTTCAATATCTGTTATTGATCTCTGGGGTAATTCTCTAAACCACTTCCTAGCCTCTCCATCAAGGCTTTGGACAAAAACTCTCATCCACACATCATTTTCACTTATATCTAAATTATCAGCATAACTGTAAAAAGCTTCTAGGTGTTCTTCTGCTATTACTCCCTCTGTACTAGTGAATTTAGGCATATATTTCTAATATTCTCCCACAGGCATAGGATTTAAAGGCACAGGCAACACCAATGGTCCATATCTAGCAGCAACAATTCTTTCTATCCTCGTAGGTGCTTGTTGTCCTGCCATGGTTGGAATATTTGGAAGAATACTAGCAGATTGAAAGGTAGGGAGTAATGTGATGGATGGCAGGGATAAAGGGATGTTTTGGACTGAATGGGAAGCTTTCTTTGGACTGAGATTCAAAGGGGAACTAACTGAACAAGGGGCTAAACTAATCTCTGAAGGAATTTCTTTATTAATAGTGTTGATTTCTAAATCTTCAAACTGTAAATCTTCAGCAATAACTTTATCTTTCAGAGATGAATTAGATTTCTTAGGCTTACCTGATCCTGATGCCCCTTTCTGTGAAGCTTTCTTTGATTTAACAGTCCTCTCAGGTTCAGGCAATGGTTCAGCTGGAGATTTCTGAGGATTTCTTCGAGTATGTCTCACAAACTGAGCCAGAACTTCTATGTGGAGTCACCAAATGATGGTCTTCCACCAGTGGAGTCGCCAGATAGATGATAACAACCAAAATCGGTGTTCAAACCTTTTATGTCATGAAAGCTTGAAGCTGTGTCGTTCTCCCAGGGAAGCTGAGCTTCAATTCTCCTCTCCCCAGCAACGGCGCCAATTAATGTTATCACCCCAATAAACTCACCTAGGTTGTATATCAGTGATGCTCGGGAACATTACAAACTCAACAAAAATGTTGGATAAATGGTGGATGAATGAAAGAAATGTTGCATATTCAAGCCAGATAACCACTTCTACTATGATTGACCTCAGACATGGGTGAACACCCCCAGACTACAAGGCTTTTAACCACCAATTACTCACAATTTAAGGTAAAGGTGATGATGGAGAAGACTGACCACACCAGCAGATGCACAGGACCTTGTGATGGACGGTTGCAACCAGTTAAAAGGTCTATAAATCTATTTTCTAATACACAGACAGGATGATAGCTCCCTGGTATTAAAACAATAGAAACCTGCATACAAACTCAAGGATACATGCTAAATCCTAACATAGAGCTGGGATGACAGCCCCTCTAATGCTAACATTAACAGCACATGAATAACTGCAAAACAGGCATAGCCTGGAACAAGAAGAAGAAGTGGAAAGTGAGCAATTAACAGCAAAAGAAGTTTGTATTAGCTAGAAATGAAGACCAGAAGCTGCAGGTTACACAACAGTTACAGTCTCCAGAAGTTGAAGCTTACAACAGAATGACATTCATCTAACACTCATCAAACTGATTACATCGTTTTTCTGGGTATATGTAGAATCTGTTTACAAAATATCTTTGCTAGGCTACGCGTGTAGGGATCATAACTAACCACCAACCACATTTACAAACTATTATGGGCCTCTGATACATTATGACTGTTTTAATTAACAAATTTGACATTCACTAATATTTTGGTGTCCTTCCTGAGCATACGGGATATAATATGTACAATTCTCCATAACTGATTTATTTCTTGATCTGATCGAAGTCGTCTTTCTTGTCCTTGACCATGCTGTCTCTTTAGTACAGTGGGTGAAGTATTAATTGTAGAGAGCTGGACGACGTTCACCTTCATCCCCTGGAAGCGCGCGGCAGGCCAAAACATGGAAACTGCATGGAAAACCAATGATAGTCATCGGATGGTGTAAATAAACGGCCAAGATCTGATTTGAGGGGCTATCGGGAGTTAGCAGAAATGTAGGATCGGAGTTTAACGAAATTCGTTGTATCACCGTCAAGCAGATCCAATGGTGATCAGGGGTGGAAGATGCAGGATAGTTAATGCACAGGGCGAACGGTGGTATGACACGCAGGTGGTTTTCCCACACTGCCTTTGGGCTGCAGGCGGTAATCGTACAAGGCGGTGCGATGCAATAGCATAACGACGCATGGCTGGGAGAACGGCGAGGAAAACCACTTTCCCGGGGGCTATCGAATGAGCAGGTTGGCAGAGCGAGGTTTGTGATAACCATTGGATGATAAGGCGTGATGATCGGATGACGGCGGGCTACAACACGTTTTGGTTGATATGACAGGCGATGTGACAGGTACGGGCCCACCGGGGTTATGATTTTTGTTATATCCACGCATTAAAACACAAATAGGTTAATATGGGACTTATAAGGTTATCAGGGTTTACAATATTATAACAAAGAACGCGCAGGGACAGCGTACAAAGGGGTTTAAACGGGTTTTAAAATGTTAAGACTTTAAGCACCCAGGGATAAACAAATAATGGGTTTAGGGGTTTTGAGGCAAAATAGGGAAAAAGGGGTTTAGAGGGAAATAAGGAAAAATACAAGGGAAGGATGAAATGAATATATGGGGATCTATAAGTGTAAAAATGAAAATGAAAGAGAAGGATAAAATAAACAGCTACAACTCCTCTACAACCTAAACCAGCACTGTCTGACCTGATTTCATCCAACCAATGCTGCAAACTGTGGCAGAGCTAACATCTACTACCTATTGGAACATCACATCTTTTCCCTAGTACCACCCTACATAGAGATTATTTTATTTATAAAATATTATTTTAATTATTTTAATTTACTTATATATTAAAATAAAACTATATTGACAAAATTATAATTTGATAAACTTATTTTTTATAGTTGAATTATTTTATTTTATATATATATATATTTTTATTTATCAAGTTGTCTAAGTTCTCCAAATATTACATCAAGCTCAACTAAACTACTACCCAGGGGCATCTAAGTTGTTAAAATCACCCGAGGATCACACCCATATTGGACCACACTAGCCCTTAATATGGCTAGATTGTTTCCTATGGAGTTTCCAACCAATGACCTTCAAATTAGGGAGTGACTTAACAATACACCCCATCACCATCTATTTTATGCACCATAAGCTGATTTTATTTATATATTAGAATAAAATTGTATTATTAATTTATTTTCTTTCCATCTATAAAAGCCAATTAGAAGGTATAGAGAGAAGATCCTACATTAAATGTTTACCCCTGAGGGGAAACTCAATTGGCAAGCACTGTCAAAATGAAGTGTTATGTCGAAGAAATTTGAGGTTCAAAACCCCTCAACTTACTGTGTCTATGGAAGAGGCACACATATTCACCTAGGGGTTATGGTAATAGCGGTCGGAATTGACCCTATCTCATTCAAGTGCGAAACCGGCATATATATATATATATATATATATATATATATATATATATATATATATATATATATATATATATATATATATATATATATATATATATATATCTTTCCATGATGCTCTGAATTGATGGTAAATGGGTGTATTGTTATGGCACTCCTTACGAAAAGGTCACTAATTCAAACCCCCTTGAGTGAATTAACAAAAAAATAAAATTATTTTATTATTATTTATATATAAAAATAAAATTATATTGACAAAATTTATAAACGTATTTTCTGATTGAATTATTATTTTTTTTCATATGTAAAGAATTTGGAAAAAAAATTGATATCGAGGTACACATTTATTTGATTTTAAAAAAATATTACAATATTTTAAGATAATATGTATTTTACAAAATTATCCCTTGGGGGAAAGTCAATTGGTGATGGTCATGTAAATGAAGCGTTATGTGCAAGGAGGTTCAAGGTTCAAATCCCCCTTATTCACCTGTGCCTGCGGAAAGGGCATATGTAGGCACTTTGGAAAAAAAAAAAATTGCTAATGCAAGAGTCAAACCTTCTATTTCATTAAAAAAGTACAAAATTTACAACTATCCACAAGGAGTTGTGGACCAAGGAAGAGACCCCCAAACCCGACAGAGAATGGGTCTGAGGCAATAGCCCCTACCCTGAAAACCCAACAACTAAACTCTTAAAATCAAAACAAAGAAGAAGCCTGCAGCGAAGCCAAAACAAATAACCTCCCACCTGTGACCAAATCCTCCCGCCAAGAAGAGGAGCTTAAACACTTCCTGCTAACTTCCAAACAAGCCACATTAAACGTCACTGTTGTTGATGAGCCAGCTGACCCAATCCAACAGCAGAGGACTAATTCGCCCAGTCAAAAAGCACAAAACTTACCCGCCAATCCAGCCAACTTGCTCGATCAATCGCAACCATCGATCCACCTCGCTTGATCCAACGGCAGAGGCTCATATCGCGTCAGCCAAAAATACTGAACTTTAGTGTGTGATGAGGGTGGTATTTTAGCCAACCCCACCACCACGTGTAGCCTACTATATGGGATCGCATCCAAAATGGAAATACCACTTTCCACTTGCGAGGCCCCGATCGCCGGAAAACAGCCCCTGATCCAGTATAACGTTCTCGGGCGGAAAAACCATGGTAATACGGCCACTAATAGTAGCGGAAAGTTTCGTGTTGTAAAGAAGACCTCATTTTGACCGTATGGACCCACAGAATTGCCCTATGAATCCTATCCATAGAACCGCCATGCAAGATCTGACGGTCTAGGGTCATATCGCACCGAGCAAAAGTACTGCTAGTTAACGTGCGATAAGGGCGGTAAACAAACCCACCCCTCGGCCACGTGTAGCATGATGAGTGTGATCGCTCCCAAAACTTGAAAACCACATCCCGCCCGAGAGGCCCCCGATACCCCAAAAACCACTCTGCGGGCGGAATTGCATCCTTGCACAAAGAATCAGGAATATTCTGGTAGCCACGAGAGCCCGTATTCCGACATCTATCGCCTTCGCCTTTGCAGCCGTCTGTGAACCTATAAGAAGTAAAACCCCAACTTTCCAACCAACTACTTAGGCCACAGAGTCCTCTGTTCCACTCAAGAAAGAACAAAAAAAGAAAAAACTTGCAACTCATAACAGTGCTTCCATGGTTTTGACGCAATACACCATCATATCTTCGTCTGCTTGGTTATCGCACTGTTCCATGATACCTTCCTGAGGCAACCCATGCCCACCCATCGTGACCTTGTTTATGGTGCACTTCACTCCTTGATTAGCCAAAAAATCAGCCAGTTTGTTGGCCTTCCTACGCACATGATTAAAACTTACCATGTGTAGGCCTTTGAGGTGGATCTGGATCCTTTGAAAGACCTGGATCAATCTCCAGTGTTTTGAAACTTTCTCCGGCTCTAAACCCCAACCAATTCTTTTGACTGTGTTGATAATTAACTCAGAGTCTGCTTCGATAATAACATTTTGCTGATTATCCTGCACCAAGAGGTCTAAGCACTGCTCCATAGCCATGGATTATGCCATGTTATTTATAGCTCTACTAAAATGACCATGGAATATGGAAAGGATATTACCAAAATCATCCCTTAACACTCCTCCAAAGCCTGTTGTGCCCCGGTTTCCTTTTGAGGCCCCATCAATGTTATATTTCAGAAACCCCTTAGGGGAGGATGCCAGAATTCCTTCTCAGTATCCATAACCTTAACATTTCTATTCATTCCCTTCTGAATAAGCCCCTGCATGCCTAACAGTCCTAGAATCCTCATGTCGGAATCTGAAGGAGGATTCATAGGGGTATTTCGCACAATGGTGCCAACAGTCTCCTTAAGTTGAGCCAAGGTTTGCTCAAAAATAAATTGTAATGGTCTTTTTTCATTCTTGAAAATTTTCTTGTTCCTTTCCTTCCATACATTTCAAATAATGAAGCTGGGCATAAGAGCCCAAGCTGCGCCAAGAATTTCGTAATCTAAAAAATTTTGCCTCCACTTGGTTAGGGTATTAATGATACACCCTCTATCCCTGTCGCTCTTTTGGAAGATGATGGCGAAAGAATCCCATAGTCTATAGGTGAAGACACAAGTATTGAGGAGTGTTCCATGGTTTCTTCTTGGGCTTCACAGAGCTGGCATCTAGAAGGCCCCAGAACACCCCTTTTCCTTATGTTATCCCAAGTCAGAATTTTCCTATGATAAACCAACCACATGAAGAGTTTAATCTTCATCTAGCCTTGATGCCTCCATAGGTTCTGCCATATTCTATCCAGATCAAGAGAATCCATCTCAAGGAGTTTGCGTTTTGCCTCCCTAAGATTGAAGGTGCCCTCATAATTGTTGCCCCACCTCAACTGGTCATGCCCCCCCAACACTAGAATCTTCCTTTGTTCCAATACCTACATAAGAGCCTCTACTTTAGCTTTCAAAGGATTTTCTTCCCTAAAGACCATGTTCCTCCACTTTCTCCATTTGCCTGCATTATTGGTTTGGTCCCAAAAATCATTGACCTTTAATAACCCTATGCTATCTCTCTCTCCCTTGAGGTCCAAAAATTCCTCTTTCAGCAGTATTGGTTCTTGTTGCCATTTATCTTCCCAAAAAAGTGTCAGATCCCCCTCTCTGATTTCCCAAAAGCTATTCTGTTGAACTAAGCCTCTATTCTACCAGGCCTTATTCCAGATGCATGAGCCTTTTATATTTCTAGACATCCTTATATGATCATTGATTTCCCAAGTGCTGGCATATTTCTCTATGTTATAGACATATTTGGGCACTGCAACCCCAATCACATATGTCCATAAACCAAGGGCTTCTAAGTCCCTAAAAGTGTTGTTTCATACCCTAAAGGAGCAAGGTCAACTGATTACATCATTTCCCAGAAGTTCTCCCTAAAAAACTGCTCAGAACTGGTCAAAACTGGATCATCTCACTTGCTCCATGGTCAGGGTGTGATGCATCTCACCTACTACACACGGGAGGTGCGATGCATACTGAAAAGTCCTTCTATAAGGTGCAATGAGCAAGAATAGACAAATGGCAGACACAGTTTGCTAAGTGGATGACCAAGGAATCTTCTAGAAACTTCTCATATGACACTTTCCTCTCAGAATTCGCCCAGGGATGAGTAAGAGATCAATGAAATCTCCAAGTGGAACCAAGAACTATCAATGGAATGACACTAATCAAAAACCCAGAGCTAACTCACTCCTCTGCAAATATCTATATATGGATCCCTCATCTGAGAGATCTAAAGGTTGGAATTTGGTAATTTACAAAGAAGTGTTGTTGGTTTCTCTTTGAAGACATTGTTGGGTGATCTTTCTTGGTATGAGGTGAAGAGGGCTTTCAAGCTGGGAGGATGGCGGTGGGTCATACCAAGAATTTGTAATCCTCTCTTCTACTACTTTTACTAATAAAGCTATTTGATTTTTCCTCCATATTCTTGTGTATCTCTGAATATTGTGTCGATATATGCATTTGTATGGTCGATATATATCTGATCCTATATTGTTTACAGTGATAGATCTCTATGCTTTGATGGTATTATGCTGCTGTGAATCTACAGGTGCTCTTTGAAGCAGGACAAGTAAGGAAGCAGTGGCGAGATTCTGTCAAAGGAGAAAGGAAACAAGCAAGGAGCCAAGCGGAAGACTAAGGTTGGTACTCTCTGCTTCTTTCTCATCTCTCTCTCGTAAAGGAAAAACAAGTGACTTTAATCTGTTTGTTTCTAAGATAGCTACTCGTCTTAGTGGGACTAGAAATTCTGAATATACACTAGATTTCCCGATAACAAAATGGCGACTCCACCAGGGAACAATTAGTTTGATTGCTTGTCTCTATTTGTTTGATTCATAAACCACAGACGGAGCCTGAAGTTAAGCCAGCTAGCCTTCGAACTGCATTTGCTATGCAAGTGAAAAGTAGATCAATGCTGCTTCAGTCAATCTCTGGGTTTGTTTATGAACTGAACAATTGACTTGCAAACATCCTAAGTGCCCTAGAGGTAGCTTGAGTAACCTCATTAGATCAGCCCCTGTACTTTGTAGTTACTGACTATCATTTTCTCGGCCTAAATCCCTGAACTAAGCTGCAAACTGTGACCAAAAACCAAGTTAAAGTCTCATCCCTGGACCATCGCACCTTGTCTTCTTGGAAATCTAGATGCATCGCACCTCCTGTGTGCAGTAGGTGGGATGCATCCCTGTTTCCCTGTGTTACAGGTGCGATGATCAGACAAGACTAGATCTACCTCCAGATTTTGGTTTTTCCTTCACTGTCTCCAGCTCTATTCAGGAATTTTGCTGTCTGTGATCAGTAGACCACTGTTGAAACCCCCTTCCTTTGCATCATCCAACCTCCATTGTGCAAATATTTGTGAATGTTTTGTGTATTTTTTGCCATTCACAGTTCTCATTTACAAAATGGTCGCTTAATCGAACTGTCGTCTTTGGATTTGAAAGTGTCGCAAGTGTCGTTTTCAGTCAAGGAAAAGAATCCTTCTCTTTTTGATAGTCGATTACACTGTTACTCTTGTATTTGATCTGAATTAATAGCACTTCAAGTGTCGAAAGCAGTTTTCAATTCAAAATCGCAAAGAGTCGTCTTGTCTCTCTTTTGTTTTTTTGAAAATAAAATCGTTAGTACAGTCACTTTGAAAGAAGATATAGTTCAGGTTTGTGCTTAGCATTCTTTTTGTCATTCACACATTAAGAAAGCGGAAAACAAATACATGCATGTGCATTTGCATTTAGACTGCTGGTTGATTTTGATTTAGGACAGTGCATCTAGTGTATGCTCTCTGCTCTATGTTGAAAGGATTTCGTTTCTCTTTCCTTAGTAGCTAGGATTTTCATTGCAAAAATAAGATTAAACGACTGTTTATCTTCTTAGATTGCATTTTAGGAATTGTATATCTACATCACGCGGTGAACCTTAAAGGCAAACTTCTTAAGAAATATCAACTATAAAATAAATTCAATGAACATAAAAACACTTTGGAACCTAACGCACAACATCTAGAAGTCTAGGCTAGAGACATATTCTGGCGTCGTAAAACCTGGTTACTATCGCTTTCATCGTAGGTTGAGTGATTCCTCCTCTTTGAGACGACAAGTGCCAGTACAAACTTGTGCTCCCACGTACCATCGAGTATATATTAGGAGACCACAATAGGATATATCCTTTATCCTTAGGAAGCCGTGTCTGCCACCCTATTGATCGCAATGCACTGAACACAACATTCAAGAAGATTGACTGCCGTACTGTAAAATGTATTCTGTAGTTTTGCGATTGGTTTGGTAATCCCTCTATTTAGATTTCCTGAGTAGTCTCTTTCGTTCCTTTCAGACTCTTTAAAGGAAAAGGTCCATCTGAGCACTTGTCACTTCAAGCTCATTAAAAATCGAAGGTGACTAGAGTCATCTTTAGCTTTTTCTCGACTCTTAAAAATTGAAAAATCAAGTTGTGTCAAAGCGTCTAAAATTCATTTAATTTAGAATCACTTTTTCCCCTTTATTTTGAGTTGATCAAGTAATCTGCAATTGTGGAAGAAAGTCAATCGAAACCCCGTTGTTCACGGAGACTAACGAGTCAACCATCTTTGACTCAGGAAACGAAACTATTCTGGACCAAGCAAACTCATTTAACTGGATCAAAGTCCCCTGGTTTGCTTAGAACTTGTGTTCCAACATCCTCAGGGACTCCAATTACTCCAACCATTTCTGCTATCCCTGCCTTTATGGAAGAAGTTCCGCAATCACAAGAGGACACTAGAACTGATCCTAGTGTAATGGTAAACGCTTCTATTCCTGAACCGGCTCCATCTACGGCTGGTTCGAAAGGTGTTATCGCTCTGACATCTATCGCTGCAAAGTCTATACCTTCTTCAGCACCAGAAATATTTTACGGACCTGACGGTCTACCTCTTCCACCTAGATTGATTGCTATAGAAGAGATTTTGGAGGATCTTCCATCCAATACTCCATTGCATTTTGGAACTAGGATCACCCTATATCCTTCTTTGTCAGAAGTTAGTCTCCCTTCATCGCAAGTTCCTGTAGAATCGCTAGGAAATATTTTGGATAGACTCGATATGTCTGAACAACTGTCATCCAGGACTGTGTCATCTGACGCAGCAGCAGCAGAACCTCTGCTGCTACTCCAACAATGTTTGTTGGTGTACCATTTGTCCCAACTAGCTCTCAACCGCTAGATGGAGTCCACCCAGGGACTGTTTTGACAGTATGGTTTGTTCCCGTTTGTTCGTCTGGAATAATATCTAGAATCTCTTATGTTGGGTCATAGCAAATTGATCCTTCACAACAATATTAATTTGGGCAGTCCAGTCTCCAGAGGCCAATTTTACCTTTGAGCACTGGATTACCGCCATATGGGGGACAATATGCCCTTTCATTGTTCCCTCTGAGAGAACAACCATATGAGAGTTCACAACAGAATTTGGGTCATGATGGAATTACACCCAGTGGTTGGGTGCTAGTACTGCCTCAACAACCAAGAGTTGTATACTCAATGCAACCAACTCTACCTGTGTCGAATATCCCCACTACACCGGCTATTGTGACAGTGTCGCAAGTACAAGCGTTTCATGTTGTTTGCCAACCTCAAGTTTCTCAGGGCATAATAAAAAAGCCTCTTGTCTCCACGACACCACCACAATCATCGATTAGTGGCTCCTTAACCAGAGTGACCCAGGTTCAAATGGGTACTATTACCCCTCATCTTGGTAAAACAACCAGTATTGGACAACAGCAAATGGCTTCACAACCATGGCTGGTACATTATCAACAACCGCAATTCCAACAAGCCTACCGAGGACCTGAGCAACAAAGCTTTGTGGGTAATGGGCAACCGTATATTCAAAACGGTCAACATCAATCATATCATAATAGTTATGCCCAGTAGCCTTACTAAAGTTACCAGCCTCAAATACATTATGTTGGTATGCAAAGACCCACTTCTCAAGCGATCCCATCTTATCCTTGGTATGCTTCGCCGAACCTGAATCAACAGTTGCCCTTCGTGGAAACTTTAGAGTTACCGGATCTAAATCGACTAACAAACGATCCAATTACTTATGCCCCTTGGTGGCCGGCGATTCCTCATAAACTTCCGTCAGATATTCCTAAATTTAATGAAAATCTAGGTGAATACCCATCAAATCATGTGATGACCTTTCATATGTGGTGTTCGTCCAACACTCAATGATGATTCGATTAGGCTTCGCCTTTTTCAACAAACGTTAACTGGTCCGGCAGAAAAATGGTACATCTAATTGCCTAGAGCTTCATTTGATAACTTCAGCGCCCTTGCCACAACCTTTTTAACCCATTTTCAGTTACCAATAAGCTACGAAACAGGAACAAAGCTTCTTACCAATTTCAAGCAAACGACGGCCACTCACATATCTGATCATATTCATGAGTGGCGACGTCGTCGTAGAATGATAAAAACATACGTTCCTAATCAGCTGTTAGCTAAATGGTTTATTAGGCCATTATTGCCTTCTATTATAGAAGATGTGGCAAAGGGAGGAGTCGTCACTGAGGAGCAAGTCATTGCTCGTGCGCAATATCTAGACTTGATCTATACTCAATCTGGCATGCTCTACGACAAAATTCTTGATGTTCCTAAACAAGAATTTTCCATTCCTCCTCCTCCTATATCAAACAAAGACTCTCATGTCGGTGACGGCGTGATAGGTATGACTAGCATGAAAACCGTAAAGGCTACATCAAAGAAAGCCCGTACGGTTTCTAGTCAAAATGCAAATGAAGAACTTCTCGCCTTGGAGGTAAATGCCGTGTCGACTGACAAAGGCAAAGAACTGAAGCAACCAGGAGGCAAGAAGAAAAAGAAAGGGAAAAAGAAGAAAAAGGAGGATTCGTCTCCTGAAAAATCTTCTGCAAACCCTTCTGGAGAAAGGAAACCAAGTCATCCATGCTTTATATGCGATGAGGATCATTGGACGAAAGACTTTCCACATAAAGTTGAGCTTAGGAAATTCTTCAAGAATTCAAAAACCTCAGCGGTATTGACTGATCCGTTTCCAAACCCAAGAACCAATCTGGTTGCTAGTAACAATGCTTCCCCATCCCAAGTGCTTATGTTGTCCATTTCGAAACAGCAAAATGATGCTTTGATATCGACAAGGAATAAAGATTACGGGAATCCACAGCTGTCGAACAACAAGGCTACTGATCAACCTAGTAGTTCGACAACAACTTCAATCGAAGTTGTGCCACCCATCATTCCTAAGCTAACAATAAAGCCGCCAAAAGGAGTAGTACACAAATCGACGTTTAATCCTCATGCCAGAGCAGCACAAAATTATAATATAGTAGAGGACCTAGCCCAATCGCCATCCACTATGTCGACACTTGAAGTACTGCAAAATTTCCCCTCCCAAAAGCAGGCTCTATTATCAGCAATAGGTGGGATTGACCCAGCGGATTCCAATCTTGTGGCCTTTAATCGTAAAGGATATGAACCTCAGTTACCATCTCAACTTGCTTTCCTCATTCAAGTGAAAGCCCTCAACAAAACTGTTCATCGAACAATTATTGATGAGGGGGTATCTACATGTACTATGTCAATGAGTTGCTGGAAAACTTTAGGCTCACCACCCTTGTCACAATCGTCAACAACGTTAAAAGAATTTGATGGATGGACATACACTCCATACGGGATTTTAAGTAACTTGCAAGTTGAACTGGGGGGCAAAATAGTAGAAATTGATGTTGAAGTTATCGATGGAAACCTCGATTACAACATCTTACTGGGAAGGCCCTAGATTTATGCCATGGTTGTTGTTGTGTCAACATACTTTAGAAAGATTTCATTTCCTTTTCAAGGAGGAATTACAATCATTGACCAACAAACCTTCCTCTCCAACAGTTCACGAGTTACGGAAGCATCTCGATGATCCATGGAAGCTCTCAATCGCTTCAAAATATTGGAGTAGGCCTCCTAAAAGACCCTACATTGATGGGTACTTTTGCTCTACCGCCTCCGAGTAATCTGGCGCAAGTAGCCATGGTGGAGACCTACAATATGATATCTTCTATATCTAAAAGATTTAGAAGATTCCTGAACATTTTGTCAGCATGGATCATAGCCATTTTAGAAATATTGTAGCAATCGATTTTCTTGGCCTCGGGGACAAACCCAAATCAACTCTCATTGAGTTTTGGATAGATAGGTCTAAGTAATATGGCACCTCTTCAGATCCTTGGTCGCATGTAGATTCTACAGACAAAGCAATCATTTAGTTAATGATGATAGGAGAGGCACCATGGGAAGATTACCACCATCATTCCCATCTTCCAGATTACCACGAAGATTATTCCAGCAACCTTAATCATCCTTTAGTTTTTGATTTTCTATCAAATACTGTAAATACGGTGGATTACGAGGATAGTTCTTTTACTATGTCAACCTCATTAAAAAATGAAACAAATCCCTTTCCAAGTCGAGTATTTCAAAGATCTCAAAGGTAAACCTTCATTCCAACCACCTCATTTAATGCAATGAAGCTTGGGGGGCATGCACCTCGATTTGCGTCATTATGCTGGGGGCATGCGAACTTATAACAAGCATAGTTTTTAGTTTCAAGCTTGTGTAAACATGAAACCGAATCTGAGCATATGTTGTCGCATGGTTCAAGCTCATTAAAAAATGAACCAGGCCAAGAGCAGTGTTACAGCAGGGTTCAAGCTCATTAAAAAATAAACCCGCCACGAGCAGTGTTACACGAAGTTCAAGCTCATTAAAAAATAAACCTAGCAATGAGCATATGTTCCACCAGAGTTTAAGTTCATTAAAAAATGAACCCACTTCTGGTAAATAACCATTGCGATCTCATTATCATTAGCTTTTGAGCCTTGGTCGTGTTCTTACTATCACCTCCACTCTATTTTAGCCGATCATACACCTCCATTTGATTGTTTACCCCTTTTGAGGAACAACTGCGACGAGTGATTCTGTTAGCCATCTTCTTTACACTGCCATGATTGAAAAGTTCCAAACCTTACCTGGAACCAGCTACTACCTGAAATATCACTTGTTCCTCAAAAAACGAGTCTTCTTTAAGCTCTTTTCATCTGACTCGTAAAATATGAAAAGATTGTCGAGCAATTGGCCTCTCCAGCTCGTTAAAGCGATCGGAAGTGCTATCCCTCCTCTAGATTTTAATCTTTTTGGACTTGAGGGATCATTACACAAAACGATCGAGCGCTTGTCTTGTTCGACTCATTAAAACTATCGAAAATTCATCCCTTTTGTATTATTTTATACTTTTTCAGACTTATGGGATTATATGATGAAAAAGGATTACTGGAGTTTCCTTTCCGTCTCTTTTCAGACTCTCTAAAATTGAAAAGGACCGAGTTATCCTTGTCGTTAAACTCGTTAAAACAATAGCGACAAACTCGTCCATTCAGAAAAGAGCGAGTTTCATTGTCGCTAGGCTCGTTAAAACATAGCGACAGGTTTGCACGAAGGGAAAATTATAGAACAAGCATATGTTACCCTCCTCAAGCTTGACAAAAATAAATAGGTACTGGTCAGAAATGACTAGGGAAAATTGGGAAGAAAACTTGAAGAAACTTTATTGGTAGCAGGTTGCTCTTGAACATGACACTTTCACTCCATCACCATGATTGAGTCGGGTTGGGTTATTCTGTTCACCGGTCACACCACCATTGGTCCACCGTACCATCCACTTTTGGGGTTAACGCTACCAATCCATTTCAGTGTCGCTGATATGTTCAAGAGAAGTCACTCAGAGAATTCACCTACCCAGCTTGTGTCTCATCCGCTGCAATACCTTCACGCTTCATTCTTTCATGACCGCCACCCTGAACCTTGTATCATCAAATCATTTTCACCTCTACAAAATCATTTGCTCTGTTCTGTGTCGTAGATGTGGGATCCATCAATGCCCTCCTACGACGAGTCACTTCTTGTCGACATCAGCTCATTATCCAAGAAGTCGACCTAGGAACAACCCTTTCAGTACTTTGAAGCTTGCATGCCTCAATGGCAAGTTTCTCACTTCCTCTTGCACATGTTAACAACTTACATCATTGGCTGGTAATCAGGCGATGTCCTTCCATGCTCGACATCAGAACATCTTTTCACATGGATCGACTTGTACTTTCGGGCGAAGATTGAACGAGTTTTGAAAACCTCGGATCTAGTTTCATCCATCCGGGCTGCAATATATTCAGGAAAATAAAGACATCAAATGTACATCATTGCTGCACAGATAATCATCCAAACTAAGGGATGATGGCTCTACCAGAATCATCAGTCTGCACACAGACAGTTGTCTGTCCTATGTACATGAAAATGAATTTATCAAGCTGAGCATGGGAATGCCCTCCTCAGCCAGATCATGAAAATATTATGAAGATAATGTATTGTATTGTATCTTATTACACATCACCTTCCAGTTCGAAAAACCTCAGATCCTCATTATAAAGCATTTCACCCGACATCAAAATATTTATGACCTCATGCTTTAGGGGGCAACTATTATAGACATATTTGGGCACTGCAACCCCAATCACATATGTCCATAAACCAAGGGCTTCTAAGTCCCTAAAAGTGTTGTTTCATACCCTAAAGGAGCAAGGTCAACTGATTACATAATTTCCCAAAAGTTCTCCCTGAAAGACTGCTCAAAACTGGTCAAAACTGGATCATCTCACTTGCTCCATGGTCAGGGTGTGATGCATCTCACCTACTACACACGGGAGGTGCGATGCATACTGAAAATTCCTTCTATAGGGTGTGATGAGTGAGAATAGACAAGTGGCAGAGACAGTTTGCTAAGTGGATGATCAAGGAATCTTCTAGAAACTTCTCATATGATACTTGCCTCTCAGAATTCGCCCAGGGATGAGTAAGAGATCAATGAAATCTCCAAGTGGAACCAAGAACTATCAGTGGAATGACACTAATCAAAAACCCAGAGCTGACTCACACCTCTGCAAATATCTATATATGGATCCTTCATCTGAGAGATCTAAAGGTTGGAATTTGGTAATTTGCAAAGAAGTGTTGTTGGTTTCTCTTTGAAGACATTGTTGGGTGATCTTGCTTTGTATGAGGTGAAGACGGCTTTCAAGCTGGGAGGATGGCGTTGGGTCAAACCAAGTGGTTGTAATCCTCTCTTCTACTACTTTTACTAATAAAGCTATTTGAGTTTTCCTCCATATTCTTGTGTATCTCTAAATATTGTGTCGATATATGCATTTGTATGGTCGATATATATCTGATCCTATATTGTTTACAGTGATAGATCTCTATGCTTTGATGGTATTATGCTGCTGTGAATCTACAGGTGCTCTTTGAAGCAGGACAAGTAAGGAAGCAGTGGCGAGATTCTGTCAAAGAAGAAAGGAAACAAGCAAGGATCCAAGCGGAAGACTAAGGTTGGTACTCTCTGCTTCTTTCTCATCTCTCTCTCGTAAAGGAAAAACAAGTGACTTTAATCTGTTTGTTTCTAAGATAGCTACCCATCTTAGTGGGACTAGCAGTTCTGAATAGACACTAGATTTCTCGATAACACTCTGCCCATAGACTGGCCCACTGAGTCTTTGGTTCTTTGACCCATCTCCACCATAATTTAGCTCCTAAAGCCTTGCTTATAACCTCTGGATCATCCAAACCCAGTCCTCCTTGATTTTTGGGTTTGCAGATCTTTTCCCAAGCTACTAAGGCCCATTTTCTTTTTTTCTCCCCCTTTCCCCAAAGGAAGTCTCTTTGAATGGTTCTGAATTGTTGTAGGACTCCTTTTGGTGCTAGGAGTGTTGAAAGCATGAAGACTAGGATAGATTGGAGAACAGCCTTTGTAAGCACCAACCTACCAGCCAAGTTTAAAGATCTGGTGGTCCAATTCCTAATTTTATCGTGCATTTATTAATCACCGGCTCCCATATGCTCTTATGAAGAGGTTTAGCAGTTAGAGGGACTCCCAAATATTTTGAAGGAAGAGAATCTCTTTGAAAGCCTAGAATTCTAGAGATATTCCTTTGAATAGCAATATCGGTATTACAAAAAAAAAAAATAGATTTGAAGAGATTGACCTCCATACCTATGGCCATGCCAAAGTCATTTAGAATTTGTTTGTATGCCAGAGTGTTAGGGTCCCACCCTAACCCCCTTATTTATGTAGTAGGATTGAGTCCTAGTTATAGTTAAGTAAAGAGTCAATAAAGCCCATATTAATAATAGTAAGTGGTTAACCCACACTTAATGACAGGACCACAATTAATTGCAAATGGGCCATGGTATTAGATAGATGGTATTGATCCATGGTATTGCATGTATGAGTCATATATAAAGGATAGATACTCCCTGTGAGGAGCATCGTGTCTTATTTTGTAATCGAGCTCTGCTCTATTGGAGGTTGCCCCCTCGAAGAGGCAAGTGAACATTGCTTTCTGAATAATAAAATACTTGTTGTTGTTTCTCACTATTCTATGTTCTGGGTATATTTCTTCACATATTATGTATTCTGGTATCGTCTTGCAGGTTAAGAGCATAACAAGTGGTATCAGAGCTCTTTCCAAGGCCGGTGGGATCTCCATTTCTTAGCAAAAAAAATTTGGCTAGAGACGTGTTCGGCGTCTTTAAACCACGGGATTTGTCATTGAGCACATAAACCTGTGGATTTGGGGAGGCATGCACGCAGGAAATACAAGAGGTGGTCACGCTTGTTTGACTCCCTTGTAACCCCTGTGGGTACCCCTTCGAGTAGTAGCGCATTAGACAGAACCGTGCACAGATTGTCTTCCAAGTACCCTCTGGGTATATCAGAAGCCCCCTAGCTCCTTTGAAACCTCACCATAGATAAACCGTCGGCCATCTTGCTACTATAGTACACCGAGAATAGCACTCGGAGAGATTACTCACCCGTACGATAGGGTAGTTGGGTTGTACGGCTAAGGGTACGGTTGATCCTCCTTAGTTAGAGCCCTGAAACATTGGGCCGAGTACTACTGTCAGGCCCTTATGTATATTGCGATCTGTAGCACCTGACACTCCTCGAGACCATAGTTCCCTTTTCTATCTCGGGATCACGCATAATCTCTGCCAAATCAAATCTCGCAAGTGGGGTTGCAGCAGCAGCAGACATCAGTCCCGCAATTCCGAGTTAACAGAATAGGCATTCCAATCTATTAGATCCATCAGATCCGCAACAACAATCTGTTTCGCCGCTCAAAGCTATCCGATCAGCCATTCAGATCTCTCAAATCCACCAGATCTGAGTAGTTGTGTGGGGTTCCTATACCGAAGCGTGATTTTCGCAGGACTTTTGGCAGCATTGACATTTTGGGGATTCGGCTACTGCAGTATTCCTAAGCAAGGAGTAAAACTCTGTTAGGAGTTTTCAGAGACCCCCCAGGGCGCTTATTGGTGATCTAGCCCATAAGAATCAGGACGACAAGCTGAGCAAGGTGGTACCATTCAATTGTTAGTGAAAAAAAAATTCGAGCGGTCCCAAATTTCAAGTACATCGGATTGGTGCATGGTAGAAACTAGAGCTCAAGCTATGGCCAATGAGAAGATCGACAAACTGGAACAATCCTTGAAAGACATCCAAGATTAGCTCGACAAACTAACTAATGCACTCTCTAAGGGCAAGGCAGAAGCCTGTGAGGAGGCGTATATTGGCAATGAACATAGTGAGGGTGAGTCTAGCCACTCTCTTCACCTCTGGGGCACCCACCAACACTCCCGTCCGCGACCTCCCAAGCTGGATATGCATAAATTTGATGGTTCTCACCCGACAGCATGGGTAGAACAAATGGAGCAGTATCTCAATCTGAATTACATCTTAGATAATGAGACTCAGCTTATGGTGGGGAGCATGTACTTGGACAATGAAAGATGGCAATGGTGGCAATGGCATCAACGTTGCAATGGAAGTTTTTTGACTTTGAACACCTTCAAAAAAGCTCTTACAGAGCGCTTTGACCATGACTCTACTTTTTTGGGTCGTCTCACTAAGCTCCGATAGACTGGCACAATGGATGAATATGTTACAGCCTTTGAAGCCTTAGCTTTCCGCACTAGGGGTCTCCCAGATGCATTCTACACAGAATGTTTTATCAGCGGTCTTAAAGAGGCCATACAAGCCCACGTCCGACTACACCACCCTCCCACATGGTCGGAGGCTTGCAAGGTAGCTCGTAACCTGGAACATGCGTTAGCGGCCCAGTCCATTCGCCCAAATTTCACCGCCATGAGTCGTCCCCCACAGTCTCACAGCGCAACTCAAACACTTAAGGTTCAAAAGGTGTCACCTGCAGAAATGGCCGAAAGAAGAAAGCAGGGATTATGTTACTACTGTGATGAAAAATACTCCCCAGGTCATAAATGCAAGGAGCCCAAATTATTTCAAATTGATGCCACTGATTATAGCTCATCGGAGGAATCCCCACCACTTGAGGAACCTGAGGAGGCAGAAGAGGACAACCAAAAGGAGAATGTCTCTGACGAACTAGTTATTTCACTGCATGCTTTGGCAGGTATTTCTTCGTCTCAAACTCTCAAAATTAGAGGTTTTATTAAGCATCGCCCAGTAGTAGTTTTGATTGATAGTGGAAGTACACATAATTTCATCCATCAAAGAGTCGCGGAAGAAGTGCATTGTTTTGTACGAGCAGTTTCTAACTTCCAAGTCCAAATTGCGGATGGGGGAACAATGAAATGTGAAGGCCGCTGTGAAAATGTCAAACTTCAAATGGGGGATTATGAGTTGAAGACCCACATGTTTTCCATACACATGGGAGGGTGCGACATTGTCCTCGGTGTTGAATGGCTTCGCACTCTTGGGCCAATCACAATGGATTTCCAGGAGTTATATATGAGCTTTAAGCAGAACAACTCCACACATACCCTCCGCGAACTCCAGGCGGGAACTCCCTCTATCATCAGCTCACATAGGATGGAAATTTTTTTTAAAAAGGGCCATCATGGAGTTATAGCTCAATTTAATGCCATCCAGGCTGTCGAACCCAATTCTCTATCGATTCATCCTGAGATGCAACAGATTTTAAATAACCATCTGCCAATATTTGACAAGCCTCATGGGATTCCACCCTCAAGAGGGGAACATGATCATAGCATCATGGTTCCAGGGGCCCAACCACCCAATGTGTGCCCATACAGATATCCGTTCACCCAAAAGAATGAAATAGAAAAAATAATCAAGGAACTTTTGGAAGCAAGCGTCATTCGTCCCAGCATTAGTCCTTATTCATCACCGGTGGTCATGGTGCTCAAGAAAGATGGGGAATGGCGTATGTGTCCAGACTTCAGGGCCCTCAATAAGTTGACAGTCAAAGATAAATTTCCCATCCCGATTGTTGATGATTTGCTGGATGAACTCAATGGGGCTCAATTCTTCACTAAGCTGGATCTTCGCTCAGGCTACCACCAAATTCGCATGAAGGAAGTCGACATTCCAAAGACTGCTTTCAGAACTCATGAAGGCCATTATGAGTTCCTGGTCATGCCATTCAGTCTTTGTAATGACCCATCTACTTTTCAAAGCCTTATGAACCACCTTCTCAAACCATATCTCAGGAAATTTGTCCTTGTTTTCTTCGATGAAATCCTCATCTACAGTCGCACTTGGGTCGCACATCTTCAGCATGTAGATCTGCTCTTGCAACTACTCCGCAAGCATTAATTATTTGTTAAGATGTCCAAGTGTTCTTTTGGCATGGAAGAAGTTGAGTATCTGGGCCACATTGTGGGGCGTGAAGGTGTCAAGGTGGACCCCAAAAAGATCCAGGCCATGCAGGATTGGCCTCAACCTAAGACCTTGAAGAGCTTGAGAGGATTTTTGGGTCTCACAGGCTACTATCGCAAATTTTTCCGCAATTATGGTTGCATTGCGTAGCCCCTCACTCAACTCCTCAAGAAAAACTCATTCTTCTAGAATGAGGAAGCACAACAGGCATTTACAGCTCTCAAAAATGCCATGTGTTCCACTCCAGTCTTAGCACTACCCGACTTCACCAAATCTTTTGTCATTGAATGTGATGCTTCGTTGGGGCGGTCTTAATGCAGGAAGGTCGACCCTTGGCCTTCACAAGCCAACAACTAAGTGGGAAGAATCTGGGAAAATCTACCTATGAGAAGGAAATGATGGCCATCTTACATGCCGTAGATACCTAGCGACCTTACTTATTGGGGCGATCTTTCCAAATCTGCACAGACCATCACAGTCTTAAATATTTTTTGGAGCAACGCCTATCCTCCCCACAACAAAATAAATGGCTCGCCAAAATGTTGGGATATGATTATGAGATCATTTACAAGAAAGGGCGCGAAAATATTGTAGCAGATGCATTATCTCGCCAATTTGAGGAGGAAAGTACCCTACTCGCAATTTCTCTTCCCATTCCAGAATGGATTGAAGAGGCTCGCCGGGAATGGTTTTCACATCCCTGGATCTCCCATCTCATTACTCAATTGCAGGCGGCTCCAAATTCCACCAAGGGCTACTCGTGGCAGGATGAGATTCTTCACTACAAGGACAGAGTCGTAATATCACCAACATCCACCCTTAAAAGCCGCATTTTGGCAGAATTGCACTCATCCCCCACTGCAGGACATTCAGGCTTTCAGAAGACGTATGCTCGCACTAGAAGATCATTTTTTTGGACAGGCATGAAAAATGACATCCTTACTTTTGTAACGGAATGCGATATCTGTCAGCGCCACAAAGGGGAGACAGTCAAAGCACTAGGCACATTACAACCATTGCCCATCCCGGCATCAATATGGACGGAGGTTTCTATGGATTTCATTACAGGTCTTCCAAAGTCAGGAAACAAGTTAGTCATCATGGTGGTTGTGGACCAACTTTCTAAGTATGCTCATTTTTGCACCCTACCCCACCCTTTTACACTGACTTTGGTCGCTCAATCTTTCATGGATCAGATCTTCAAATTGCATGGCATGCCCACTTCTATTGTGTCTGATCGTGACCCAATATTCACCAGTAATTTTTGGCAAGAACTCTTCAGGCTACAGGGCACCCAACTAAAACTCAGTACTTCATATCATCCACAAATGGATGGTCAAACTAAAGCCATCAACAAATGTCTGGAAACCTACCTTAGGTGTTTCACTTCAAAAAAGCAGCATCTTTGGGTATAGTGGTTACCTCTAGCTGAATGGTGGTATACACCAACTATCATGCCACCACCAAAGTGACTCCCTATGAAGCAGTTTATGGTCAACTCCCTCCTTCCCCTACGTCTTATATCAAGGGGTGCTCAAAGGTACAAGTAGTGGATCAACTCCTACAAAACCGCACAACCATGCTCGCCCATCTTAGAGAGAATCTTCATCAAGCTCAAAACCGCATGAAGCAACAGGTAGATCAGCATCGCTCAAAATGCCAATTTCAAGAAGGGGATCAGGTATTTTTGAGGTTGCAACCATATAAGAAAACATCACTCAAAGACAAGGGTTGTCAGAAACTATCTCCAAAATTCTACGAACCGTACCAAGTACTTCAGCGTATTGGAGAAGTGACCTACAAGCTAGCTTTGCCACCCACTGCAAAAATCCATCCAGTTTTCCATGTCTCATGCCTCAAGAAAGTGATTGGGAACAATTGTAGAATTCAAACCAGTCTACCTAAATTGTATGAAGAAGGGTCAATTTGGCTCCAACTTGAACAAGTCCTAGACACACGATAACGGCACCTGCGTGGCCACATGATCAAGGAAATCCTCATCAAGTGGAAAGACACCTCTCCGAAAGATGCAACCTGGGAACCAGCCACTATTCTTTAGCAGTTTCCGCAGCTTCAGCCTTGAGGACAAGGCTATTCTTAAGGCGGAGGGCATGCTAGGGTCCCACCCTAACCCCCTTATTTATGTAGTAGGATCGAGTCCTAGTTATAGTTAAGTAAAGAGTCAATAAAGCCCATATTAATAATTATAAGCGGTTAACCCGCACTTAATGACGGGACCATAGTTAATTGCAAATGGGCCATGGTATTAGATAGATGGTATTAAAAAGAACCATGGTATTGCATGTATGAGTCATATATAAAGGATAGAGACTCCCTGCAAGGAGCATCGTGTCTTATTTTGTAATCGAGCTCTGCTCTATTGGAGGTTTCCCCCTCAAAGAGGCAAGTGAACATTGCTTTCTGAATAATAAAATACATGCTGTTGTTTCTCATTATTCTATGTTCTGGGTATATTTCTTCACATATTCTGTATTCTCATATCGTCTTGTAGGTTAAGAGCATAACACAGAGCTTCTTTGACTGTAGGAACTCCCTACAGAATGGTATCATCAACAAATTGTTGA